>PVLD010001044.1:0-226005 GCA_004027595.1 Dinomys branickii | reverse complement strand
AACAAATTAAATATTGAAAAGTATAAAAAGAATTATACATCATGATCAAGCAGGAATCTTTCCATGGTGTATAAGGCTGGTTCAGTATTTCATAACCAATAACAGGCTAATGAAGAAAAATACAATCATATCAATGGGCTCAGGGAAAAACACATTACAAAATACAATTTTCATTCATAATAGAAACTCTGAGCAAACTAAAAATAGAGACCCTTCCTCAATTTGATAAAGAGAACATATTTTCTTTTCTTCTTTTTTTTTTTTTTTGTACTGGGGATCGAACTCAGGACCTTGTGCTTTCCAGGCAAGTGCGGTGTCACTGAGCTACATCCCCAGCGAGAACATATTTTAAAACCTTCTAGTAACATTCTAGTTAGTAGTGAAAGGCTGGACGATTTCCCACAAAGAGTTCCCACTCTCACAACCTTAGTCAGCACAGTACAGGACTAGAAGTTCCAATTACTGTGAGAAGGCAAAAGAAAGAAAGTGAAGGCACACAGACTGGAAGGGAAAAAATAAAACAACCTGAAGATGGCATGACATGCTGGAAATCTCAACGGATCTACTAAATAATACTCCCAAAACTAAGAAGTGAGTTACAGCACACCAGATAAAAATACAAAAACAAACCACATTTCCATAGACTAACAGTGAATACATGGAAATTTAAAGAATAAATATATATACTTTATGACCACAAAAAGAAAGTAAAATATTGTGTATAAACAAAACACTTCAGGATCTGATAATGACAAGTTGCTGGTAAATGAAAGGAAAGGAGACCTAAAGAAGCTGAGCGATGTACTCTACTCATGGATTAAAAACTCAACATATTAAGATGCCGCCTCTCTTGGATCAATCTGTAGGCTAAATGCAATTCTTACCAAAAAATCCAAAGACGTTTTTCCAGAGACAAAAATAAACGTATTCCAAAATTTAATAAAAGAGTACACCTAAGAATACCTAAAACAACCTTTAAAAGGAAGAATACGTAGAAGTAGCACTATCGGAAACCAAGGTCTATTATTCGGCTACAGAAATCAAGAGACTTTGATACTGACTGAGAAACAGATACAGAGCAACAAAACAGACCTTTGTGACCTTGGGATAGGTAAAGGTTTCTCTCGTAGGACACAAAATTTTTTATGAAGTTAAAATGGATAAATTTGACCTGATGAAAATGAAAAACTGGCTTTCAAATGACATCTTTCAAAAAAGTGAAAAAGCTAGAACAACTTTTAAAAATTATTATTTTTTTCCCTGGTGTTCTAGAGATTGAACCAGGGCCTAATACATGCTAGGCAGGTGCTCTACCACTGAGCTGTACCCCTAGTCCTTCCAAAAACTTTTATTTTGAGTCAGAATCTTGTTAAGTTGCCCTTGGCCAGCCTCAAACTTGCAAAGCCACCTGAGTAGCTGTGATTATAGACATGTACTGCCATACCTGACTTAACATTTTGTTCTTAATTTAAGAAATTATGTAAATTTTCACTTGATCATTCCCCTTTTTAAAAAGCTAAAGTTGGTTAAAACCTGAGTTCAGGTAATTTTATCTCCACATTTGTATAAGTAACAATTGAAATGAACTTCAGCCAGAAAGTGATCTTAAGTGGCTAATTCATTTTGGAGGATTAGCTTGCAAAATGTAACTCTCTGTGTTTTAGTCTTTTTCAAAAAGATAATTCTGCAAACAACTCATAGAAGGGATACATTTATTACAACCATTAAACTTTGTTTTTTGTTTTTAAAGGAAAGCTTCTAAGCAAAAGAAACCAAGTCCATAAAGAACAGGGTTTATTCTCATTGCAGCATAAAGCCCTTTGGATCACCATTCACTGCTTCAGGATGCTCCAGGGTGGGTGAGCAACCATAAGGTGTCCTCTCTGTGCCACGAAGAAACCCTAGGCTGGTACTGTCTTGCTTTTGGGACTCATCTAGTGACAGGTTACATTTGTTTGTTATTACAACAACCCTATCAAATCTTGCCTTAAAAATGAGTTTGTGGGCTGGGGATATAGCTCAGTGGCACAAGCGCATGCCTGGCACAAGGTCCTGAGTTCAATTCCCAGTACCAAAACAAAAAAAAAATGAATTTGGGATTTGGGTTGGTGAAGTCCTTTCAAATTTACAGCCAAGGCACCAGACGCCTAAAATTTTGGGGAAGGAACTTTAAGCTAAGCAATAAGCTCTCCAGTGAAGAAAAAGATGCTGATAAATTCTACAAAGAGCACCAGACAGTAGACTTGTGGCTTTAGAATCTCTGAGCATATTTACAGGCGAGGCAGAAGAAAGAGCATTTGAGCTTGGTTTTAAAATACAGAAATACTACCACTCCTTAAAAGAACAAATCACAATGCTGTTGGCACATATTGGAGCCCACAAATATCATAAGAAATGTGGATTTCTTCCTGCAAATGTGTTTCATGATTAAAAATAAAAAGCATATCTTTGACTCATACAGAAATTGAAGCCAAAAGAAAAATAATATTTATAAGGCAGAGCTCAGATGAAATACTGAGCCTGTGTACATATTAACTTATGAAAGAAGCATCTAATATAACATGTTGTATCTGGGGTTACATTTATGTCAATAGTGACTTTCTCACAGGGAGATCCTTTATGTAGAATCAGAGACTTAGACATCATATGTGCTTCTTTATCTGTTCCTGCCCCAAACTCTGGGAATGAAATACATATGGGAAAAGAATGAAGTGATTTGGTTGTAGCAAAATTCCCAGTACTCAGTGCAAAGCATGGCACAGTAGAGGGTCAATACCTGATTTCTGAATGATTTAATACAGATGAAATAGTTAAGAACAAGTTAATTAAATTTGATGAAGAGTATTTTACTTGTGGTAACAGCAGAAGTCACCTTAACAGGGTATCAACTGAATAGGCTGCTGCTAGAAGAAAAATACAAGCCTCCCAAGTGAATATGGAAATAATTTCAGTATTACTGATAACATTTGTTTTCATATTAGAAAGTAATATGCACAAGAAAACAAGGGTAAGGAAATCTGAAGCATTTCATAACTAAACCAGGTAAGAACTACACAGGAGGGGTCATTAAAAAATAAGCCACTAGTGGGTGGGAGAAAGGAATATTACACTGTACTGAAAGATGAAAGGAAACTGTAAGACCAAGGCAGTTCTATGTGCTCTCTAACACATGGGCCTCTCCCCCCAGGTACAACAATAACCCAGACATTAAAGACCTCATGTCCATCACTCTGGCCAGACCATCACTCTGGCCTGGAAGATCAAGAACTCCTGAAAGAATCAGGCTATGTAAACCCAAGCTTGGGCCTGCCTGGAGCCCACAGAGGCTTATCCTACCACAGCACCCTGCCTGCAGCGGATGGACAGAGCATTTCTGCTCACTGGGCAAACAGGGTTTGTTCTTCTGAGCTGTCTGAAAGGACTTGAAAGTATTTCTTATAACAGACCACAGGTCTTCTAATGTTTTAATAATTAATATATTAAAATAATTAAAATATTTTTAATTTTTAAATCCATAGCAGTTTGTTACAAATACTTAACACTTCTTGAAGGAGAACACCATTGTTTTGGTGTGTGGGTCTTTCACATATAAAATTACTAAAATATGTGAGTATGTGAATCTGTGCATGTGTGCACTTATACATGTTCACACATACACACATAAATATTCTTGCCCATAACTGACAAAAATAAGGTCACATTATACGTGCACTGTGGCTGTTTAAAAATGTTTTTAATTAATCAAAAAATTTTTTTAATAATAACCTTTCTGGGCTGGGGATATAGCTCAGTGGAATAAGTGCTTGCCTAGCAAGCGCAGGGTCCTGAGTTCGATCCCCAGTACCGCAAAAAAAAAAAAAAAAAAAAAATAATAATAATAATAATAATAACCTTTCTTTTTCTTTTTTAGCCTATAAAGATTTTAGGCAAAGCACTTTAAAAAAAAATCCTCTCAAAACATACATATTTTTCAAATTTTGTTTTGTAGACTCCTCACTAAACATATAGAACTAAAAAATCAAGTCCCTCCCCAGCTGTGGTGTGCATATGATTTGTCCCCTAGAGCTTTGCATGCAGAAGCTTGGTCCCCGTGAGGCAACTGAATATGAGGCTGTACTTCAGGAGTGGATTGGTGCCATTCCATGTGTGGAAGTGAGGTCTGGCAGGAAGTGATTAATTCCAACAGAAGGGGTTGTTATAAAGGACCAAGCCAGCCCTTCCTGATCTCCTATTTCTTGTCTCCCATGGGATCTCTTCCTCACGTTTTCTCAGCTCTGAAAGCCTTATGTCATAAGGACCTTACTACAGCCAAGCAGACGCCATAGCCATGCTCCTGACTTTCCCGAACTGTGAGCTGAAAGAACCTTTTTTGTGATAAAGTACTTAGCCTTTGGTATTTTGTTATAGAAACACAAGACTAAAACATCTCCCTACCTGACAACCTCATAATTTTCAAGTCCTCCCTTCTAAGCTAACCATAGTGAAAAGCTAGATTCAAGTTTTTCACTGCACACACTGAAAAAATACATATAGATATACATATATATATATTTCAAAAGTTTCTTTTTCAGATTGTTAAAGAATATTTAATTTTTCATTTATGGCTACTATTTCAAAACTTCTTAATGCTATATAGAGATCCAATTAGCAGCTAATTGAGTGGTAGCTAAAACAAAGATGTGGAGCCAGATGTGCAGAATTCAAATCCCAGCTCTGCTATGAGACCTTGGCCCAGTTTCCAACCTACATGTACCTGTTTCTCCTGTAAAATGGGGATTATAATTAGGTTGGACCGTATGGAAGTTCTGAGGCATATGATTCAACCCAGCAATACTACCTGTCACACAGTATTAAGAGAAGTAACAGCTCAACTTCCAAGCTAGGTGTCTTCTCTCCTTGGACTGGTGACTTCCTTCATTGACTGTAAAGGCCTAACTACATGGAAGTAGAGATGTCACCATGACAAAACCCAAATGCACACCATAGTATCTGTTATGGCAGAAATTTCTCCCAAGAATATAGGAAGCACCACTTCCTATATTCTAGATATAGGAATATATATTCTAGGGACTCTAGAGTATCTGCCACTGCTATCTCAAAATATCCTAGTGATTTAAGCAAGACATTTACGATGCCCGTGACAGTCAATTTTATGTGTCAACTTGGCTAGGCTGTGCTGCCCAACTGTTTAGCCAAATACCAGTCTGGATGTTGCTGTGAAGGATTTTTTTTCAACCGTGTTTAATATCTAAACCAGTAGACTTTGAGTAACACAGAGTATCCTCCCTAACATGGTGGGCCTCATCTAACTAGTAGAAGGTTTCACAGGAAAGGCGTGTGAGGCTTTCTCTCCAACACTACAGCACAGAAATCCTGCCTCAGTTTCCAGTTGATACCCTGCAGAATTGTGGCTCAAGGCTGCCACAGCAATTCTTACCCGAACTTCTACACTGCCAGTCTACCCTACAGGTATGAACTTGCCAGCCCATGGGATCACAGGAGCCAACTCCTAAAAGGCAATTGGTGTTTCCCTCTTTCTCTCAGTATGAAAGGAAACTAAGAGATTTTGCTAGTGGAAAGCAGGGTGCTACTGTAATAAACACTCAGAAAATGGGAAGTGGCTCTGAGATTGGGCACCATGCAGCAGGTAGAAGAATTCTGAGGCACCCAATAAAAAAGCCTATATTACCTGAGGTGAATGTAGATAGAAATAAAAAAGCAGGAGAGAGGTCACCAGGGAAAGGGGAGCTGCAGAGAGCAGTTCCATTGTCACAGAGAATACATACACTGTCGTGAACAGAAGGG
The DNA here is from genome assembly GCA_004027595.1 of Dinomys branickii. Taxonomy (NCBI): domain Eukaryota; kingdom Metazoa; phylum Chordata; class Mammalia; order Rodentia; family Dinomyidae; genus Dinomys; species Dinomys branickii. The sequence continues at coordinate 220,200 of PVLD010001044.1, read as the reverse complement.
TTGGAAAGAGGAGTGTTGATGATGCTGTGGGCATCTCCAGTGGAAACAAGGACCATGGGGCGGAAGGGGAGAGGAGACCACTGTGTTCTCCTGGATGGCAAAGCAGAACTTGTAAGCGACAGCGCAGACACAGAGCCGAGATGCCTAGGCCCAGTGTTGAAGGCATCGCCTGGTTTGTTTTTGCTGCTTACAGTAACATACAAGGACAGGGAGACACACTGAGCAAAATATTAAGCAAAACGGATCCAGAACTAAAAGATTTGGAAAATTCTCAACATTTCATGCTGTGCAAAATGAGAAAGAACACTTGGGAGGGAATACCAAGGGCGAGGCTGAGCAGCCAGCTGTAGAGATTAGGTGAGTGTCTCGTGGATCCAGTCCATCATTTTAGCAAAAATATTACTCACGTAGTCTGAACAGGACAGAGATGGGATGAGGTGCAGAAAGGCCTTCAGACTTCTGCCATTCTATAGGGAGGAAAGGACCCGTGGAGCTATCCACGAGAGAAAAGGGGAGAAGGAACCTGAGGCTGGGCCTACCTCCTTGACACCAGGGCACAGGGCAATCTCCTTGGCTCTCACAGCATGTGGTTTCTGTGCTTTAAGCCGCCCAGTCTAATAGTATTTTACTATGGTGGCCTGAGCTGACTTATGGGGAAATTATATGGAAGCCGTCCTTGTACAGGAGTGGGACCTAATCAAGTATGACTGGTATCCTGGTAAAAGCAGGACACTTGGACAGCAAGACATGCACAGAGGAAAGATGATGTGAAGAACACAGGGAGGAAAGGGCCCCACAAGCTGGAGAGAGGCCTTGAACAGGCCCTTCCCTCAGAAAAAACCGGCCCTGCTGATACCATGGTTTCAGACTGCCAGCATCCGGAACTGTAAGAAAATAATTCTGTGCCGCCTAGTTTGTGGCGCTTGGTTGTGGTATATCTAGCAAACTACTACAACGCTTCTGAAAAGCTTTGGGTAGCCTGATTTCCTACTGGGAAATACAGAACTTTGGAGATCCATATACATATATATGAGAAAAGCCAGGCACATACCATTGTGCTAACAAGTAATACTTTAAGTTGAAGTTGTTCATTTCAATAAACAATTTGTGAAAGAAAATCTGCTATGCCTCTATGAGCAAAAATTGTGAACTTAGAAGCCATTCTTCCCTGGTACATATATTCGAGATTTGGGTATTTATTGTTTATGTAAAATACTGTAATTTCTTCTACATCACCCAGTATTAAATTTAGGATAAAACTAACACTTCCATGGAACTTGATATTTTAGAAGGATATTCAATATGTTCCCTTTTAAAATAATGCCAGATGTCCACATGAATTTAGATACTAGCTGATACAATGTATCATTTTATGACAAGCCATGCAAATGGAACTGAATAAATTAGAAAACTACAAAGAAATATTAGCAAGACTTTTTAGCATATATGATATGAAAAATAGTGGCTTTATTTTCAGTAATAAGGTACTAGAGAGGCAAGTGTTTGGGTTTCAGTTACAAAAGAAAGTACTTTGAAGAATATGGTAGGAAGCTGAAGTCAATGCTTTCAGTTCAGTCTCCATGGCAACGGGGGAAGGAGCACAGTCTGATGGATGAGATGAAAGCCAGGGACTCTCAGTTTCAGACGCAGCATTAACTCGCCAGAGTCACGTTTCTGCTTGGCTTTCCCCCCTGCCTCAGACACTGCGCTCTGCCTTCACTGACAGAAGGGCAGGCTGGGCGCTCCCTGGACTTGCGTGTGTTCTGGAGCTTATGAGCTTATCGCATTGCATTAGTAGCAGAACGAGTAGCAGTAAATGGAAAATGGAAATGCTGATTCACATGCCCACATTTCATATAAAGTAGCCCAATGGGACTTTATTTGAGGGATTGACTTTATTTTCATAAATTAATTACTGTGATAACAAGAAAGATTATTTTCAAAAACAGGCTTTAGAATTGGATGGGCTGCTGAGCACTCTGACTTATTGCCTTATTTTTCATGTTTGCAGTGAGGAAATGTCTTCAGCAGGAAGTTGTACAGTCACAAGGTGTGAGGATTTTAATTGCAGCTTAATGAACTAGTCAAGACTTTCCTATGATGACCTTAATATGAAGATCATTTGCTAAAAACAACACAACAAAAATAAGAAACAGTCTCTGTAACTATCTCTCAGTGCAGGAGTCAAATTCAAAGCCTGTGCTCTTGGTCACTACCATACAGATGCATCTATTTCATTTGTTAGTTTTGCATGTGTCATAAATATTCTCGGAAACCAACTCAGTCCTTTTTATTCTAACACAAATGCAAGTCCATCAGCTTTGGTTACCTGATCACCTAAGATCTGAAGCAGGATAATTGGGTTTTGTTCCATGGTTTCTGCTTTGTAACTCCTTCCCCCAAGGTGGATCTCAGAAACTCTAACCTTCCCCTGCTTTTCTGTCTTGGACCTATCCATAAATTGAATGACTTTGTCTGGCAGTAGGTCCTCATTGCAGAGTGGTCCTGCCTATCCCCCCCCAGGGAGGACAACTGCACGGAATGAGCCCAGGAAGAGTTACAGCCAACAGGACTTGCTGGGGCTCCCCTCAGACTACTGGTAATCACATCTATGTAATAAAGTTTTCATAAACCCCCAAAGGACAGAGTTTAGAAAGTTTCTATGCAGCTGAAACATAGAGATTCCAGGAGCGTGGTGCCCTAGAATGAGCATGTGTGCTCCAAACCACCTCTCACATCTTGTCCTGAGCTTCATTCCATCTGTAACCTTTGTAAAATCCTTTATAATAAACTGCTTAAAGTCTTTCTCTGGGTTCTGAGAGCAACTCAAGCAAATTAACAGAGCCAAGAAAGAGGTTGTGAAAACCCCAAATTACACTACTTGGATAGAAGCACAGGTAATACAATCTGGGCCTTGCAACTGGCATCTAAAGTGTATGTGTGTGGGCAACCTAGGGACTTGTGACAGTCACCCTGATGTGTCAACTTCATTGGATGAAGAAACACCTAACAGATTAATAAAGCAAACTCCTGGGTATGTGGAGGTGGCTGTGGACATCCAGCCTTGTGTACACTTCCTCTCTGGGGCTGTTACCCTGCTCTACCATGAACTGAGCAGTTTTGCCCTTCTGCCATGAGATTTCGGCCTTGGAGCCTGCCTGCCATGGACTGAACCCCCTGAAACTGTGATCTAAATTAAACCTTTCTTCCTTTAAATTGTGGGTTCTGAGTATTGTATGTTAGTGATAGGAAAGCTAATACAGAGCCTGATCTTGGCCTTGGGGCTGATACTATCTCTAGGTAGAAAGTGTCAGAACAGAACTGGATCAGAGTACACCTAGTGGTGTGCACTGCTGCAGAACTGACTACTTGCCTGGTGTGTGGAGGAAACCCTTGCTCGTATGCCACAAGTGATTCGCACAGTGAATGTACACTAAGCAAACAGTCTGAGTTTGAGTGTGGAGTTTGTTTTTCCCAGCAAATCAGAAAGGTTCAGTGGGGCTCTGTAAGCAGAAAACATTAAAAAGCACAGAAAGTTGAGATGGGAACTGAAAGCATACCAAATAGGATTATTCAGAGCAAGAAAAGGATAAACATAGTTGTTGGAAGAAGCAGGTGGAGAGGCAGAAAAGGTAACTCCTTGTGCTGAATATGCTATGTGCCAGGTGTTTGGTTCCTTCATTGGCTTGACAGCCAATGGCCCTGCGGTGTCCCCAGGCTACTCTGTCCCCGTTTCCAGGCTCAGAGGAGCTCAGCAGTCTGCTCAGGCTCTCACAGCAGAAGAGCTGGGCTGGCTGGATGCAAAGGGCATGCTCTGGACACTATACCACATGGCCCATTGCGCATGCACTAGGAAACAAAATGAAGGGAGGGGGCGCGGTGTAGTTCAGTGGGGTCCTGGGTTTGATCCCTACACCAAACAAAGAAGAGAAGCAGGAGGAAGGGGAGGAGGAGTGAAGAGGAGAAGGAAGAGAAGAAAGGAAGAAGACGGGGGGAGGAGAAAAGAAAACAAAATGAAGGAAAGAAAATCTTAGAAATGTTTCTATACACATGGTTACAATGCAAACACTTTTTGGTGCTGAAAAGAGGTAACAAGCTTCAGTTACCTGGAACATTACTCACCCCAAATACCATATGTGAAGTGTAAATAAAGTATTATCACTTCTTTTTTAGCTTTAAAAAATTCAAACTTAACAAAGAGCTTACATTTAGAAAATCCATAAGCTAAGCTATGCATGTGGGATTTTTCATTTCCTGTCTTATCATCGTTTTCTAAACAACAGTACCAGTGCTGAGGTTTTTACTGAAGGAACATTCTTAGCAAATTCAAAGCACTATTCCAAGAAGTAAAGAGCGGCCTGAGAAAGCCACTGGGGAGGGCTAGAAACTTAAAACACAAGCACTGCACATGCGCACACAGTTCTGTCAGACACTCTCAGTGAGCAAAGCCAGGTAAGTACAAGGGCTGGTCCCTTTAGACTGTGCAACTTTTTTCTTGCATCCCTTATTATCTTACTATCTAAAGACTATTCTGAACAGGGACAGCAGGAAAACATTCCCCCAAAGGCTGAGCTACTCTAAACACCATGTATAACACAATTGTTCTGTCGTTGACCAAAAAATTAATTTAGAAAAATCCAGGGTTCTTGTGATGCTGAAGTACATATTTGTTTTCTTGGGCTGCACCTCAGGAAGCGGACTGTGCCCCTTCAGAGATGCTGACTAACAATGCTTTCAGACATGGCCCCCTCTCTCCATGCTGTGCCCACGCCCAGCTCTAAACCCTGGTGCCCACTTGGCATGATTACCCCTGGTGCAGCCCTGCCATTGGCGTCTCTCTCAAGGGGAAGAGCTTGGGGTAGACGATGGTAAACATGGGCTCACTACACCGGTGACAGTGCCCCAGGGGACAGTGCAGCAGCTCCAGGAGACTTCTGGGTAATGAGATGGGAGACAGGAAGCTCAAATCTGGAATACAAGTGAAAAACCATGCATGTGAGTGAAGAATCAGGTTTTTTGAAACCAAACTGCTTAAAATACTTCTCTTTGTCACCCAATAAGTTTAGGTAAGCCACTTTGTGCTGAGAATTGTTATCTGATCGGTATTGAATACAAATGTAACATTATTAGGAAATGAAAGATTTTTTTACATTTCTGATAGTAAAAGGAAATGAAAACCCACTCTTTTAACAGCAACCAGGAGTGGTTCTGAGGTAGAAGCAAGGAAAGAATAAGATCAAACCGTCTTTAAGAACAAGGATAAAAAAGGCATCAATTTACCCAGAGAGGGTTTTGCAAGGTTTTGTGAGAGTCAGAGAACTAAAGGAGGACGGGGACCAGAGACGGTCGCCGACTTTCATTAAGTCTCCCGGACTCTACTGCGCATCTCCTCAGTCAAGTACCAATCAAGGCTAAATTACGTTTACTGAAAAGAACGAAACACGGGCCACCAAAAAGAAGGAAAAATAACAGAGCTAAGCTTTTCCCTGTCTCTCCTATGAGCTGTTATTAATCAAAACAGGGGGCGTTCCTTCACAGTCTAGTCTGAGCCACACAACAGAGATGGTAAAAGCAAAACACCCCAGCGACCCAGGCAACCCTGACACAGACTTACCCTACGCTTCCATATGGATGAGAAGCATCCAATAGGGCAAGACATGGTCATAATGAAGTGAGATTCAAAACTGACCCGCTCATCTCCGCAAAGGAGCTACTAAACATGTCCTTAATCTTTTGTATCTGTCCAGACGCACCAATCACCACTTAGAAAAGTGTGATTGACTCAAAGGTCAATAAATAGAATTTTTGGTGTAGTTTTTTTTAAATTTTGATTTTGTACTAGACAGTTCTGGAAGGTTAAGGTTAGATTTTTTTTTTTTGATGGTTGTATTTTTTATGTCAAAACAAACAATTTAGCAGCTTTAAAAATACTTGAAACATAATTTTTTTTATTAACATTGCCCCTTTCTTTTGGTAGCAGGGAGTGAACCCAGGCCTCATCTATGCGAAGTGTGCGCTCTACCACACGCACTGCTGGTGCTTTCTTATGGCACTGCAGATCCGCACCCTGCAGTCCTACAGATCTAGGCACCGACAAGCTCCTTCCAAAGCAAGAGCTGACATGCTGTGATAATACAGCTACAGGCCCCTCACGCATACCGCTGCTCGGATTTCTCGGATGTGAGAAGACAGCAGGCAAAAGCCTGCTCTGCTGAAGGAGGTACTCAATTTTGCTTTAAGGATCCTCCTGAGCATTTCCCTGCCATGGAGTTTGATTCCCCACACACTCCCAAACCCTAGCTGCCCTCCTTTAAACTACTGTAACTTTGAACTGGTGCCCTTCATAACTGAAGACCGTAGGTTAATGAGTGCCTCGCTGTGTTTGCAGTGGGCGCTAAAGAGATCAGTGTTGAGAAAATGTTACAGCTTTTTTTCTGATAAGAAAAGTTCCAGCTGGGCGGGGTCACTTGTGCCTATAGTCCAGGCTATTGGGTAGACCTAATCTTCGGCAGGAGGACTTGAGCCCAGGAGTGAGACCCTGTCTCAAAACAAAACAAAACAAAAAAAACAAAAACAAAACACCCCAAAATAACCAAGAAAATGTGGAAATATTTTACTGACACTGAACTATATACTTAAAGATAGCCAAAATGGTATATTTTGTGTTATGTGTATTTTACCATTACAAAAAAGTATTTTTAAAAGGGGGAAGCGAAAACAGGCAGCAAAAGACAACCGTCTGTTTACGGAGTGCAGGGCGCGAAGTACCTTTGCGGAAGGGGCGGCAGGCGCGGTAGAGACCCCGAAGGGCGAGCTCTTGCAGAGGCAGCACGTGGTCGCGTTCTGTCCCGACGGCCTTCACCTCGGCTGGGAGGAAGACAGTCAGCTGCCCCGATGAAAAGGAGAGCAGCTTCACCTCCGACACCTGGATGGGGGCCCCACAGCTGCAGGAAGACACACCCGCAGTGCATGAGCAAGGAGGGCCGGCACACGTGTGTTCATCACAGTGCGCCTTCGAAAATGTATGACGCTGCTGAATGGCTGGAATTCTTTTCAAAGTGCACACAGATGCTGTCCTGGGCTCCTGAGTAACACCCGGCTCAGAAATCTAAACGTGGCCGGTTTGTTGGCACATGCTTGTAACCCCAGCACTCAGGAGGCAGAGCCTGGGGGATTGTGAGTTGGCGCCTTGCCTGGGCCATCCAGTGAGCCCAAGGTTGGCCTGCGCTGTGGAGAAGGACCCCGACTCCGAAACCAAAGCGCGGAACCCAAACTCATGAGTGGGACCATGGCTAACTCGCTGTGAGGTCCTGTTATTTCCAGCAAGGACAACCGAACTTCACTTCAAAGAATCCATACAATTTGCCCAATAAGCTCTATTTTTTCTCCTTTTACAACTCTCTGCTAGTTTATGTCTACTGACCTCCCCAAATTTAAAGTTCTTCATTTGTTCCTTTCTGCCCTCCATCACAAATGGCAACAGAGTACCTATTTTATGCCAGGTAAGGTACTAAGATTAAAAAGCCAAGATGCTCCCCTTCCTTCAGGAGAATAATTACAGTGTTCTAAAGTAGGGTCAGGGGACATTTCACAGAGGAGCAGGCTCTGCCTCAGAGCTCAGCACGGCCGCCAGGAATAGCGGAAGGAGATGTGCACTGCAAGCCAAACGGGGGAACGCGGGCAGCAGGAGCAACGCCCTACAGAACAGGGCTGTTTCTGCCGGGCAGGGTGGGCTGAAAAGGCGCACAGGATGCGGAAGGACGGGAGGAGGCTGGGAACAGGAAGTGAAGTCTGATGGCCCTAAGTTGAGGGGAAGACTCTTGGATGGTTCTCAGAAAACTACCTGGTCACAGTATGGAGGCTAGGGAATAAATTGGTAGCAAAGAGGTAAAGACAACCATAAACACATGAGGAGAAACAACTATAAACACAGGAGGAGACAAGAATGGGGAGGTTGCTAGGGTCCTGAAAGCACAAATGTGAGGAAGGTAGGGCGTGGAGTAGCCCCTGTGGTAGAAGCCAGTGACTTTCTCTGCGTGGGCCTACGGCAAATAATTCACAATTCTCAGCTACTGGTATTTGGGGGTTAATCTGTTTAAAATATGAAGGTCATTAAATTTCAGAGGCAGAAATCATAAGTGAGATGGGCTTCACAAATTCCACTTAATGACATCTTTTTTAAATAAAGCAATTGTATTGATTTGACCCTCAGAGCTCTCCGGTTTTTAGCCAGGAGTATGTTTTCCTACAGGCTATTTCATAACAATCTAATAACTGTTTTGATCCTAATAATTATAAATACGAATTATAAGATGAATGTATGATAATTGTTATGAGTTCAATAATAAAGTGAAGAAAAAGCGAACAGTTTTTCAGGTTTCCCTCTTCAAACCCGATCTCCGCCTTCCTTAAAGTAACCACAGTTACCACTTTGGTGTTGGTCATTCTCTTTATACTCAACCAAAACTGTGGTGATGGATCTTTTCTCCCTATTTCCTTTTTAATCAAATGGGGTCATACAATACTGTCAGGGGCTTTTGTTCACATAATCTTTCAGGCCAAACAGATTTAGAGAAATCTTTGTAAAGGCCAAGTGGCATTTCATAGTATGAATGAATATAATTTATTTATCTATTTACTATGTTCATCTCATTTTTAAAAGATTTCTGTCTACTCCACAAACATCATCACAATAAATGTTACATCTACTCTGGTACATGGATGTTTGCATTATTCTAAGATAAAACTCCCACAATGAGAACTGGTGGCTGCGAAAACTGAAAAATTTACATGTCTGAGCCCCTTCCAAAACAGGCTGTGAGAAAGTACCCATTTCCCACATCACCACCAGAACTGGGTGTTCACCATCATTTCAGTCTTTTGCAGTCTTGAAGACGGTCATCATGGTTGCTGAGTTTATCACCTTCTGGCATGCTTACTGGTCATTTGCATTGTCTCTTCTGAGAAGTGTCCATCTACATCCTTTACCTAATTTTCTACTGCATTGAAAAAATCAATTCTTAGGAATTTCCATATTGGCAGTAACAATCCTTTGTCATATGTACTGAAGTATTTATTTCCAAAAATATTTTTGTCTTATAATTTTGCATATGGTGCTTTTTACCATGCAGCAGTCTCTTTTTCTGGTTTTTTTTTTTTTTTTTTAATGTCAAGTCTATCCACTGTTTCCTTCAAGGCATCTAACTTTTCTGATTTCTTAAAGAGGGTTGCCCTAATTTGAGGACTGTACATATATTACCCTAAAGTTTCTTCTAGTGTACTTAATGGGATTATTTTTACATGCAGATGTTTTATCTGTCTTTTTTTTTGCCTCAGGATATAAAACTGGACTCAAATTTTTTCTTCTGAATGGACAACAATATTGGCAACATTATCAAATAAAGCTCTCATTTATCTCTGCTTTGAAATGCCCGCATTACTATATTAAGTTTCTAAATTCCTTTGAATTAGCTTTTGGAGTCCCTGGTCAGCTCAGCGAGGCGTTTGTTCAAACCTACGTCCATCCTTTATTCTTTTCATTACAACAGCTTTACAGAAGACTCCATCATCTGATAAGTCTGCTGTGACTATCCAGGTTTTTTCTTGCAATTCTCGGCTGTAAGTTACTCAATTTCAATTGCACAGTCATTTTTATTTAGATATACCCCCAAGCTTTTGGGGATTCAGATTAGAATTAATATAGATTTATACATTAATGTGGGTGAGATAGTTCTTTCAACACTAAGTATAAAATTAACTGCTGGCATTTTGTAGGTATCTTTTATCAGATAAGGATATTTCCTTCCATTCCTAGTTTGCTGAAAATTTTTTTTTTTAATGAATTAGGAATGGCTGTTGGATTTGTTTCCCTTGGAGTAAACTGGAATAGAAAGCAGAGGTCATCTCGGGGACTGAAGCTAATTTCAAATCATTTATTCATATTCTCTAGCAGCTGCAAACTGCTGCAAGAGCACTGTATCAGTAGAGATCCTGCCAGGAGATAGGAACCACACCGGTAATACAGACAAGAAAATAACAAGAACTGTTACTCTGTACAAAGGCTATGAACTACTAAAAAGTGTGCAGAAGTAACAAGAGTGGAAGGAAGCCACCCCCAAGAGTGCACGATGAGCGCTCGTCTCAGCAGCACATGTACTCAAAGGAGGGGTGAGAGAAAAAGGAAGCTACTTAAAGTCATACACTGTCAGGGAGTTCTTTGGGGTCCACATGCCTTGGGGCTAGGAGATAAAGAACTGAGTGCTACAATGATTTGTGTATGTTTACCCAACAGGTTGACATTTAAGGAAAAGATTATTCAGGAAAATGGTGTCATCTGGTAAGTTGAATTTTGGCAAATGTCTTATTTTCTGTATCACACTGGCAAGGGTATGGTGCCCAGATATTTAGGCAAATACCAGTCTAGAAGGAATTTAAATCAGCAGACTTTGAGTAGACTGCATCTCCCTCTATTACTCAAGTGGGCCTCATCTAATCAGTCGAAGGCCTTAAGAACAGACCAAGGTTCTCTGTACAAGATAGAACTCAGTCTCTGGGCTGCCATTAGACTAAGCTGAAACATCAACTCCTCTCTGGGTCTTAGACTGCTTTCTTGCCCTGTCATTTTAGTCTTGCTAGCTACTGTGTGAGCTGAACCTGACAAACACACATGACAAAGTAGTATTATCTGTTTCCAAACTTTATAGCCACATTAAAGTATGAAAATCATGAATGAAACTGTCAAACAATGAAAATGTACTCTGAACTGTGAGCCATTCAAGAATATTCACATTGCACTCTTACTGACTTAGCAGCCATGGTTTCTGAACCTAAGTGTGCGTGCATGGTACGTGGACAATGCCCAAAGAATCCAATGCAGAATACCTAAGAAAGCCTGAGAAAACCAAAAGCCAGATTCTTCCAAGTGCCTTCACTGTGTCCAATAATTAAAAAGGCAGATGTCTGACTTCACCAATGAAGTCTCACATGAACGAGTAAATGTGTCCTCACTTTATAGAAAGTTTAATTTCCCTCTGATAATTCTTTTAGCAGAAGTTCCTACTCTTCGCCACTGGATATAAGAAGGCAATTAATTTTAAGATCCATGTATTAAATGCTCTCCGTGCTTCACACTGGAGAGCGAGATACAGCTAGGTAGAAAGGCCGCAAGGGAAGGTTTTTCACACCAGCTGTTCTACGAGCAGCCTCTGCCCTGTCTGCTCTCCAAGAGTTAGCAGAAGAGCTCGACCATACATAGAGTCACGGTCCTAAACCCAAAAGGGGACAGAATGCAACCGGGACACAGGCTGAGAGCACAGGCAAGGGAGGAGACCTCCACGCTACACACCTTGCTGCCTGACCTTGGACACTTAAGCTGCTGAGCATCCATTTCTTCATAACACACAAGTTGCTGGGAGGGTTTTTATGCAGTAACGCAGGTAACGAGCGCATTGTCTGGTGCGCAGTACACGCCCATCAGTGTGTATGGTCATGCTTTCTTTTCATTATTTATTACTACAAGTTAGATCAGAGTGAGGATACTCCAGGGAATGAGGAATAACACGAACAGGGATCCAGCTCTACGAATGCACAGGGTGCATAGAATTACACCAGAGTATCCAGTACCTGCAAGAGAGGAGGAGGAAATGTACCTGCCTTGAAAAGGGAGTGGCACTCACCTAAAAACATAATGAAGTGACTTGTAGGCGAGCAGACCCACGAAATGCTTCAGTTCCCAGTGAAAGGAAAGAAGTATTAGCTCGCAATGATTAAACCTTGGCACCTTAGATTTATAAGGCCACCGTTTTTTCAGATTAAGTGCCTAGGTGGTTACAAAATACAGATTTGGATATTGAACGCCCAGATGAGTTGTTAAAATTACAAATGTTAGTACCTTTTAGTACCACAGGTAATTTGTAACTATTTCCTGTGGAATCAATACTGTCAGAGCCGTCATTCAACTTCTAGCCCAGAATAAGCCGCGGCATTGTCACTTTGCCGCTGAGACCCTGCTGCATATATGCTCCATAACGCGTGTATGACTTAGCAAATTAATTCACATGCATTTCGCACTCATCATCTCACCTAACAGTGTGTTACAATGCAGTGTAAGTTCTCTTATCAAAAGTACCCATATAGCTACCTTTTATCCTTTAAAAAGTACATACGTAATCTGTATGCTCATTTATGTGGAAATCGTTACATGTTTCTTTCTCCTTTTTAGCAATTTTTTTTTTTTTTTGCCAGATTAACAGAAAAGGAAAGAGGAGGGGTGGATCTAGAGAAGGAAAGAAGAAGCTGCGTTCTCTAGGAAACGTAAATCTTGTCTATGATGGGTCTCAACTGGGCAGACTTTCTTCAAGCTCCATTTTATTCTCTTTAGAATGTGTTTGTTTCGCCTTTATACTTAAAGGATATTTTCCTGGATACAGAATTCTACTTTGATTGTATTTTGCTTTAGCTCTTAAGAAACACCGTTCAGTTGTTTTCCGGCCTCTGTGGTTTCTGATGAGGTTAACGGGCTTTCAAGTTGCTTCTCTCTAAGTAGTAAGTCATTTTTCTTTCAACATTTCCTTTTATTCTTTGGTTTTCAGCAGCTTTACTGAGGCAGTGTCTTGTGTTTATACTGCTTAAGGGTCACTAAGCTCCTTGAAAATGTAAACTTATGTCTCACATCAAATTTGGGGAGATCTGCAGTGTTATTTCTTCAAACACTGGTTATCACTGTCTCGGTCTCTAGTCTCGTGGGATGCCCGTCACACACGTGTCAGGCTTTTCTATATTGTCTGGCAGGACCCTGACAATGAATTCGTTTTTGTCATTGATCTTTCTCTGTGTCCTTCAGATTGGATCATTTCTACTGGTTTACTTCCAAGTTCACTGACTTTCCATTTACCCCATTAAGCCCATCAAAGAATTGTTTTACTTTAGATATTGTATTTTTCAATTCTAAAATTTCTTTGTCTCTTCTTTAAGGTTTCTTTTTTTCTTGTCTTTTAACTCATATAAACCTATTTTTTTCCAGTGAGAAAAGTTATGATAAAGTCTTAAGTAAAGTTTTCAATTTTTGTCTTGAGTCAGATGTGGTACGTGCCTGTAATCCCAGTGTTCTTGAGGCTGAGGCAGGAGGATATGTTGTTGCAAGACCAGCCTGAGCTGAGCTGTCAAACTGTCTCCAAGACAAACAACCCATCCAACCATCCCTACCTCAAACACCCTCACTTTCTAGTTGCAACATTTTGGGCAGTCTCAGGTTAGTTTCTGCTGATCTTTTCTCTTGTGAATGGGTTACACATTCCTTTGCCGTTCTCTCTCTCTCTCCCTCTCCCTCTCCCTCTCCCTCTCCCTCTCTCTCTACATGCCATGTAATGGGGGGAAGCTGCATCCTGGACACTGTGAAGATTATACTATGGAGTATACTGTTGTCTTCCTCTAATATTCCAAAAGAAGTGTTCACACTTTTGTTTTAGCAACTTTTTGGAGTAAAACTGCAAACTTTGTCTCTTGAGTAATATCTCAGATCCCTTCAGCCAGGTTACTCTGGGCCTAATCCAAGCAAGTGGCTCAGATACCCAGTACTGGTCACTTTTGTGCATGGACAGTTCCTACCCTGACCTCCCTAAATGGACTGTGATCTAAAGGTCATCTTCAATCCACTGGTTTAACTCGGAATGAAGAATGCATTTCCCATACAAACAATTCTATTATCCTGAGTGATTATATTAACAAACCATCAGAAAGTCACTTAACCAACTGCTCCAAAATCTTGCTATAATTTGCTCACTTACACAATAAAAAAAGCAGTGTAAGTGCTTGTTTTTCCTCCCCTCTTATAATCAGATAACTGCAGAAATAACTCGTGTGGAATCACTTTTACAATTAAGTCCTTCTGAGTACACAAATATGCCAAGTGCCACTCTCTGAAATTCTGACATGGGACAGACTTTCCTTTCTGAGCATAATGTAGCAGAACTGAAAACATTTACCCCTGTGGCAAAACCCACAGAAAATAAAGAGTGCACCTTTCCACAAAGCTTGCAGAGTGCGGATGCAGGAAGCCGTAATGGCCTGTCTGCAAGTGGGTTCTGAGCGCCACCCCAGCAGCGACCAGGAGGGCTGACCTGTGAGACCAGCAGTCTGGACCAAGAGGCTAGCGTGTGGCTTCCAGCGAGGCCACAGAAGTCCATGCCCCGCTCTACATTTCTCTCTCTGCACCTCTCTCTGGGCGTCATTGCTTGTATTGGTTATTTTTGTCAGGATAAACACGTAAATTGTCTGTGTTTTCCTGTCACTCCTCGCACAGGGCTGAGTTGCTGGTCAGGGCTCAATAACAAATAAATATACAATGAGGAGCCAATTTTGTTCAGGTTCCCATGAACATCTAGTGAGACTTCTGAAATTTCTCAAAACTGTACATCCCTTGCTAGTTGACTTTTAAATGTCTACCATACACTTATATACAATTCTCTCCTCTCTTCTCCTTCTGAGATATTAATGTATACATATGACATCTGTATAGGTAGCGCACACACACACACACACACACACACCACACACAGCAGATCTGACATACTGTCGTACAGTCCCTAAAGCTGACTCCTCTTGCACCGCTGTGCTCAGTTCCCGCAGGGCCTGGTGCAGAGCAGGACACTGCACTTGGCGAGGCGTGGTGCAGCAGACACTAGCGTGGGCTTCTGTCTGCACTTCCGGCTGAGCTAGAGGTAACATCACTCACTTGCCGTGGAGACTCAAGTGAACCAGACCTTCAGGTCCAGTTTCTTCACTTACTTCTCGTTCCTGGTGCCCCTGGCTAGAAAAGGACGTCCAAGGGCAGGTGCCGCATGGCTTCGCCCATCACTGTATGGCTGCCATCCAGCAGTGACCACAGAGAGGAGCTGCTCTAAATGCTCACGGAATAAACAACTAAAGCAAGGGTCAGACTCAAGAAGTGCACTTTCTAGGCCTCAAATACACTCATTACCTCTTTATTATGCTTTCTTCAGGAGGCTGCTCGGCTCCTTCCCTCTCCTCTGCCCTGGGCTGAGGCAAGAAGTACCACCACTGTGCCTTGGCACGGCAGGTGTCCTTCTTTGTGTATTCAGCGGACAGACAGAAGGAAAGGACTTTAACTTTTTCACCAGGGCTTCTTCCAGCATTACCATGAAAATCCTGAATATATTTTCCACAGAAAAGCTAATGAAGAAGTCTTACTTTTGGAGTACAAAATAGGTGCAAGAATCGCGTAAGAGGCTCACTTAGGAGTGTAATGAATGGAATTAAAAATGCATTCTGAGTTTTGACTTAAACCAGCAGACTCTTTGCTTTTGCTTTTTCTGTTTGTTTGTTTGTTTTGGCGGTACTGGGGATCGAACTCAGGACCCTGCGCTTGCTAGGCAGGAGCTTATTCCACTGAGCTATATCCCCAGCCCCAAACCAGCAGACTAAAAGTACCTTTTGGATCAGATTCTATTTGCAAGAGAAACTACTAATATTACAAAACTGGTTATTTCATACTGTCCTCATATTTTACTACTATTAACAAAATAAGCTCTTAATAATAAAAGCACAAACTATTAACTAATACTTCGTATATTTTCCCATACTATTTATTTCCTCAAAGATGTGGGGCTTCTATGAAATCCATTACAACTGCTACCAGACACCAACTCAAAGATGAGAAACAAACAGAACTGTCTGGTAGTCAATAACATCCATATAAAAGCCCAGTGGTGGTGCATGCCTATAATCCCAGCACTCGGGAGGCTGAGGCAGGAAGATCACCATGAGTTTAAGGGCAGTGTGGGCTGCATAATGAGTTTAGGCCCAGTGCGAGACCCTGTCTCAAAAAACAAAACAAAAATCCATATATAAATACCAAAGCAGAAGGCTCTCTATCTCAAATAAAAGTGATCCCTTAATTGTAGTGGAGACATAAATCATAGTGCAGAGAAGCCTCGAGGATTCTGGTGAGGGGAAAGTGCCTTCAGCTTTGCCAGCCCACGCAGCACAATGACCGAGAACACTTTGCTTGCCACTTGGAAGACTTAGGCTACAGTAAAAATTCTTTAAAAATGCACTAGGATTAAGGGCTAGGCGGTACCACAGCTGTGACAAAATCAACTGTCAAAAAATCACAGAACTGAAAACACTACTACACATGCTACTAGCACTGCTTCACAGAAGGCTCTGGAAGAAATCTCTCAGCTTGGATTTCATCAGCTACGTAGGCACTGAACTCATCGAGGGCTTTCCCAAGATAACACATGTCTAATTTTTCCTAAGGGAAGGCCACTGCTCCTAGGACGGCCTCTCTGGGGCAGTTGTGGCTCTCTGCCCGTGCCCTGGAGCCAGGCCAGCAAGGGAATAGCTCTCCTCAATGTATGTGCTCACTGCCACCCCAGTTCTTGCAGAACTATAAGGAGCATGAGCCAGGTTATGCAAGATGTCGGGGCTGAAGTAAGAGTCAAATGCTGGGGAGTCTCAAAGGGGATGCTTGGGCCCTGAAGTGGGGCGAGCAAGGCCAGTCAGACGCAAGTTCTGAGGGTGATGTGGGTCTCTTCATCTCGGAGCACCCTGAGCAACACCGGGAGGTGGTTCTGGCAGCCTGCTGTTCGACGAGAAGCTGATACGGTCTTTCTAAAAGCCTAAGAAGGAAAGATTATTGCTGCTCTGAAAAGAACAGACCATCATTTCCTACTGACTGACATATCTGTTTTGGTTACTAGAATCATGATTTGTATCGAGCGACTATCTCAAATGTCGAGTTTTAAATATTTCCAAGTGGGAAAATCCTAGCTCCCAGGGCTGTGACTGTGGGGAAAGAGTCATTATGGCTGAGTTCAAAGAACAGCTGATTCCTGTCATAGGAGTGTATTCACAATGGCAAATGTGACTATGTATCAGCGTATCAAATCATAACATAATAAACAAATATATACAATTTCATCTGTCACGTATACCTCAATAAAGCTGGAAAAATAAAGCTGTTCCTTTCCACAGCAAAAAAAAAGTATGTGTGAATTCATTTTTCCTTTGATTAGAAAAAAATGAAGAATGTACTGATTGAACCCACAGCTCTCTCACTGAACCCGACATGCAATATTCTACATTTCCTGCTCATAATCTTAGTTCTTAAGGATAGGTGGTTTAGCCTGTCAAGGCCAAACATAACACTGAACAGAATGATCAAAAATAGTCCCTTTCTTGTTGAGTCTAACGTGTGAAGTCAGTCTTACCCACTGCACCCGATGACTTTATTGTACAGGTACGACGGCAGCCCTTTCAGGTGGATGTTGTTGTCCACATACACATACTGCAGTTCTCGGGATCGACCTAGATCTGGAAGAGAAAGGGAAGCGCTATCATTCCTTTTAGCAGGCGCCATGATGATGTGAAATGTAACGTATCCAAAAATTTCTACTCTGGAAGAAAACATGTTGTAGACTTAATTCTGACTGTGAGACGAGGTCAGCTGGAATATCGGATTGTGCATCAGAAAATGGAGCTGTACAAAAGCTGCTTAACCAACCCAGACTTTGGTTTCTTAGCCTGTAAGATGAGATAGCTGGGATTAGAACATTATCTTTCCACATAAAGATCCCCTGACATTTTATAGGCAATTTTAAGTTAAGGAGAAGTTTGCTGTAGGTGATTTATTTTCATTTTTCAACACAGAAAATGTTATATAAAATAAACTGATAGCTTGGCATAACCAAGCCCATTTCTGCCTGTTGGTGATAATTCATTGCTTGGTCAAACTTAGGCAGGCCCTTGAGCCTCCTGGTAGGTTCATCTGAGTATTTCCTCGTAAAATCCAGTTTTAACAAAGAACTTTGCTACGTCACTTTAGCAAGAAACTCCCTTCCTTGAGGCTCATTATATAATGTGATCAGGCTCCTCATCCTTCACCATCTCCTTGGTTATGTCTGATCACCTTGGCCCATCTGCAGCAAGATTCTTGCTAGGTTAGTTAAGCTGGAATTCCCTGGACCCTCTTAGCAATTTTCCATCCATCAAGTCCCACCAGCCTGCTCTTTGACAGTAAATTCCTAATTTGCCCATCCTGTATTCTGAGTTGACCCAATCTCTCTCCCCTACTACAAGACTCCATTGCGGGGGTTCCTGTACCTATTTCAATGGTTGTTAATAAGGTCGACTGTACTGTGCTTTAAAGAATCACTGAATTTTCTTAAAAAAAAAAAAATCCACACATCAAGATTTCCTATGTCTCATCTCTAGGGTGCAGAAAGACCGGAAGCAGGCGAGGGAGGACTAGAGTTTTAGGAGCCAAGCAGATGTGGGAATGGGTCTAGCTGCCTTGCAGCTACGGGGTAGGGGGACAAGGGAAGCACAGCCCAGTCATGGGCCCAGAGAGGCATGAAGACGGGGTTGACAATACCATGGCTCAGTGAGCAGGGGTTGGATGAGAGAAGGGGAGACAGATCTGCAACAGGAACAGGACTCCAGAACCCAGATATGTACTTCCAGATGTGGCAGGGCAACGGGGGTGGGGTAAAGGTTGGAAGAGGGCTCAGAAAGGAAATACAACTCCACACCCCAAGGGCCATCTCCAGCCAGTAGGGCACACAGACCAAGTGTCAAGACCATCCCTACCCGTGCGTGCCACCATCTGTGGCCAACTCTGGCCTCCACTCCTAGTACTCACTGAATAGGGCTGTTTGTCTCTATTGTCACAGAGGCATGTGACAAGAGCTCTGAGCCCCCTTGCTGATGCTCTGCTTCAGCAAGCAAGAGCATCATCTGTGAAAGGTTCTCTAGAGTTCTACTTGTAAACACAGGCAGTAGGCTAAAAGAGATCTTTTTCCTAGACTTTCCAAGCTCTAGGAAAGACAAAAGCTCCAACACTGGTTAAGTGAGGAGGTTCTTAGACACACTTACAGTCCCAAAGAGAAGCCATTTGCCCATTAAGGATCTTTTAGGCACTATGCTAGGCCTGGGGATTACAGATATGAGTATCACTTTAATGGATGGGGACACAGACATGAAAAGTGATGACTGCAATACGATATGATCATTGCTATTAGAGAGGCTTGTGTAAAGTCTGCAGCTCACAAGATGGGTCCTACAAAGTGAGAGGAGGGGAATACAAGACAGCGAAGTTAACCTCACCCCTCCTCGTCCTATTACAACAGTCCTTCCTGGGACTAGCGCTGGAGAAAGTTATGAGAGGAAGCTAAGACTGGGAGCATAACAGGCAACAGAAGGTGAAGCGGCAGCTCTCTGGGAGGTAAGGAGAGTAGGGGGCTGCGAGCCGAGCTCCCGTGAAGTGGTTTCACAAGTATCTAACCAGAGGGAGCAGACGTGATGGGTGTGATCGCAAGGCCTGTCACTAAAGGCACTGTGGTGTCCTTCTTCCTCTCTCTGCAGTCACTCACCCTGGAGCAAGATGAGTCCCTTGTCGCCAGGGCACCTCCGCAGTCTTGTATGTGAGCATCTGTAAGCAGATTTCCGCGCCCCAGGCCGAGCCTGTGGGTGACTCCACCCCCAAGACTATGTAAATATCCTGCTCTTCCTCAAAGTTTTGCCCACTGATTTTAGCCCTTATTCCCCTGAGCTTGTCTGCAAAATTACACTATTAGTCTTTATCTAACAGTGATTTTCTATTTTCGTTTTTCTGGCTACATTTATTAATTGGAATTCTTCTGTAAAGGAAGAGCTATTCTTTCTCATTTATTTGGTTTTTATGTTAATATGATTCATGGATATTTATTTTATTGTAAAAGGTTAAAAACCAGATACTAACATCACTTACCTTGTTGGTAAAATGTTTTTGGCAACTAGGAACGACTGTGGGTTGAACACTGTGCTCTCCCGACAAGTCGCCCCCTTTTCTGACTCTGTCCAGACTTTCTGATGCGGGAATACGCTGCACACTCAGCGCATAGTTTCTCCGCCAAAGCCTTGAAATCAACAACTTCTCTAAGGAGCCTTAGTTCCTTTTGCTGGAGTGTAACGTTCAAAAACCATGATTGGAGAGCTAGGCATGCTCAGCAGCCTGGGTGCCGTCACTTCAGGGCTCTTGCACCTAGGGAACGTGCATACTAAAACCTGTGCACGGAGGTATCTCTCTCCTCACAGGTGTGCCTTCAGCATACATTCCTGCCAGTGCGCGTGCATCCCTACCAGCTACGTGCGAGAACATCTGCTTCCTCCAGGAAGCAGAAGACGCTCTTATATCTCACATTTATTTTCCCATTGGTAGGTAGCAACGGCAGCTCAACACTGCTTTCATTTGCATCTGTCTAAGTGAACACCTCAACACGTCTGAAGGACACTGTTATACCGATTGTTTTGTGAACTATTTACACAAGTCTTTTCCCCATTTTCCAGTCAGGTTTTTGGTACTCAGGGCCTTTATTTCTTAGGACAATGGCCCCGTATCTGTAGTATATGCGATAAATATTTTCTCCTAGCTTGTGGATGTGTCATTTGACTTTGTGGTGCTTTTCTGTCATGCAAAATATTTAGAAGTATGTAAAAATCTGTCAGGCTTTTTTTATTGCTCCTAGGATTTTAAAAAATATCTCAAATTTCTCCCTGTGACAACAAAGGTTAAAGCAGAATTTATTTGTGTGTGTGTGTTTCATTTTTCTAAAATTTACATTCTTATTCCACTTGGGATTTATTCCTATGCCTGCTATAAAATATACAGCTAAATACTTCTTTTTCCGCTTGGTGGTCCAGCCATCTCAGCACCATTTATAACTTTGAGAGTGTCTTTATCCCACTAATACCAAAAGCGAAAAAAAAAAACTTGTAAGACTAAAGGGAAAAAATAATAAAGTACACAGGTTCCAGAAGAGAATAACTGTGCTGTTAAATCATGCTGCAAAACATGTGAAAAATAAAAGGCACTAATCCAAAAAAGGGGCGTGCCTTTAGAGAATCAGTCGCTGCAGGGCTGAGAGAGCAGGGTGTCTGTGCCGTCACTTTCAGCCATCTGAGCGGAGCCTCAATATTTGCGGGCATTAAGTGGTGCGACAGTGCCACGCCCCTCAGCTTTATTAGGATTGCAGAATGCAAAAGTGATCTATTGTTTAAATGACTATACACTGTGTGTTAAGCATCAAAATGCAGAATTACCAAAATACTGTACACTGCTACTCTAGTAAACTAAAAAGCTGAATACACTTATAAAACAAAACATAGATGGGAAAAACATAAATACCAGGATCCACTTGCAATAGAGAAGACCTCAAAATTGTACTTAGAATTCCTACTCTAAATTTCTTCACTACTCTGACACACTTATTTTAAACACACAGAAAAATCTGTATCCTTTTTTTTTTTTTGCAGTACTGGGGATTGAACTTAGGACCTTGCACTTGCCAGGCAGGTGCTTATTCCACTGAGCTATATCCCCAGCCCAAATCTGTATACTTTAAAGGCATATAGAAAATGTAACAATTTTTTTAAGAACTGAAAATTATACTGATAAAATGCAAATGAGCTCTGGTTTCAGACTTGCCTTTTAGAGCCCTTAGCAAACTAGCTCAAGAAAAGAGTCTTTACTTGGGGTTATATATCAGTAAGGAGTTTAGCATAGTAACTAGAAAAGCAAGAACAGTGTCAGACGATCTGGGTTCGAACCCTCATTCTCCCAGTTACCACATACATGGTCCTGTTTCTCATCTGTACAATAAGGGAAATAGAGCTGCCCCGTAAGTTTCGTGCAGGTCACCGGCAACATTTATAAATTGCCACACAGAATTCTTACCATGCCGCCCTCTCCAATGTACAGCGGTTATTATTCTCATTATTATTGGTAAGGGCACACTTGGAAGTCCGGCCTACAGGAGGAGGCCAATTAAGAGAGGGTTCTCCCTGGCATGTAGCAAATCACACTAGCACGCTTCCATACTTTAATTGCACAGAAAAGAGTGAGAAGCTACATCCCCTGGAGACAGTGATTCATCCCCTTAAGTCAAGAACACAAAATGGGAAATGAGAGAGGAAGGACCTCTCTCCTCTAATATACCACAGAAGGTCTTATGTGAGGCAAATGGGGTGACAAAGATCATACCGCAAAGTTATACAAGTTGATACTTGGCTACTTCTTATACAGTCTTCTTTCCTAGCCCATTTTTTTTTAAGGGAAAAACGAACAGTAATGATTTAAAAATAAAGACTCAGTTTACATTTCTATCTTAGGTTCTCAACATTCCAGAGAACTTGGTTTATACCTCCTCACCACAATTTGAGGAATGCAATTTCTTATACATGCCCACAGTGGTGCAAACTATTTTATGCTAAAGCTGAATCAAAGCTACTATCTGCAGTGTTCAAGGCTTTTATGTATCAGCCAGCATAAGGCCAGGTGGACATGCATGTTTAATATAGATAATCAAACTTTCCAAACAGCAAAATAGGGTATAGAGTGAAAGGACATGGTGGAAATGACATCATGTAGTGGGTTTGGAGTCAGAACTGCGTCTAAATCCTGGCTCTCCCCTTACCGCTTCCTGACTCCCAAGAAAAATACAATGTTCTGAGCATTTATTTCCTGTCTACTCTTAGACTTGTTATAAAGCTTAGGCAATACAGATGGGGCTGAGCTTGATACCTTACAAAATACCTGGTGCCTGATCCATCTAAAGTCTTTTGCCTCCTTCTGAATAGAAAGAAAAAATCAACACAGAGTGTGCAGGTTGGTGAGGAGAACCACGCAGCTGTGTGGTTTTAGCTGACACAGCACAGCCTGCTGGTGAGGCTGAAGCAACTAACCGCTAGGCAAGGTCACAGACTGCAAGGGCGGAGCTCTGAGAGCCTCAGGAGGGCACGCTCTGTCTGCTGGCAAAACCCCAGCACAGTGGAGTGGCTTTTTAAATCATAATGAGGCTAACATATGAGTGTCTGCTGCCTGCAAATGCTCTGAGATAGCTCTTAGATTAACACAGAACATTTTCATTCATTAATTAGGAAGAGACCATTTATCTACTAACTAATGAGGTCATTTGTTTTCTTCCTTCAAATAACAGTAATGCACAAATACATTGCAATAAATACACCATACAATGATATTTTTTAAAGTTTTTGGCTGGGCGATGGCACAGGCCTGCGATCCTACCACTTGTGAGGCTGAGCCAGGAGGATCATGGGGAGTTCGAGACCAGCCTGGGCTACAAAGTGAGCTCAAGGCCAGTCTGAATCACACAGTGAGACCCTGTCTTAAAAAGACTATAAATAAATACAGAAAGAGAAAGAAAGAAAGAAAGAAAGAAGGAAAGAAAGAAAGAAAGAAAGAAAGAAAGAAAGAAAGAAAGAAAGAAAGTTCTTATGCAAAAACACACATTATAAAATTTATAAAGCTAGGAAGTTGCCCAGCCTAGCAAGCTAGGGTCCAGAGCCACAGAGAACTTTTTCATGTGGCTTTTCAAAGTACCATATCTAAAGTATTTATTTCCCTTCCACCTTCCAGATTCACAGGCCAAAGTTTATTACTTAGAATTAGCAAAGCTAGGAGTCTGGCACAAATTCCAATTCTCTTCATTTTTTCAACCTCAGGGTCCTCACATATGCGGTCCACATGGCTGAAGACAGAACAAAGTGCTCTTGTGCTTAGGTTGCTGTTCTTTCAAGCCTAACTGTAAAAGCAGGCAGGGAATGACAGCACTGGCCCCAGGCAGAACACAATCTGTGCTTACTGCATTCTCGCCAGTATAGAATTTATCACAGCATGAATGATGCATTCTCTCCAACAAGATGGCAGGGCAACAGAGCCTCACAGGTATCAGAGCTCGGCAAATCAGAGGTACTAGGAGTCATAATTATAACATTTTTAATGGGGCTTTCTACAATAAATTCATAGTAATTTACAATGTATTCCAATAGTTTTATATATTTATTTTCCAAGACAGGGTCTCGTTATGCACTTCAGGCTGGCCTTCAGTTCACTTTGTAGCCCAGGCTGGTCTCGAATTCCCACCAATCTTCCTGCCTCAGTCTCCCAAGTGCTATGATTACAGGAGTGTGTCACCACACCCAGTGTCCAAATAATTTTAATTTAAATTGTCAATATGATGTGTTTTATAATGAAAACACTTCAGCCAGTTTTAGAATAATGAAAATGTTAAGTGCTAACTTCTTTAAATACACATACCGCATATATACAGACTCCATTAAATCTTTTACCCATACTATCTGATCTATTGAAATTTACAAAACAAAAATTTCATAGTGAGTGATAATTTAATAAGATACTACATACTCATTAGGTAACCAACAATTTTGTGTTAGTTAAGTTTATTGGTACATTTTAAATATACATAATGATCAGTTTCATCACAGGGACTTTGTACCTATATTGACTTATCTCAATTTCTTTGTCCCCATTCCCTTACCCGCCCTTTAACTTCTCTTCTTGTTGTTACTTACAAAAGCTTGGATTTTAGTTTTTTCTTTTTTGCTCTTTTTTTCTTTTCCCTTCCTTCCTTTCCCCTCCTCCTTTTCTGTCCTCCTTAGTTTCCCTTCCCAACTGAGTACTTTTCTTGCTATTTCATAATACCTAGTGTGTATTCTGGTGCTTATTTACACTTTTGATTTTCATATCATAGAAGCAATGTAATATTTACCCAAGTGTCTTTCACTTAAGAGTATGGTCTTAAGGTCCATCCATTGATCCATAAATGTCTCAAGTTTATCCATTATGGCAGAGAAGTGCTCCATTGCGTAAAAAACTACATCTTCTTTATCCATCAAACAGTTGATGGGCATTTGGGCTGTTTCTAAGATTTAACTATTGCAAACTGTGCTGCTATAAACATGGGTGTTGCATACATCACTATGGTATGATGTTTTTAATTCTTTCTGGAAGACACCAAGAAGAGGATTAGCTGGGTCAAAGGGAAACTCTAGTTTTAGTTTTTTGAGGACTTTTCACACTGATTCCCACAGTGGTTGCACCAGTCTACACTCCCACCAACAGTAGAGAAGGGTTCCTCTTCCCCACAGCCCTGCCAGCATGTTATTGGTTGATTTCTTGATGATGTAATCTCAGTATTGTTTAAATTTGCATCTCTTCAGTGACCAAGGATGCTGAACATTTTTTACACATTTGCTATTTCTTCATCTGAGAAGGTGTATTCATCTCAGATGCCCATTTTTGGATTGGGTCTTTAAATTGGGGGGGGTCTGATTTTTTTCAGTTATATTCTAGATTTATATTCTATATTTATATATTTATAGTTATATTCTATATTTTGAATATATTCTAGATATTGGTCCTTCGAGGAATAGCTGGCAAAAGTTTTTTCTACTCTGTGGGTATCTCTTCACTCTGTTGATGATTTATTTTACTTTGCAAAAGCTTTTTAATAACATAAGTTCCCACTTGTTGATTCTCTGTAATATTTCCCTGTGGTCTGGGTTTTGTTCCTGAAGTCTTTGCTTACACTCACGTCTTCAAGAGTTCTACCTGTTTTATCTGCCAGCAGATTTAATGCTCACTTGAATATTTAGATCTTGATCCATTTTGATGTTAGTTCAGTGCATGGTGAGAGACATGTGTCTACTTTTTGTCTTCAGCAGGGAGAAAATCAGTTTTTCCAGCATCATTTATTAAAGAGGCTTTCTTCCAGTGAAACTGTTTGGCCTCTTCATGGAAGATAAGGCGGCTGAGTGCATTTGGAGTTGTTTTTGCATCTTTTAATCTGCTCCACTGATCCTTGGGTCTGTTTCTTCTGCTCCAGTACCATGCTGTTTTTTATCATAGTAGTTTTTTACTATGATTTGAAATCAGGGATTGTGATGCTTCTTGCCTTGCCTTTGTTGCCCAAAATTATTTTTGTTATTCTAGGTCTTCTCTCATTTCAAATAAATTTTAGGATTGTTTTCTCTAATATCATGTAAGGCATGCTGTTGGTAGTTTGGTCAGGATTGCATTAAAACTGTATAACAATTTTAGGAGTATGGCCATTTTCACAATACTGGTGAAAGAACAAGGGATAGCTTTCCATTTTCTGATATCCTCTTTGATTTCTCTTTTCAGAGTACCATAGTTTTCAATGTAAAGATCTTTTACTTCCTTTGTTAGACTGATTCCTAAGTATTTCATTTTTTTGGATGTTACTGTAAAGGGTATGGTTTCCCTAATTTCTCTCCCAATGAGTTTGCTGTTTGTGTTCAGGAATGCTACTGATTTTTGAGTTTTGACTTTGTATCCAGCTGTGCTTCTGAATTTGGTTATTAAACCTAGAAGTCTTTTGGTGGAGTTTTTGCGGTCTTCTGTGTAGAAGTATCATGTCATCTGCAAATAATAATTTCACTTCTTCCCTTCCTGTCCTTATTCCTTTTATTTCTTTCTCTTGTCTAATTGCTCTGGCTAATGTTTCCAGAACTATACTGAATAGCAGTGGTGATAGTGGACATCCTTGTCTTGCTCCTGATTGTAGAGTGAAAGCTTTCAGTTTTTGATCATTTAGTATGACATTGGCTGTTAGTTTGTCATAGAGACTTTAACCAGATTGAGATAAACACCATCTATTCAAATTTTCTGTAGGGCTTTTATCATGAGTGGGTGCTGGGCTTTTTTAGCATCTACTGAGATGACGATATGATTTTTGTCCTTGGCTCTGTTGGTATGGTGTACCACATTATTGATTTGCATGCTGAACCATCCCTGCATCCCTGGGATGAAACCTGAATCCTACTTGGTCATGGTGTATAAACTTGATGATTTTCTGCATTCTGTTTGCCGCTATCTTACTGAGGATTTCTGTATCTACATTCACTAGGGAGATCCACCTCTTTTTGGTTGGGTCCTTCTCTGGTTTTGGCATCAGGGTAGTATTCGCTTCCAGGAATGAATTTGGGAGTACTGCTCCCCTTTCTGTTTCATTAAAGAGTTTGAGGAGTAGCAGGATTAGGTCTTCTCTAAATCTCTTGTAGAATTCAGCAGTGAATCCATTAGCACCTGGGCTTTTCTTTGTTGGTAACGTTTTAATTATACCTTCAATTTCATTGACTGATATTGGGTTATTTATAATTTTTATATCTTCTTGATTCAGGTTTGGTAATCACTGTATCTAGGAATCTATCCATTTCATCTGCATTTTACAACTCACTGGAATAAAGTTTCTCCACAGTAGGTAATGATGATCTTCTGGATTTCTGCAGGATCCATTGTGATTTCACCCTTTTCATTTCTAATTGCTTAAATATGAGTCTTTTCTTTCCCTTTTTTGATGTTTGTCAACTTTATTTAATCTTTCAAAGAACGAAACTCTTCAATTTATTGATTCTTTGTATTGTTTTCTTAGTCTGCATTGCACTAATTTCTGCTCTGATCTTTATAAGTTCCTCCCTCGTATGAGTTTGGGCTTGACTTGTTCTTCTTTTCCCAGAAGTTTGGGGTTCCACATTAGGTAAATGTTTTCCTGACATGTGAATTCACTACTATAAATTTCCCTCTTAGGAGTGCTTCCATGGTATCTCATAAGGACTGATATGTTATATCAGTGTTATCATTTAATTATAGATACTGTATAATTTCTTCTTTCATTTCACCTATGATCTGTTGATTGTTCAGGAGGATGTTATTTAATTTCCATGTGTTTATGAAGTTCTCATCGTTTATTTTGTCAATGATTTCCAATTCCATTACACTATGATCGATACTGTGCATGGGATATTTCAATTCCTTTGCATTTACCTAAGCATGTTCTATTAACCAGTATGTGCTCTATTGTTGAGGATAACTAACAATTGTTAAATAAAACAAAAAAATGACTGTCATAGGTTTGTATGACCAAAGCCGTCCTTTGCTATTGGTTCAAATAGGCATGCTTCAGCATCTTTATTTCTCTTGCACAGACGTAATAAGCAGCAAAGAAATAATAACCAGTTGACTAAACACTGTGCCAGATGTTTGAGGCCCCAAAATGAAGACAGACAGTAGTCCCTACGCTTTCTTACCATCTAGTGAAAGAGCAAAAAATAGTTCATATTGATTGCATACTTATGGGATATTTGTTGAGCGATTTGTGTTTAAATGAATCTTATTGAATTTTCATGATAGTGCTATGAAACAGGTATTAATATTACTCTGTTGCTGAGACTTTGTTAAATAACCTTCCTTTGCTCAAGTTCACTTATTAAATGGTGGAGCTGGGTTTAAAAGCGCATCTGCTTGCTTCACTGTGATGCTTGCTAGTAGCCTCCCCGCCACATAATTTCTTGTTAAACAACATGCTCCCACACTGTGGAGACACAGCACTGCCTAATAGGACCCATAGGTGCTAGGGTAATAAGAGGGCTGGTGCTGTACCCTACGCATCCAGATGTGACGTCAGAATTGGGTCATGAAGGGGACATTGCCAAAGAGATAAGTAATGAATGAAGTACTTCTTCCCTTCCTTGAAAAGATCACAAAACTAGAGGGGTATTTGCTTGATATCCCAGCTACTCAAGAGTGGAGCAGGAAGAGGCTCAGGCATGAGTTCAGGGTTCAAGACCATCCTGGGCAACTTAATGGACCCTCAAAATAAAATAAAAGGGGCCGAGGCTGTAGCTCAGTGGTAGAATATATACATGAAGGAGGAGGCCCTGGCTTCAACAGAGTAGCCCAACTGACCCCCAAACAGACCAGAAAAATGATGGACAGTTCTGACTCACAGATATAGGGCAGAAATATTAAGAATTCCTTCAGGGAAGATCCCAAGGAGATTTCATGATTGTCCAGCGAAGCACAGACAGCACATTTACTGGCAAGCGCCATGGCAGCTAGGGTGAAGAAAAAAATGTCTTCACTCTGCAGAGCATCTTGAACTGTTGCTCAGCTGGACTTGGATCTCTTTCTTTGTTTTGTTTTGAATTTAGGAACTTTGCTGACAGTGATGACTGATGGAAATTCCAGATTCTTGCTTTTAAGTCAATTGACAACATATTCCAGACTCACGAGTACTGCACATTCTTGTCACTGTTTTGAAAGCTGAAAGTTCCAGAACCAAAACAACAAAAAATTTTTGCTGGTGAACATTCTGCTTATGGTGCTATTCCCCATATGACTTCTTTTCCTGACCTTTACATCTGTGCCTTTTGAAGAACGAATAATACTTTCTTTGCTTTGTTTTTAATTGATACTTGGAAGACATGGCTCTCTTTCTTCCTATTAATCCTCCTTAGAGAAAAAGGCTCATTTGTCCGTGAAAGCTCATCTAACTTAGGTGTAACTTCCTCATCACTCATTATCATAGTAAGTCAACATCTGTCCCATGCTGAAGAAGCCACACTAAATAATCCTGTTAATTCTCTAAGAAAACTTAATGCAAGAGCAAGAGCCCTATGAACTAGAAAACAGTGTACACCAGACAGGAATAAAGAATTTTCACCACCAATTCTTGCAAAAAGAGCTCAGAAAAGAGCATTTAGCATCCATTTTCTTAAAGAAGGTTTCAACCCAGAGTTCCAACTTTACTCCTGAAACATGGTCTCTTTGGATGTTAGTTAACAGATCAATTCTCTCCCATCTCTTCCCACTGCTAGTTTTTCTTATACTTGTTTGGATTTTTTCATTTTGTTTTGTCTTTTGCCTTTTTGCGACAGGGTCTCGCTATGCAGTTCAGGTTGGCCATGAGCTCACTTTGTAGCCCAGGCTGGTCTCGAGCTCACAATGATCCTCCTGCCTCAGCCTCCTGAGTGCTGGGATTACAGGCCTGTGCCACCGCCTGGCCCCATTGCTTGTTTTTGGACTTTGTTTCAAGACTTTCTTTTCCTCTTTTCCAGTATTTATCATTTTTTATTTTTAAATTTCTTTCCACTTTTTTATTTCTTTTCCTTTGATTAGTGACCCACCCAACAATTCCTTCAGAGCACAATTTTAGTCACATTTTGTTCCCCGTTAGAAAGCAATTACCATAATTTCTACTCAAAAACAGGCCAGGCTCCAACTTCTGAGACTTTCTGTCTCTACTAGAATAAACTTGTTAGCACTGAAATTTATTTAAGGCCGCAAACTTTTCAAATTAGTTCCAATAGACAATAACCTTAAAGGCAACAGTCCTTTAAAAGACAGGCAAATACATTCACAGTTCACTTGAGTACAATTTACATTCACCTCTGGATCTAAGACTAAGAAATTATTAACAGATACATGTATTGATACATATTATATATATATATGTAAGTGGTACCTTACAAATAAACACAATTTTTATGTTTCAGCTAAAAATAAATTTAATTTAAATTTTAAAACGAATTGTTAGTTTCTACCTGGTTTTAAAATTGGATTAAAGACAAAATAGTTTTACTGTGGAGATTTAAATTTTTTAGTTGAAAAATCAGAAACAGTACTTTCTCATTTTGCAAGCAAATATGAAAAATGCAAGACCAAGATAGAAAAGAAAAAGGTAAGTACAGGTAACACATTTGTACCTGTTTTACGCCATTCACAACAAGAGATTTCAGCATGCACCTGAATAATACCTGGGAGCTAGTTTCTAAAGCCACACCACTCACTGGCCAGAGTCTATCTTCTTTTCTACACAAAGTATCCAGTCCCTATGAAGGAAAAACTACTACCACTCCAAACAACTAGCAGACCCTTGCGAGATCCAGGGTCGGTTTTATTCCCTCGCCAATGCCAGTGTGAGATCCAGCAGCAAAGGAGCTGCCATTCCCTCTGTGGCACAAGTCCCCACACACAGTTTTCCCCGCAAAGACAAACATTTCACGACCGGAATCTGTAAGAAACGGCTAACTCTGCGGCTGGTAGAGAAGCCCATTTATCTTCCTGTTAATACTGTCTACTGACTTCCAGGCTTACTTTGTGGTAGTTTAGTTTGTCAGACTATTCCGAACATCTCAATATCACGTGCCAGGTGTTCTTGAGTAAGAGTTTATTCACTATTTTCTGAATAAACATTTAATATAAATTCTACCTGGGCACGTTTTCATTTTCTTCCTTTCTTAAACTACAGAATTTCTTGGATGGTAATAACTACAGTGTGCTCTTCCACAGCCAACTTGCACATGGGCGACCTAACAGTCCCTGGATCTCTTATTCAACATTAAATCAGTTGCGAACATTCCCAAATAATTGGGCTTATTAATTATGCAAGGAAAAGGAGAAGCACCTGGTTAAAAAAAAAAAAAAAAGAAAAGCCTTAGAGGGGAAAAAAATCCTTTCTTTGTATTTCCCTACAATTGCAGAAGCCAAAAGGTGAGTCACAGTTCTGTGAGCCTTTAGTCAACAGCGCTGCACTGACAGGAAATGAAGTTCAGGGACCTTAGCTAACTTTCCTAGCACCAGGCTCAAGGACTCCTGCTTTCCCCTCTGCTGACAGTCACCACTGTGACCAAAGCCGCTGCCCCTCATCTGTCACTCAGCTGTTGTGGTACAGCAGTCGTAGGAGCACCTTTTTGATGCATCTTTTCATCTGAAGAAGAACACAGTCAGCGTCTCCATGGCTTTGGCAGTATTACAAGTGGCTGAAAGCGAACACACTCAGAGGGCTAAAGGGCTCAACAGCATTGCAGGGACTTACACCTCCCTATACAGTTTCTAAGGCTGTCTTTGGAAGCAGCCATAATCTGACGTCTTTGAAGAAGACCATGAAAACTAGTTTCCTTTTAAACTAAATTTCTTTGGCAAGAAACTGAATTCAGTAAGTGGCTCCTGAAATAAGATTCTCACCTCCTTGCACAGGCAGGGACACACTAGCACCCATCTCACACCATTTTCAAATTCCTATATTAGGCTCCTAGAACCATAGCTAAACACAGGAGCCTTCTAGTTTTGGAGAACTTGGGGGAGAGGGACAGTCAGTGACTGGCCAGAGGCAGTCCTGCTCGCCAAGGTTCTAAGAACAGTTCAGTTCAGTACAGAAGGGGAGGACCAGCAGCCACACGCTTCATCTGACTTTCTCCCAGACAGCCCTTAGCATTAGGTGTCTTAGGTTTATCAAGAAGCTCAATGAAAGATTTCAAGTGCACAAACCTATTTTCTTCCCAAAGACAACAGAATTCTCTTTTCATTCCTGCCTTTTATTCCTTTAAATTTTTTAAAAAGTAAAAATAAAAACCAAACAACATGACTGAAGAGATTGCTGGCATTTGGGGCACTGCAGTTTCTCCACCCTGCTCTCAGATGACTCCTGAGGCCTTCTTTGGGTGACCTCACATGGCAGCTCTTTAGCTGTCTCATCCGATTCTCTTCAAAGAGTGTCCAATACACCCCAGGTGGCAAGGGCACCAGTGCATGTACCTGCTCCTTGGCCCTTTATCTTTCTCATTCTCAAAGAATCAAGGCTTCACCAAGGGCAGAACACTGCTTCAGGTAGGTTGCTTCCTCTATCCTGGACAATCATTACCCCTACGCTCTTGTCGGTATGCTTCCTTCCCTATTCCCAGCCTGTGACCTGCTATGACAGTGAGCCTGGCAAGCTGGGGCAGTGCTCAGGGCAATGTGAAAGCTACTTCCACATCTGAGGGCATCCATAGCCCCAGGCCTGGGAGTTGTGGTTACTTCAGCTGTTTAGAGATAACTTTCCTCAAAGCCGAGCACAGACCCTCTGACACTATATCCAGTTCACTAGCATTATGGCCTGTATCTAAATGTCCCCCCAAAGCCTAATGCAGTCATAAGAGGAGCTTTGTAGAGCTGGCTGGATCTAGAGTGTGTGATGCTGGGACTGAGGACGTAATGCTGGGATTGATTCATGGTATGAAGCTAGGATTGAGGGTGCCCCACACTGGGTGTGAGTGCTGCCTACCTTAAGGGTAGGTAGCCTGGATAAGCTATAAGGGACAGAAGGAGGGTTGCTTTTGCTGCACCTTGTCACTAGCTGCTTCTTCTCTGATTGTCACTTGCTGCTACTTTGCTGCCTTCTGCCCACCATGAACTGTTCCTCCTCTGCAATGCCTCTCTACCACACCACATTACCTTGGAGTCAGCCCACCGTAACCTGAAACGTCTACAAACTGTGAGCTACAATAAACCTTTTCTCCTTTAACTTTGGGTGTTGGGTATCTTAGCAATGAGAAAAGTAACTAAGACACCTAGACATAAAAATTTATTCTGCAATAGTTGTATTCAACACTAAATATTGCATTTAGAAGATGAGATGCTCACCTCCTTAGCAATGCCCCCTGCAGTCAGCATGGTGTATACAGAAGGCAAGTAAACAGGTGAGAGTGCCAAGGCAGAAGAGCGGCCGGCAACGTGGAGCACCCCACCCTCCACTAACAAGCACTTCCATCACCTGCATCGGCCACTGCAAGTCAAATGCTCTGCTGCTTAAAGGTCAGCACCACTCCCAGGAACTTAAGGAGTAAGTGGTCAGGTTCTGAGGAGAACAGATGCTCTGTATTCATCCACTACCACTGCCAACACAGAACCTGCTCAACTCTTCACTACGAAAACAAAGGTAGGAATGGTGGGAAATGACCCACAGAATGAAGAGCCAGGGCTGATGATGAGACAGGGAGAGGTAGCGAAGGTGGAAGGCATGGAAAGTAGCCATTTGACTTAACAAGAGGAAGCCTGTGGGATTTGAGACAGCGTGAGGGCTCTAGAGCTAGATGACAGTATTTCTGGCTACCGGACATAAGGACAAAGCTGAGGATCAAGCTCTGGGAGGCCGGAGGAAGCCCGCGGCTGTGTGAATGCGGCAGAGTACAGGTAAAGAGTATGCATAAAGCACTGAAACAAAAAGAGAAGGAAAAGCAGGTTGTTAGAACAACTTCAAAATCCAGGAACCAGCAGCTTTGTGGAAATTGGAAAGGGCCAGGCAAAGTAAGAATTGCTAGCATCAAGAATAACCTAGATATCAGATATCTGGTCAGTGGTTCTGTAAGAGTTCTGTTGCTGAAGGATCCTCTGGCACTAGACAACAAGGAAGCAAGCGGCTGAGAGCACCTGACTCATACACAGAGGAGGAGGAAACAGCACGAGCTGGGGCTGCCAGGAAAACGGACGGCATGGAGGCCACCCAGTGTGCTTAGGAGCAAAGTGGCAGAGCCAACCTGGGCACTGGGGATGGCCGCACAGCTAGAGAGGGGCTCAGAATGGTTCAGTGCTGTTCCCAAATGAGGTCCTCTCGCAGAGACCCTGCCTAGACTACGAAGACAGCACGGCAAGGTGAAAAACGTGGGATTTAGAATCAAAGACTAAACTCAATTCTGTCTCTTATAAGCTGTGATTCGGGCCAGGTTATTTAACTACTCTCAACCTCCGTTTCCTCTTCTGAACAATTAAACCGTCTGTGGGTTTTGCAAGAGATTTTGTCATACGGGTGTATAGGAATTAAGTTAGAGAGTAAACAATATTTGGCCAGATCCAGTATTCAACAAGTGAAAGCTACTGGTTGTTCTTCTTGTAAATAGTCATAGTAGTGTTTTGTGTGTTGAAACACTCCTTACATATACGATTTATAATAATTATAATAATAATAGTAATTATTATTATAGCATAGGCAGCCCTAGACTTGACAAGCTAATCTGTTTCTGGTAACATCAGAAAATCAAACCATAAGATAAAGTTGCTTAAAAAAGATTTTCCGGCTTTCCCCCAAACTCTGACACAATGCGCGTTAGTTCGCTGTAGTGCCACACAAATCTAGCAACTGTATCTGTACCCTCTTGTGTCCCCCCTTTCCCTTGTCTTTGCCTCCCTTCGCCTGTGACAGTATGGACTGTGCCATCCTGGGAAGGACTTGGGAGGGAGCAGCCCTGGCACAGGCCACATTTTCATTTTCCTCA
Organism: Dinomys branickii; assembly: GCA_004027595.1. Lineage (NCBI taxonomy): Eukaryota > Metazoa > Chordata > Mammalia > Rodentia > Dinomyidae > Dinomys > Dinomys branickii. The sequence goes on along the minus strand of PVLD010001044.1, from coordinate 185,490 downwards.
GGAAGCGGCACAGGCGTGTGTGGTTAGTATGGTGTGGAGGACGGTCTGAATTTGAGAAAAAGGGCAACAGAAGTGAGAAGTTGGACATGGGAATCAGCATGTCAGATCTTATCTGAGAGTTATTCACACTTGAGCCAGGCTTTACCACCTTATTCACAAAGTATCACTTAAACAAGATAACAGCCTCATGTCTGGCTGACAGAAAAGAAAGCGAAGTTCTGAGGGGTTCTCATGATTTACTGTAGGCCACATGCTGTTAAGCGGCAGAACCTGCCTAGAACCTGGGTCTCTGGATTTGTGACCCACTGCTTGCTCATTATAATTATTCTGTAACCTCCAGGTTAGTGCAGCAGGTAAATTTATTTCTTAAAATACATTTATATTTGATGTTCTTTTTACTCAAAAGCTCAAAGTTCTTGGGTAGCTTGCTTTTGGAATGGGTTTATTTGATTTTGTTACTATTATGAATTTTGAATTTATATGGGGAAAAGTGGTCTCCTTAAATCCAACAATTACTATGTAAATTGATTTTAACATCTTCAGTACTTTAAAGTTCTCATGCAGAAATTTAAAATGAAAATAGTATGCGCAATACATTATGTTAGAAAATATTTCCTTTCAGTGACTAGTAAATTATTCACTTCAGTGCCCACAGAGATAAATTATTCATTACAAAAATGTTTTTTATGAGTAAAATCATATGGTGCTTATTTGACAATTTAGGGGTCTGTGGGACTTCATGTTTTAATTTTTTTTAAACTGGAACTTTTGTTTCCTACAAGTTAAGTAAATAATTCAGTTCTATGTCAGATAAATGCTCTATTAAAGTTTATATTTTTTGACAAAAGGTATGTCCAAAGGAGCCAAGTAGAGAAATCTGTAGTGGACAATATGTCATTTATTATCCAAGGTGACATTTCAAGCGCGGCAGGCACTTCCACCACTTTAAAGTCACTGGAGTGCTGTAGGCAGATTATCTGGCAATGGTAGTTACTGGGATGCTCACCACCCACTTGATGGAAGCTGACATCTAAGCGATGCATTTCTACCGAACCTCTCTTCTCGTTTGCTAACATGTCAAATTTATAGCTTTAAACATATACTTTTCTGTCTACAAACACATTTTTAGCATTGATTTTAAAAAAAGCTATGAAATACCTAATTGAAATAAATTTCATTTGTCATCAGGAAATGATGCTTTGTTCACTACAAAAATGAGCTAAGTAAAGCTTCTCCCATCTAAACAGAAAGAAACCACCTGATCCCAGGCAAAGAAACAGCACGGAGGGCACTCAGCGCCACAGTCCTTTGCTCGCATGCGTGAGGCCCTGGGTTCTATCCCCAGTACTTTACAGAAAAGAATGTTTTTTTCCATTTTATTCTTTTGATGTCTTACTTTACCATGTACACACACAATCACTTACCAAGGGGCAGAAATGCGAGACGGTTTCCAGCCATGGAGAGCTCATTGAGGCTGGGCAGCTGGCAGAGGTGGCGAGGCACATGCCATAGCAGGTTGCGGTCCACAGTGAGGTACTGCAGAGAAAGGCACAGGTGAAGCCTCTCGGGTAAAGTTAGCAAACGATTGGTAGAAATGTCTAGTGTCTGCAGCTCCTTCAAATCGCCAACCTCTACAACCAAAATCAAAATGAAGATGAATTGCATCCTGATAGACTTCAATAAAGAAAAAAAAAACAAATTAATGCTGTAACAGTTCAGCTAAATGAAAGCTGGAGCTGGAACTATTTCCACAGACATAAATGCAGAAGCACTGGATTTAGGGCTAATGTTCAAACATTCTAGCTTCAGTGATGGCCCTTAATTTAGCCCACCATAGAATGTCTAAAATCAGGAAAATGGAGGAAGGGGAGACACAAAGCAATAAATAAATTGGAACTAGAAGCCTGTCACTAATAAATCAAGTCACTGCTAGGGTTAGAAAACAATGATTACAGTCAATTCAAGGTACTTGGTTTCTGCTATTCGATTTACCTTATATTTGTATAGATAATAGGAGATTTGTAAGTTATAGCATCCACGCAAATACAAAGTGTCCATATGAACTAGACAGATTTCTGATTTAAGAATGAGGGTGTCTTTTGGAAATGGCCACCATGGTAAAGTTTCTTCTAAGATGAACTTATCATTAATAACATTCTTAGGTCCTGTCCACCAGCTGGCTCATTTAAAGATTCACTTGAAGTGTTTGCATCCTATGAAGATTTAGTTTAGTTCCACCCAAATTAAACCCTTTTATTCATTCCAGCTCATCACTGATGTCTATGGTTGCAGTCTGTTCCATGGTAAGTACAAGTATGTGCTTGCCAAACCATTAAGTGTTGAGAGAACATTGGGAAGGTCTTTACAAGGAACACGGTTTTCCTCAGGGAACTTTATCATTTTAGGGGAAAGGCATTTACTCTGCCCGAGGATCAAACATTCTACTCAGGGCTCTACCCGTTTCTTCTCCATCGCGGACACCATGGGTTAAAGACTGTGATGACGCCCCCTACTGCCCTTCTCCAAGCCTGACCCCTTTCCTCTTTGGTTAAGGTTTCTATGCTACGGATGGACTGTACCCCCCAGGGCACGTTCCAGTTGGGTTTGAACTTGGGATGAGCATTAGGAGTACCTTTTCTATTGGACAGAGACCACTGTGGTCTGCAAAACCTGAAAATATTTATCATCTGGCCATTTACAGAAGACACTTTCTGTATTTGCTATATAGTTGATGTAAGTTAAGAGCATTCCTTTTTTTTTTTTTCTTTTATCTTTTTGAAACAGGGTCTTATTCTGCAATTCAGGGTGGCCTTCAGCTCACTTTGTAGCCCAGGCTGGCCTTGAACTCACAATGATCCCCCTGCCTCAGCCTCCTGAGTGCTGGGATTACAGGCGTGCAGCACCACACTCAACTTAAGATCATTCTTAATAACAAGTGCTTAAAAAATAAAAGTAATATAAGTGCAAGATAAACTAATTTCTAGATCCCCAAATTTCTAAATCCCCAAATAACTGAAACTGAAGCAACACATTTCTAAATAAACCTCAAATAAAAGACATTGTAAGGAAAATTAGAAGGTATTTTTGATCAAATAAAAACAGCCAAGAGGAGATATCAAAATTGATGGGATACAGTAAGGGAAGAGGTAAGTGGGAGATTTTAAAGCTTTAAATGCCTATATTAGGAAGAAAGTTCTCAACTTCACTTTTTTTTCCTTTGGGTGCCGGGAATCAAGCTCAGGATCTTGTGCTTGCCAGGCAGGTGCTTGTGCCAATGAGCTAGATCCCCGGACCTCAAATTCATTTCTTAACCTTCCACATTGAGAAAGGAGAAAATATAGTAAAAACTGAACACACAGAAAGCAGCAAAGAGGAAATGACAACTAGTAGAGAGCAATGAAATAGAAACTGAAAACCCATCATTTAAAGGTCAATAAAAATAAAACTTCTGTCTTAAAGGATGAAAACGGACAAACTTGCAGCTCGGCTGACCTAAACGAATGGAAGGAATAGAGAAAAAATGCACAGAGTGCCAAACTTGGAAGCCAAAAAAGGGAGAGCACTATCAACTTTTTTGCAAGGTTTTTTTGTTTTATTTTAAAGAGAATAAAAAATAAGAAAAAAATAGTAACAATACAGAATTTCAAAACAAGACAGGAAATCAACAATGACTGTTATATTGCATATCGTTATCTTCAAAGCAGTTGTTCAGATTACATACAGCCATGGAAAATTGATCAAACAATTAAGCATTAACTGTTCCTTTCAATAAACCTATAGAAATTAGTAGTACAATTATGGCAGTACTATGGAAACCGTGTGGAGATTCCTCAAAAAATTAAAGATAAAAATCCTATTTGACTCAGCTACTCCCTTCTAGGTATCTCCTCCAAACAGTTAAAGTCATCACACTACACAAATATATGCATACCCATGTGCATAGCAGTGCAATTTATAATAACTAGAAAACACTGTAAACAGTATATGTATCCATTGATAGATAAATGGATAAAGAAAATGTGGTATCTATACACATTCGAGTACTATTCTGCCAGAAAGGAAGATAAATTTGAGGCTTTTATAGGCAAATGGATGCAATTTGAAAAAATAATGTTAAGTGAAGTAAGTCAAGCCGAGGATATAGTTCAGTGGCACAGTGCCTGCTTGGCCAGCTTGAGGTCATTCCTGGTACCAAAAAAAAGAAGAAAGAAAGAAATCAGAAACACAAGCTTAAGTATCCCATGATTTCTCTTATGGGAAACACACAGAGTCCACCAAAAAATGCATACACACTTCAGGAAAAGAAAAATAGTATGATGTTTTTTAACAGATGGTGTCACCTTCATATGGGAGCCCTAAAGGACGCCGTATACCACAGAAAACACACTACAATGGCGGAGAGAAGAGAGAAGAAACCAAAAACGCATGTGCAGCAATCTCCATGACCAAGGTCACCCCAGCAGCAGTTCTATGTACTAAGTGGCTGCCAGTTTGAGCATCTCTTGGAATTGTAGAGGGCAAAGGTAACTTGCATTAACCTCATGATGTCTCAATAAATTTAGTATTAAAATATTTATATGAGTTTTTTCTTCTGAAGTGTGTATACATTTTTTGGCAGACTCTGCAGATAGACAAAGAGACGGAGAGATAGATGGATGGATAGATAGATAGATAACTGATAGAAGGAGAAAGACAGAGAAATAGAAGATAAACAGGAAGTAGCAAGAAATTCAAATAACTCCCCAAATCATTCTGCTGTTTCAAAAATATTTTAAGGTAAATGCTGACTTATACTGCTAGTTTCTTTTGTTCACTGAAAAACAAGTTTTGTCCTTTTATTGGTTTCTTCTTTGTAAGAGAGAATCTTATTTGTCTATGCCATGTACTCTGAGTAACATTTTGGCCATTTGTTTTACGATCATGATAGGCAATATATTAACCATCAGTATTCCCTAATTATTTTCTTATGTTTTGTTATTTTGTTATGTTTTATTTTTTCATAGAAATGAGAATGATTTTATATTATTATCTACTTGTATTACATTGAAACAATTTTTTTAAACTACAGCAATAAAATTACAAGAAGATATCATGAACAAATTTATTCCAACAAACTGGCAACTTTGATGAAATGAACATGTTTCTGCTCATCAAACCTAGTTGAAGAAATCATTGGAAATGTCACAGACATTGAAAAAATAAATTAGTAACTTTAAATCTTTCCACAAAGGAAAACTCAGGTCCAGATTGCTTTTCTGTTCTATTAAATATTTGTTTCACTAAGTATTTATAGAAAAGAAATAATACCAATTCTTCACAAACTCTTTCAGAACTCAGGAAGTAAAACTTCCAAACTCAATCTATGAAACCAGCGTTACCTTACTAAAGCCAAGCAAAAAACATGCAAAGAGAGGAAGTCACGAGGGACCAATATCCTTCATTAACAGAAATGCAAAAAATCCATACAATATTACCAAACAGAAGACAGAAACACATGAAAATAATTGTACGTCATGAACAAGTGGGACTGATGCCAGGACTATAAGGCTGGTCAAACATTTGAAACATTACTCAGTGCAATAATATGCTCATAGAATAGGGACAAAATCTGAACAATCATCTCTATAGGTGCAGAAAAAAATATTTCCCAAAATGCAACAACTAGTTATGATAAGAACTTCTCAAGAAACTAAGAACAAAAGTGACTCCTTAATCCACTAAGGGGAGTCTCTGAATCACCCAGGGTGGGGGCTGTATTTACTGGGGACAGACAACGATTTCTCCCCTAGGTCGGGAAAAGGTAGTGAGGCCAACCGTCTCCACTGCCTCTCAACAATGCATTGGAGGTTCCAACAACTGCAATATGGAAAAACACACAGAAAGCATCAAAAATGGAAAGGAGGGAGAAAAGCTTTCTGTATCCATAGTTGACACGATGTTAGAAAATTCCAAGGGATTCACAACTGCTCAGACTAATGAACAAGACTAACAAGATTTCTGGGTACAAGATCAACATTTAAAAATCAATTATATTTCTGCACACCAGGAAAAACAATTTAGAAATGAAATTGTAAAAATAATAATAGGGAGATCTTGGGAGGTGTTGGAAATCTTATGTATCTTGATTGTGTTGGTGACTGCAGGACTGGAGCCCAAAAGGGTAAATTTTCCTATATGTTAAAATAAAAAGAAAACAGTAACTCAAGAATTATCTTCCTAAATGTTTAAAATAGCATGCACTGTTTATTAAAGCAAAACTTTAGAAAATTCCATATATCAATTACCCAAGCCTCATAAAGAAGTACAATAGTTATTTTTGGTATAAATTCACATAATTGAATCAGTTTCTTAACTGTTTTTATTTCTAATGTAGCATTACTTGTCTTTTTCTGAAAAGACTTTCTTCAATACAGTTTTACGGTTCTTTTTAATGTGTATATTTTATCACCAATAAATTTAATATTTCTGAAATCTTCATAAATATTTATTGCCATGTCATCTTCAAATGAATGTAGTATTACTGACACCAAGCCATGACACATTTGTTTTGGAGTCCCGGTAGAACCCTGCTCCTTTCACCTGGGTCTCCTGGTTACCACACGTCTCTCCTGCTCCACTTCCTTGGAAATAAACAGTACTTTGTATACCTTATTTCCTTAATGTCCCTGGAATAATCCTAGCTTCACAGTTATTGACACTGTTTATTTTTATGCTAAATATATAATACCCTAAGACTTTTCAGCTACTCCTAGAGTATTCTGAAAATTATTTCATTATTGTCACATAGTAATTACTTTGACTAAGCATAAAAATAACATTAGGGTACCAATTTCAAAAGAAAAAACACCAAGTCCCCGTTAAATCATCATTCTGGATGATGTACACTGACCTAACCTAGAATTTAAATGGACTGGGAAGGAAGCCACCCACTCCCAGCCAAGCCAGTGACCACAGAGAGTCAATAACAAGGCTTGCTATTTTCAAGCTCTGGCTTTTTCCGGTACCACTAAAAACAGCTCTAATTTAAGCTCCAAAGCACTCCTGGCTAAGGAGAATACACAAATAAAAAAATACATTTCAATGCCAAGTTGCATCCTCGATACAGTAAAATGATTGCTTTGTATTCCTTTGCTTTCTCTTGATAGGGCTGCAGAATGTATATAATGTTATATAGAAATAGGTTCAACCCAAAATCCATTTATTATGAGTTGTGCAACTTTTGGTTAGTTTTTTATATCACTGGCCTGTTGCAAGCAAGGAAGCAAACAAGCAAAAAGCATCTGTAAAATAAGAGAGAGGACTAGACAGAATAACTCAACAGGGTTAATAACATGAGTGCATGAAATGTGCCATGAAATTAAATTCAACAATACACGCCAGAAAAATATGCCTTTTAATTTTCAGTTCATCATACCATACAATATTCTAACTATAAACATTGAATATAAATTCCCTTATAATTGATATAGTTTTATCATGGAAACAACTACAAACACATGTGCTGTAGCTCAGAGATGGGGTCTTGGGAGATGGGTATCTCTGAAAAAACTGGGCAGGACTACCTTTCTCTGCCAGATGAAAAAAATGAAAACCAGCTCAGATTCAATTGAAATAGCAGTCTATCTTGATGGAGGCTAATGATGCACCATACCCTTAAGTTCACTGCAATCATCAAACAATACAACCCTTCAGACACTACTTATAATATCTGGGAGAAAATCCCAGATACAGTCTAAAATCATTTAAACAACAACAACAAAAAGCAAAATTCATATGTCCTTATGAAAGAGTTTAACCTACTTCTCTGACATAAGAATTAAAATGTTTTAACACTTTAATATTTAATGTATGATCATGCACCAATGAACAATTCAGATATATCCTGAGAAATGTAGCATTAGGCAGTTTTGTCCCGTGCACATCAGAGTGCATCACACATAGAGTAGCGCTGACTATGCGCTTAGGCTATGTGGTGTAGACCAGTCAGTGTTCCTAGGCTACAGCTTGTGTAGCCTGTCCCTGTGTTAAGTATTGTAGGTGAGGGTAACACAATGGGCATGCCTACAGTGTCACTAGGCTGTGGGACATTTTCAGCTCCATTTCCACTGGTGTCCATGCAGTGCACCCTTGACTGAAATGCCTGTTTGTAGCCCGTGACTATGGTTGTATTTTAAATCCAGACCGCTCCCTCTGTAAAAAAGCAGCCTGTCCACAAATGGCCTGACCTCTGTATGTGGCTGAAGCAAGCTCACAGACTAAACAAACAACAATTTTATGTTGGAGAGAATCATACTTAATAATAAACTCTGACACTTTCATCCTGAGACATTACTGAATGTACATTTTTTAAAGCAAGAACATATAAAAGTGGTGGGGAAAAATACTGGCAGCTGTCACAAACCAGAAAGTGTGAGAAATTATTCAACAATGGAGAGGAAAAAGAAAATATTGCATGAATGAAGAAAGGACAATCCTTATAGAAAAAGATGTATTTAACTGCAAAGTAAGATAATACCAAAGCTCAAAAACTGATTCTGCAGGGAGGGGTATAGCTCAGTTGTAGACTGCTTGCTTCACACACAGGAAACCCCGAGTTTATGCTTGGTACCTCAAAACAAACAAACAAACAAACACCTTAACAAATCTTAAAACCTGCCCTCCAATCACACAGCACTGTGAGCTGTAAGTCTTCGTGTCTCCCTCACACAGTCATGTACAACCACAGAAATGTGCGCCCACACCCAGCCTTATGACGGGGCTCACATCTGCTATGAGTCAGTTTTTGTCCCCTGGCCCCAGTGATTATTCAAGGACGGAGTATGTGATCCAGATTAGGCCACTGAAAATGACACAGAATAACAGTTCCACTCACTGAGGCTCCATACATGCACTTGTTAGATCAAAAGCAAGCCTTAAAAACAAGAGAGGATTTGGAGTACACTGTGCATGTAATTTATCTAAAAAAATTTATGTGCTAATTCTGAATGGAGGCATTAGGGTAAGAAATATGAAACAGGAAAACAGCAAACACTGTATAGGATACACTGAATTAGATAAAATGTGTGTTCTGTATGAACAAGGCCAGCAGGAATATTTAAAGCAAATATTGTTTTTTTAAAAGACATAACATAAATATGATAAGATCCTGAATTTAAGTAATATAAATTATTCCAAGGAAACACAGACAGGTACAATGGAATGAAGATTCAATGGAGAAGTAAAAATTTCTTCCCTGGAAAGAGAAGGCAGAAAAGAATAGGAACAAAATTACCTAGTTGAGGAACATAGTTATTTTTTATGGTCACAAAGAGTTAAGTTAAATTAGGATTAAGAATGTGAAAGTAACTAGCAACATAATCTGAAAGCGGAGCAGAAATGGTGAGAGGGACAAGGAAATTAAAAGGAATTCCATTATGCAACATGAAGAGAAAAATCAGACAGAGAACACAAAACAAGATGAGAGAAGCAAACTCAGGTATACCAGTAACAGTATATTCACCCCGAATCCAGTGTCTAATTGGTTTTAAAAATTCAGCTAGCTAGGTAGTTTTGCAACTTTTGTATACTTAATGCTTGAAGAACAGATAATACTTATGTGGTTCTAATCTACTCAGAATTTCAATTATTTTAAAGTGGATAGCAATGATTTAAAAGATATATAATCCCTTACAGAAGTCCTTAAGAATGCGGGAAAAAAAAGATACTGAGGAGTTTCAGCAAAATAATACAGAACTGGCATTCTAAGAGACAAAAACACGGGCTGGGGATATAGCTCAGTGGAATAAGCACTTGTCTAGCAAGCGCAGGGTCCTGAGTTTGATCCCCAGTACCGCAAAAAAAAAAAAAAAAAACAAAACAAAAACAAAAAAAAGAGACAAAAACACCATTCCAATAAGAATACAAATAGGTCCAAAATACAGTAGTCCTGACAGAATTAGGAAGCAGAGGTCAGAATGTGACGCAGCGGGAGCAGCTGGAACCTGAGGAGCAGAGCATAAAAGACAAAGGAGTGATGCAGAAAGGAGGTGGCAGATGTCTAAGAGTGGCTCCCAGGAGTGCTTGGCTCAGGGCAAGGTAGGAAAACCCCTGCACTGCTACAGAGTTGCCCGCCAGAGTAAAGAAACCTTGTTAATAATCTCAATATCCAATTGAGACACCACACAAAGCCTTACCAGAAGAATCACATCCTGCAGTCAGACGTATTCTAAGCCCACCCCCACAACACTGGAAAACACCTTGGGTCTTCCACCATTAGTATCTGTAATAAAATGAAAAGTCCATCCTGAACAAGTTCAAGGTAATTGGCGGAAGTGAAGCACCTAGAAGAACCAATGCCAATGCTCTGCGGAGGAAGATAAAGGAATCCAGAGGCCCACAGTGCCTACTATTAAAAGAAGAAGAAGAAAAGCCAGATACACAAAGAAAAGAGACAATATGGTCCAAGGGCAGAGGAGGGGACAAAACCAATCAATAGAAACTCACCTAGTCATAGACCAGGTATGGAATTTAGCAAAGGTTTTAAAGCAAGTGCAGTACTACAAATACAGTTTAAAAAGAATAGAGAAAATGCTTAAAAATTAAGCAGAGGTAGTCTTAATGAGCAAAAAAGTGAAAATGATTTTCAATGGAAATGTCAGAACTAAAACATATAAAGAAAACGAAGACTTCACTGACCTTAACAGACTAAGAGTAGCAGAAGCAAAAGACAGTAACATTGAAGAGTTACTGAGTTGGGGCCTCACTTAGTAAACAGAAGGCTTTGACAAGTTTCCGTCTGGGAAATCAAAAGAAACAGAGAAACTATCAGGGGGGAGAACAGAGAAAGTGAAGTCGTCATCATTTGAACTACAAAAGATCAGAAAGGGGGGCTGGGGAAATAGCTCAGTGGAATAAGCGCCTGCCTGGCAAGCGCAAGGTCCTGAGTTTGATCCCCAGTACCAAAAAAATAAAGATCATAAACAGCTACTATCCTAAAAAGGACAGCAGAAAAAATCTAGCAAAAGGAAAACACAGGGCCTTCAAGGCTAACCTCATGAGGATTTCAGCGGGAGCCCACACTGAGCATGGAGGGGCACCCCGAAAGGCTGAGGCGAGAGGATTGCAAGTTGGAGCTTAGTGACTTAGCCAGACCTTGTTTTAAAGTAAAAAATTTAAAAAGAGGGTTTGGGGTACAGCTCACTGTGAAGGTACTGAGTTCAACCTCCAGTACTCAGAAACAAACAACACATGCACAAAAACAATTGAGCCTACCACTCAGCTATATTAATTCGTACAAAGCATTCCTGCTACTCAGGACATGTTTTCCGTATCTATGAACCCTCCTGCACGTAGTGACTCGGTGAAGAGTGCCGGGAACACGACAACCTCTTACTCAGACAGTACTTTCATTGGATCCCCAGCAACAGGAGAGCGCTCTGAAAGTGTTACCCACAAATGCCACCTGAGGACAAGGTGTCACATGCGGCTATGAAAGCTACAATTAAGTGAAATTTAAAATCCACTCCTCAGTTTCAGAAGCACAGCGTCCAGTGATCTGGAGAAAGCCACATTTGTCTAGTGGGCGGCTGTGCTGAACAGCACAGACATAGATGGCTCCGCCCTCACAGAAGGTTCCAGTCCAGGCCATAGCTTCCTATGCTGGCAGGGTGTGTAAATGAGGAAACTCTGGACAGGAAAGTTTTCCTGTTTTGCTCTTAAAAGATAACCAGGTTGTCAAGTATTTCTTTGATAATAGAAACTAGTTAAAAACCAGAACCAAATCAGTGTTCTTAAATATTCAAGCACCACAGAAAAAAACAACTTTAACAAATTAGTCAAAGTCTCATTTGGGGGTCTCTAAGCCAGGCACTTTCCTCTGTCCACAGAAACATGGGCAGTCATTTAGCTGTTGAGCTCTTGCTTGCTTTGCCCGCAAAGACTTGACCGGTTCCTAGGACAGGGATGTTGTACCCTCTTTGCAGTATTGTGCATTGGACACAGAGGCACACAGTATCTCTGTGCTGGGGGAACTAAACTGAACACATACACTAAAATGTGATTAACATACTACAGAGTGCTATTTGGACCTTTGTGGTACAGGAGGATAAGTAGAGGCAATTTTGCAGGTAAGTTTACCACTTCAAGACCTTTCAGTCATTTTTAATTAAGGACAAAACAAAAATGAGCCTAGATAAGCACTGACTTCATGGGTAACAGGTGATGAAGTGGATGGTGACCGCATCTGAGAAAACCACTATAACTTGCCATTTTTTTTCACAGAGACAAATAGTGACCAAAGTCAGCACAGCCACGTGTCAGCTATGCTGGGTCTGAACGTGTCCCCTGAAAGTTTATGTGTTGCAAACTGAATCACTCTGTTAATGGTAGCTGGAGATGGGGCCCTTGGGTCAGGTGAGGTCAGGAGGGTGGGCCCACTGTGATGGCATCAGTGACTTTGCAGGAAGAGGAAAGGACCTGAACTAACACACTCCTCTCACCAAGTGACGCCCTCCCAGAAGGCACAGAGCAGCAACAAAGGCCTCACCGGATCTCTGCTTTGGGCTTTCACGTCTGGCCTCCAGAACCATGAGCCAAATAAACTTGGTTTTTACCAGTTATCTTGTCCCAGGTATTTTGTTACAGTAACAGAAAGCAGACCAAGGCAGGCCATATTCTAAAGCAGTACTGAATCTGTCTACAGTGAATCTGCCTTCGTATCGCCCCCTCTCCTGTTACCACCGTGTGCTACTCACTATCTCCTGCTTTAGTTCCTTAACAGCCTCCTTAACAACAGCCTCCTTAACTGCTTCCCTTCTAGTCCACTCCAACACATTTTCTACACAGAGGCCAAAGTAATATTAAAAAATAACAAGTCAGATCATGTTCCTTCCTTACTGCAAACTCTATCCTGGCTTCTCACAGCATGTCAACAGCAACACAACAAATTATTTTCTTGGGGTGGTACTGAGGACTGAACCCAGAGTCTCTGCACTGAGCTACTTCCCCAATCCTATCTTTTTACTTTTTATTTGGAAAAAGGGTCTTAAACAAGTTGGTAAATTCCCCAGAATGCTGGGATTCCAGGGCTGCATCAGGCCAGGCTGTCAATAAGACCTTAAATCTCATCTTACAAACCACTCAGCCCGCTGATTGGCGCTGGCCTGCCTCCCTACCTCTTTATAGTCTAACAACTTGTGTGGCCTCCTGTATGTCACAGTCCTTCTTCTCTCAGAGTCTGAGTTTGCTACCACTCTGTCAGGAATGGTCCTCGCCCAACTCTTCAATACGCAGGCTCACTCCTTCCTGTTTGTGCCTTTGCATGCACATGTGCATGCATGCATGCATGTCCATGCGTGTGTGCTGGGACTGGGTCCTGGGTCTTGCACATGCTGAGCATGTATCTACCACTGAGCTACACACCCAGCCTACAGCCTCATCCTTGCACATCGGGATGTCAGGGATTTGCCATTACACATTCGCAAAGGCCTCCCTGATGCTTTCACTAGGCTCTCCACCTCTGGGCTATAGCATCCCTTTACAGTTATTTATTGCTCTCTCTGCATTTACCACAATTTATTTTGTAAAGGCATATTTGTGTCTTCTACTACAAAATGAATGTCCTAAGAGGTGGGACTCCTGCTCTAGAAATGTCTAGTACATGTCTAGGTGCTTAATAAATACTCCTGATGTCAACGCACTTAGTAAACTGTTTCACCTGCTAAGGGAGCACAGCTCACACATGCGAACCTCATGCTTATCATACAGATTTGCTGCTTAGTAAAACTAACTACAATCATACCTTGCTATTCGATTGCTTTAAAACTTGTTGAATTTGGTACATTTTGACATGAAAATTTTGTCCTGTTTGTCATCGTTTGTTTGGTGCTTGATGCACAAGTTAGAATTAATTGGTGTTGATTTCCTTGTGACTTGCCACCCTGCCCAGCCAAAACACCTGTTTAGTAAGCCTTGAGCCTCCAAGAATGAACTAACAGTGAGACTGAGGTACCACTGTACTGTGGACTTTGGAGATGACTTGCAAATTCTTGACCAAAGAGATGAAAATCCCTAGACTGACAGAGGTTTGTTACATACAGAACACATCTTAAGTTTTCTTCAATATCTTACCTCTGCAAATGTAAGTGATGGTAGCAGTCTTTTTTATAATTTTAATTTTTATTGGTACATGTTAGCAATACATAGTGATTACATGCACCATGGGGGAGTTCATACATGTACACAATACATCTAATTCTTTTTTATGGCCCTCCTTTCCCTCCATCTACTGGTCTCATTCCATCTGCAAAAGATCTAGATTGCTCATAGAAGACCAGTTGCCCACATTAATCAGACCCAGACTTCTATGCATTTTTAAATTGTGTGTGACTTGCTATAGCTAATATAGGTTTGGAGAAATAAACACAGTATGTATCACTTACAGCGTTGACTATAAATAATGTAACTAAATTGGCAGCATTTTGGAAGTCATGGAAGCCAAGAAACACTACCCATCAAGGTCATAAACCAGCAAAGTCCATCCAACATATGTACGTTTTCACTTGGAGTTTTGAAATTCCTATTTTGGAACGGTTTTGATATAAAATCAGTACATGGATTCTAGGGATCAAATCCACTCTAAAAACAATAAGGATCTGGATGTGCTACCACTGATTTTATTAAGAAGAATATGTCTGAAACTGTGTGGGCAGGTCCAAAAAATATACATATATACAAGATCAACACCTTCAGAATTATACATTCAATGATTGCTTAGAAGCGTTGTATAAGTGATTTCTTGTTTTTGGAACTATTTAGAAACTCTATAAGGATGTATTATTAAAACAAAAAGAAACACTGAATCTTGTACATTTGTGTCTCCAAAAATAATTTAAAGAATGAATAATCTGACTTTATGAATTTGGAATCTAGGTGTATCTGTTTAACTATTATATCATTTTCACATTTGAGAGGGGAAAACCAAACCCATGAGCTTTGGAAACGCAAATCCGCAACTTAACCGATCTGTTTTATGGGTTGGAAATCGTTTTTATTTCATTCACACCATGATCCAGTACGACAGAGGGGGTCGCATCTGTGGGGCACAAACAACACCGGTGTGTTTCTCCTGTCTTCACTGTTAACCACGCTCCCTCATGTGTGTTCTCCCCAGTAACAGGAAGTGTGTGACACACTGCTTCAGAGGTGCCACAGGGACTTACGGCTATAGCTCAGCAAGGGAGCATTTGCATAGTATGCACAAGGCCCTGGGTTCTAGTCCCAACACTGCAAAAAGAAAAAAGAAAATAAAAGCAACATGAATTAAATAGATGGTGAGAGAATTGCTTTGGAAACTGTCCACTGATCATATTGGTTCTAAGAGGCAATGGCTTATAAATTTAAATGGGAACTTATGATTAACACTTTGAACACTCAATATTTCAGAGTATCTTAATATAACTTAGGATTGGCTGGTATAGGACACAACTGTTCATAATCATAAGGGAATGTTATGTATCCATAATTTTGAATGTGTGGCAAGTTATATTGAATAAGACATGATCACAACTAAGAATAAAACTAATTTCAGAAAGTACACTGAAAAACCTACTATGTATTTGTAATATAAACAATATACTCTGTTAAGTTTAAAAATCAAATTAATAATTAAGAAGCACTCAACAGAGTATCTATTATATTTATAAAAGATAATTATACATTTGGGAATTTTAAAAACAAATGCTTCTGACATCTGAGAAGCACAAAATAAACTGATTTACTTAAGTATTTATGTCTAGTTGTCAAGCTTGCCAATTAATTCTGAACAGAATATTTTAAGCATTAAAGATACTATTTCATAAAAGAAAACACCTTGTTTTGACATTTTACCTAGCACTTTACGTGTGGTTAAATTGTGCACTAAAATCTCAGTAGTACTTTTCAAAATAATTTACTTCCCAGCTGTTTATTAAGTCCCTCACCAAATAATCAATTTGGTGTTTGAGGCACCTAACAATATGCCACTGGGAATATTGCATAAGACAAGAAAGAGGCCCTAGACAGCGTTCTTGCTAAAGGGCTACTGTAACGAGCTGCTTGAGACAAGAAGGAAGAAAGAATACATGTCATCTTCAGATATGTTCTTTGATTTTTTAAAAACATGTATTCTAAAACTTAGCATCTTTGTTATTTTGCCTCTGTTTATACATGGATTTCTACTTGAAAAACCCTTTATCTTCCTCATTCTGTAAGATTCACAGAGACCACATGCACAGATTTTCATTTCATGTTTTATTTTAGTGGTTGCCTGTTTCATGGATTCTGAGTAGCCTTTTTGTCGCTTTACTGAGGCAACACAAAGGAGTTTTCAGGTTGTGACTTGAATGAAATCACTAGGTGCCCATTGTTGGTATAAAACTATTATAATCAGAGCTTCAACACCTATCACAGCATCACAATCCACAGTAAAATTATTTTATTACTTTGCAGGGAATGACTAAAAGCAGTCTGTATATTCTCTGAAAATAATGATATTACGATGATGACTGGTTTCACTCTTTCTAAACTTGAAACAGGAGTAAAGTATAAAGAGAAAATATTTAGTATATACACATTTCGTATCACTAGACTGATTAATACCAGTTTATTTCTTTGCAATTTAGCAAAACATAAGATATTAGGTGAATACACACACACACACACACACACACACACACACACACAGAAACACAACTTTAAGAAAAAGGATGACAACAATACCTGTATGTAATTTCCACATTCACTTTAATAAAACTAGACATGTGCAGTAATAGGTACAGCTGAGCTTGCGGGCCACCCTCATCTCAAGCAATGTTTACGCACACTGCCCACGTACACACCAGCGCAGAGCAATGCTCCCACGGTCTGATGAGTTTAGGAAAGCAATATGTTCCCCAGTTCATCGTAATGCACATTAGCATATTCAAGAGCAGTTATCTAGGGCCAAGGATATAGTTCAGCAGCACAGAATTTGCCCGGCAAGCGTGAGGACCTGAGTTTGATTTCTGGTACCAAAAAAAAAAAAAAAAAAAGGAGCAGTTATCTAGTCAGGAAACCCATTTCCTTGCAATTTGTCAGCAAGTTCCCATTCATTTGGCCATATCATACATTTTTTACTGAGTAGGGAAAGGGTTGGAAAATGCTGATAATCAACACTTTAAGGCATGCTTTCCCCTACCTACACTGTAAGAAAGGTCTAACACTCTAAAGAATAGTTCTATTTTTTTTTCCTTTTAAAAAGGAAAAGTAAAACAATTATTTTGGACGGTGCTCAAAGGAATGAGTGAAAATGGGATACTAAACCCAAGTGTATCTTGGCATTCCGGTCACTCTAATGCTTTCATGTCCGACATGTGTGAGGTCCTAATTATTATAACTTTTCTTTGAGAAAGGGTCTTGCTACATAGTTCAGGTTGGCCTTGAACTCACTATATAGCCCCGGCTGGCTTCAAACTTGTGGCAATCCTCCTGCCTCAGCCTCCCAAGTGCTGGGATTACAGGCATGCACCACCATGCCTGGCTTAGCTTTAGATTGTCATTTTAAAAAACAAAAACAAAAGCAACTTTCTCTGATATACCAGCTTCTATCAACCATGGTCGTTTCAACAAATCTTTATGGCTATTAATTTTATTCTTGCAGTTTCTTCTGAAGGTTGTTGAAAGTGTTTTCCAATTAAAGCTTACCTCAAGTCTGTCTTCATAATCTTCTTCCACCACATAACAACTTTCCACTTTCTCCCCTCGAGACAGGCAGGCAGTCAGGCCCTGATGGCCCAGGTTCCCAGTACAGTAGTAGCAATTAAAAAGTTTCTTGTAACATATGGGGCAACCAAAACCATAATCCCTTGTAAATCCTTTAATAAAATCATGACTTACATTATTCCCAGACACGAGACTCCTACCATCAAAGTTCTTCCCAGAACAGTCCCAGTCAGAATACAGTACCAATGAATGGAACTAAACAAGGACATTCTTGTTTGAAATGATTCAAGAATATTTACACTACTGTTCAAGTAAGTACAATATTTCCTTTATGCTTACTTTCCTTAACAGAACAAAATGATATTTATGAAAGAAATTATATTTTATGAGTGACTAAAAGTGTAACTGAAATGATTTTTATAGGACTTGAAATATGCAGAAATTTGTTAATGCAGTTACTACAAACATGAAAATTTATTGGATGATCCAATACAGCATTAGAACTTAAATATTTTATGTTAAGATTTACAGAACACATGATCTTACTCCATTAATGGCACATGGAAGTTGCTAATTTGATGGCTTTTTTTTGAGACAGGCCCATGTAGTTCAGGGCAGCTTTGAATTAACTAATGTAGCCCAGGCTGGCCTCATACCTGCAGCAATCCTCCTGCCTCAGCCTCCTGAGTACTGGGATTACAACTGTGTGCCACCACACCCAGCTTATTCATTTTTGTGTTACAAATCATAACAAATCATATGTTTCCTTTTGTAAAAATAATATTTTAAAATAAAAATCTCATAGGCTGCTAGTAGGTGAAGACGTTGTTTCTCGTTCATTCATTCATTTATTGGCAGATCTGGGGATTGAAACCAGGGTTTTGTTCATGCGATATCTTACCTAGTCATGTCCATTACCATAGTTAGTGCCAGGAAAATTAGTGCCACAGGGCTTCAGTTAACTTCAAACCTTTCCACATGGTCCCTCTCATTATCCACAACATAGCAATAGCTAATTTGTACAAAACTAGTTAACAGTTAGAAAAAATTACGATTGGTTCAAAGCTCATGAACTTATAACTACATGTGAATCTACCATTATCTCAAACTTTACAGTTTTATAAGCAAGCATGCCTATGGATCCCACTGGCAGTGCCGGCCTACGATACTGCACTTCTCTGTATCCCACCACAAAAATTTTAGGACACTTACAACTTTTCTTTTTTTTTTTTTTTAACTTTTAAAGAATTTATTAGTCTTATTTTCCAATAAAATATTCACATTAAGTCAAAAGAATTCATTTTAAGCCTACAATTACAGTTAGAAAGTTCAGTAGGTTTGTGACTTAAAACACTGCAATATTGTTGATATCACAGAAACAATTACATAGGAGTTGTAGCAACTTAAACAAAATGAATACATTTACTTTTCTGTTGCCCACACATTTATTGCCTGATCTGTTGTCCACAATTACATTCACATTTTTAACTAAATAATCAACACTGAAATTACACTGGGGTTTTCTAGGAATTGTTCATTACAATGATTGCATGATTATTTGAATCTGATTTTTATAATTAAATCTTATTTTTTGATCATCTAAAGAGTTAAAGATAAAAAATTCTAGTTTTTATTATTTTATTCATTTGGAGTAAAGAGAATGAAAACTAATGTTAATCCCCTAAGTAAATAAAATCCAAGTTTGAAGTTGCATACATGCTTACTGCTTTCCGAGGAAAAGAGCTATAATCAAATATTTACATTTACTTTTGACGATCTATTTCGAAATGAATCAGCAAAATGATGATGATTCCTTTGGCCTGAATGAACCAGACTTCAGAAAAACTCCAAAAAGATTTCTAAAACTGCTTGTAGTGAGAATAACTGGCTGACAAATGACAAGTAAAAGGGCTCCATTTTTTCTGCTAGAGAAAGTGACACTAAAAAATCTTCGAGAAGAACTGAAAGTCCAGGTTAGATGAAGGTAGAAGGAAGGTTTTCACACACTTTAAAGCAGTTTATAGTCTCAGAAAAGCACCCACCCCAGTCTCTGAAAAAAACATTTAAAAACACATTCCCAATGTTTTTGCCTATAACTGTGAACACAGGAACTTGTCCAATAACTTCGGAATAGGAGAAGAGCCAAGGAACCAGGGATAGGAAGATACTGTCACAAAATTCATGACAAAAAATATGGATTTTACAGTTCTGTAAGCTCCTTAAATGTTTTAAAATAGCTAGTTAAATGGCTTGAAAATATTTAAAAAGAATGACAGCTTAGGGCAATGTGAAGAACTCAACGCAGCTCCTCCAGCAAAAAGAAGTGCAACGCCACACCACACAAGCCTTTCAGGGCTCGAGGCAGACGATGTTTCTGCTGGAACACCTGTAAAGCTTCCCTCAAAAACGGCGGGAGTGCAAGGCCTTGGTGGCTCCTAACATAGATGGCTCCTCCTCACCTCGACCAGGCAGCTCAGCCTGTAAGAATGGTGACTTCCCGTGGCCCAGTTGGCTATGGAAACCAGCAGCTAGAAAGGCCAGCCCTGATTTGGGGTGGGGCACAGAATCTCATAGCTTTGCCAGCTGAAAGTGGTAAATTCTGTAGGAAAAGAAAAAACCCCTGCTGAACAAGAATTCCACATCTAGTAGAATTATTCTTCCAAACATAAAGTTGAAATAAAGATGTTCCTAGGTGAAAAGAGAGAAAGTGAGCCATCAGCAGATCTGCGCTGCAGGAAATATAAAAGGGCAAGTGAGAACGATAAATGATAGCTCAGAACAGCAGGGAGGAATCGCGCTCTTTCAAATTTACGGAGACCTGGGTTATGGGCAGCACGGACCCATCCTGAAGAACACTGTGTGGCGGAAAAGCGCATGTGATCTACTCCCACAAAGTGAAACGGTTAAGTTTTCAAGTTGGTCAACGCTTGAGCAGCGTTATTTAAGTTCTCTATATCAAAATTGTTCTACCAGATGCTAACAAGGGAATATTAAAATCTCCAACTATAACTGAGTTATTTACTTTACCTTTCATTTCTGTGATTCTTCTCCTCCATAATTTTTTGGCCTCTTTTGTTAAATAAACAAATATCTGTAGTTGTCCTTATCTTCCTGATAGAGACCCTGTTACTACTATAGATTACCCTTCTTGACTTCCAATATTTCTTGTCTTAAAGGTTTCACATCTAAAATATAAAAAGCACTTTTATAGCTCAGCAAGATGAGTGGTACAATTCAGAATGGGCACAGCATCAAAGAGATACATAAATGGAAATTTCTTATTAGAAGATGAGCAACACCATGAGTCACTAGGGAAATGCAACCTGAAACCATAGCAAGACAAGGCTCCGCACCCACTGGAAAGTCTCCAATCAAAAAGATTTAAACTAACAACTATTGGTGAAGACACGGCAAAAGCAGAACTTTATATATTCCTGGTAAGACTGTAACACGGTACAGCCCCTTTGCAAAGAATTCGGCTGTTTTTTAAAAATGGAAAACACACACTCAGAAATTTCACTCTTAGGTATCTATCTAAGAAAAAAGAACACATGCCTACACAATGTTTTTGTTTTTCCAGTGCTTGGAATTGAACCCAGCACCTCATGCAAGCAAGGCAAGCGCTCTACCGCTGAGCTAAACATCCCCATCCCTACACAAAGACTCTTTTTGCACAAACATTCCTACAATTATTATTCAAAGCTGTCAAAACCTGGAAACGATCCAAATGTCCCTCAACTTGCAGGTGGGTAAAGAAATAATAATATACCATGCAATGAAATATGAAACCATTCACAAATGGGATAAACCACCAAGGCACAGAATTTCATGAATTAACCTCCAAAACATTACACCGTTAGAAGTACTCAAATGCAAAATACTGTAAATTATTATTCAATGCATATAAAATCTCCATAAAAAGAAAACCTAGAAAGAATAGATAGGTAAGAAAGCCACTGGAGTGTTGGAGAGCAGAGGTTGATCATGACAACGGTGATATGACCGTATAAATTTACTAAAAATTTACAATTTACAGTGTTCACTGACTGTCCATTGTAAGGGCAGACAGACCATTAGGTGCTTCAGAAGATAATAAAGTTAAACTCACAGCATTTACTTAATGTTCTAAAACTATTGCCAGTTTCCGATGCTTTGAAAATTATGACTTGTGCAACTCTGCCTTGTTGTTACGGCAAAAGCACAGGCTTCCTCAACTGACTAGCTGCTCTCTGGATGTTGAATTTCCTAAAAGAGACTTCTCAATCCTGCTGGCCAAGAGTCAGCTCTTATCCCCCATTTTGCTATGTAATGAACCATTCCGAAGACTACAATTCAGTTTGGCACAGTTTAGAACTTTTGTATCATTAGAACCATGTAATATGCATTCCTTTGCAACTGGCTTCTTTTATTCAAAATTTTATTTGTGAGGTAAACATGGTAAACATGAGGCTGTATGTAGCTGCCTGCTCTTGTTTGCTGTTGCATAATATCCCAGTAGAGTATATGAATTGATCACTTTCTTCCATTCCCGTTACATAGTATTTGTTCTTTCTCGTGGGGGCAGTTCTGAGCATTATGAACGTAATGAACAGCATCACACCTGCCTTTTCACTCAGTTCTGGGAGCAGACTTGCTGGTCACAGATGATGAGGATCACCAGCATCATATGGTATGAGCTCCTGTTGCTCCATGGGCTGGGTTTTGCCAGTATTTCTCAGGCATTCTATTCTAGTTGCTGTTTAGTGGTTTTAATTTGCATGTCCCTGAAGGCTAATGAAGCTAACTATATTAACATATGTTCACTGGCCATCTGGATTTCCTGTTTGGTAAAGTTCCCGTCCAAGTCTCTTGCTGATTTTTTAGGCTAGATTGTTAAGTCTTTTTCATTTTGATTTGTAAGATTTCATTATGCACATAAGCTACTGCCATTCATATAGAACACAAATATCCCATGGTGAGACACACCTATTCATCACTTAATTAGCTAAGTCAGGAATCCACAGACTGGCAAATGTGCCAATACTGGACCATCTGTTTGTGTAATATATAAAGTGTTATGAAAATATAGCCACATAAATTTATTTATATATCATCCATGACCTCTTTGTGCTATAATAGCAGAGTTCAGTAGCAGAGACAAAGGCTATATTGCCTGCAATAATTGATCCTTTACAGGAAAATAGCAATCCATGCAGTGAACACGTTTTAAATATTAATGCTAATTTTGCTAAACTATTTCTTTATACTTCTGCATTTTGTATCCTGTTTAGGAAGTCTTTTCCTATCCTGAGGCCATGAAGAAACTTAGCTGCACTACTCAGGGAAATACTACTTACATTTTAAAAATTGCCTCCTAGTTTCATTGCACTGTGCTAACAGAACAGTATGACGTCACTTCCTGGTTAGAATTTTGTAAGTGTCTACATGCTTCAAGTGAGTATGTGTTCTTCAGTTGTACAGTGTGTGTTCCATTAGGTAAAATGTGAAACATTGATTGCAGAAACAATTTGAGGGCTAGATAGTGTTATCTTCTATTTGAGAACATCTCCTTTTGCTTCTGTCAAGCTCTTGGGAACCTGAGCAATCTAAAACCCAATTTCAGAAATGTTCATGTTTTTGGTTGCTTCCCCCTTTCTGGAAGCTCAGCTAGTCCATGCAAGGGCTATTTTATTTCATATATACCGTATGAACTATTTTGCCTTCAAAAATACTTCAATATATATTCTATCAGATAAGGATTTTAAAAACCAACCCACACTACCAGTATTGTACCTAATAAAATTAATAATTTCTTAATATTGTCCAATAGTTTATCCATGTTTGAGTTTTCCGGCCAACCAAAAAATGCTTATATAACAGGTTCATTTGAACCAAAATCTAAACAACATCCATCAACTGCATTTGGCTATGATTCCTGAGTCTCTTACTTTATTACAGTTTTCTCTCATCTGTTTCATTTTCATGTCTTTTATTTATGTAAAAGACTAGATTTTCAGATTGTATAATTTCCATCATCCTAAATTTGGTTTATTGGGCTTTCAGGAACGTCATTAAAAATATTCATTTACCCTTGTTCAATTTTCTTTAGCAAGGTTACTCTAAGGATAGGACCATATACTTCCAATTGTATCACACTGGGTAGGAGGACATTTTTGTTTGTCCCACTTTTAGTGAAGTTAAGATTAAATAGTAGATTCTGCCATCAGCCTAGTCTACCTAATGCAAAGTTCTTATCAACTTTTGTGAAATGGTTGAAGAAGTTATCAGTGCTCTTTGCCAACAATGATAGTTAATCTTGATTGGCCTGAGAGATTCCTAGGAGATTAGTGAAGCACATGTCTAGGTGTGTCTGGAGGGCCAGAGAACAGGACTTGGGGACAGTGTCTGGTCCCCAGCCCCTCCTTTCCTCTCTGGCTCTTTCTCTGTCTCTCTGCTTCCTGGCTTGGATGAAGTTAACAGCGCCCTGTCACTATGTCTTCTGCCATGACGTTCCTGTCTTAGAGCAGGAAGCCATGGACTGAATCCTCTCAAACTGTGAGCCAGAATAAAACTTCCCGCCTTTAGGCCGTATATGTCAGATATCTTCTCCCAGCAATGAAAAGCTAATACACAAGGATCTATTATTTCACTGGGGATTACAAACTTACTTTTCTCATGCCATTATTTCCTGCATATTTATTAACCATATTATTCCGTGTTGAAAAATACTTCCTCATTCAACTATTCACTTAGAAATATAGCTGGTTTGGAAAAGGCAGAGAAATATTGGATCCTTAAAATTTTTCAAAGACCAAGTTGGTACCATTGCAACCTCCAGAGTATACAAGTAGGTTTTTGTAAACAGTATCATTACGAACTCAGATGCTTCAATCTCTGAACCCATTTCAGTCACTATTCTTTTTGAACATTAATCCACCCTTGATTCCTGCATCATTTTTACATGAACTTAGTCACTGACATTTCCATTTTCTGGCTCAAGATGTGCTGGGTGTATCTTCTACATGTTGTGCCTCAACACAGCCTCTCAAGATCACTTTAGTGGAAAACGATTTTTAGAAACTGCAATCTCTTTGGCCTAGGAACTTATCACCACCTTATCAGATCATCAGGTCACGCTGCACAGAACCCCCTCTCAAGCTTTTCTACTTGTTTAAGGGAGGACCGGTCCACGTTACCTTGTCTCCCAATTCCATAAGCAGAAATTTTAAAGTATAAAAATTTAAGTTTACAAGTAAAACAGAAAGCAAGAATAAACAAAATAAATTTTGGAAGAGAATACTCAAAAACTTTTTAAAAGACATATTCTTTCAGTTGTATATCACAAAAAAAGAAGACCATTTCAGAGTAATAAATAAATACGCAGTAGAATTTTGCTTTAAAGCTACACAGGTAGAGATTCAAGTCATGGTTGAGAAAGTAGCTTTGTTTTTTTTAATCTAGAGGTTGATTCCACAACTAGTTTTTGTAATTCAGCAGCCAAAGAACCTGCAAAACATCACTGCTGACATTACAACAGCCAAAGAAGTGTAAGTACATGAGGAAGTCAGAGGGAAGATGGCCACTGCGAAGCCCGGGGGCGGTGTTTGTGAGCAGCAGCAAAATGAGAGCGGCATCTACCCACACGGTCTGGATACCAAAACCCTTACAGAATGCAGTGAAGAACACTTTACACTTCACACGCGGAGGACACGATGGGGTTATACCACGGAAGAGCACCAAGGGCAGCGTCCTGTAACAGAAGTCTCTCCCTTGAGGGACAAACACAAGCTAGAAGTCCTTTGTTCGACAACCAGCATACTAAAAATTACTAAATTTCATTTTGTGAATTCAATTATTTTTGCTCCACCTATAAGTACAAAACAATAGCATTAAGAGATCTGCGGTATGAGTTAACTTCTTAGCCAATCCTCAGATGAGCCTGCAGCCCTGACTACCCTAGCCTCGACCGGAGCTTCGGGAGATCCTCTCAGAGGGGCTGGCTAAGCCACACTAGGACTGCTGACCCGAGACACTTAGGTCCTATGTGGGATGCTGCCTTAGGCCATAAATTTGTGGCAATCTATTATGCAGCAATAGAAAAACAATATAGAATTGCAAGCTAGGGCACGGTTTCAATTTCCTCACGCCCACAAAATATATGCATCAGACATGCATAAAAAGACTGTGTATTTTTGTTAACAGCTGGCAGAAAGCCCTGAACTGGGAATTATAAAACCTTGTAAAAGCCTTAATTCCACCTTACTAAGTCATCTTTTGTAAGGTTCACAACTCCTTAGAGCCTCGAGATTCCTTATTTCTAATCAAGGGTAACACCTGCTCTGCTTCACTTAGAAAATGAGTGAGATACTGTAAAAGTTAAAAAGTACTAAATAAACCAGAATCCAATGGCTTCTCATCAACAGTTCAGCTTCTATTTTCATATGAACAGTCATTATCTCCTGCCTGCGTTACTTCTGTGGATTCCGAACTCTTATCCCAGTGTGTTCTTGGCTTGGATTTTATACAGCTACCTATGAGATTCTTCAAACTTAAGCGAGATCCTGTGATTCCTATGATCAAAATCTTCCAGTGGCTTCCCCCTCATGTGCAGGTTGGAGACACCCTATCCACAGCAGTCAAAGTCTCACACAGTGTTTATTATTAACAAGTGTAGCATGTTGTGTCTCACCAGTGTCTTCAACAGTAGGAGGCAGGTTAGTGGTGACCCTTGAAAGAGAGGTGGCAATGCCCAGAAGAAAGCACAGGGGAATTCTGGGGACTGTGGCAGAGTTTTATTCTTGATTAGGGTGCTGACCACAAAGGTGAACTTATTTTGGGAAAATTCATTTTCCTAATACTTTTGATCTGTCTACTGTTCTACATGTAACAACTTTTCTGTTTTAAAAAGGGAATAAACTGGGCCAGAATCTTTGATCCTCCACTTACTGGGTAAGTTCTGGTAAGAAAGTTAATCTTTGTAAATTTCAGATTCCTCACCTTTTAAAAGTGAAATTATTCCGTAAAATAGTTGTGACAATTAACAGCAAAGCACAGCATTAAAACACTTAATAGTATACTTGCCTTGGTTTAAACACTTAACAAGCATACTAAAAATAATAGTAACATCTTCATTACTGGAGTAAATCTTACCACTGTCTGAAGCATAAGATTTTATTATTGTTACTATTATTACTAGCAATAATAACAGAAATACACTGCATTTAAAATTAAAACTACTAAGAAACAGCAAAAACATCTACCTACTAGATCAATAATGTTAAGAATCACATAATAAGCAACAGATGCCAATTTGAATCTTTGCCAACAGGGACCACCCCTGTGTCCACCCCTTTGCCAAAATCTTGCTACAACAGTGTCTTTCCTGTCAGAAGCAAGGAAAGGACAGTGACAGAGTTCACAGGGTGTGGAATCTAGGAGACAGGAGTAAACTCCGAGGCAGAATGAGGTGATGCGGAAGAGGGTAAATTCACTGAGTGTACACTTTCGATCTGTGAACTTTTGTATCTGTAACAGATTCATGCATTACCAATGAATGAACAGGATTAGAATTTTTTACCTCAAATGCTAGGAAGTTTGCATCAATCTGCCTTATTTATATATTCACAAAAGTCAAGCAATAGATCAATTTTAAAACTGATTATTTTCACAGATGAGTACCTTTCTGACCACTTTTGGTCAAAAATTTGTGATATTTAGAGTTCTTTCTTAATCTTTTCAATGGGAATATCGTACTGATCCAAAAATCGCTGTGATTTGACTACTTAAATTTTCATTAAATCCATTCTGTTCCATGGTGTGACTAATCTTACCTTTCTATGGTTTGGAGCCTGCATATTGTATCCGTATCCCACCCACAGTAGCCCAAGGATTAGACTCAATTGTTCAGGCCTATTTGTCCAAAGTTTTCCATGAGATAAATTCTTTCTCTCCCAATGAAAATATAATTTGGAGTAGACTGCCTCCAGTGTTCATACACAGTCTAAAATCAAATTTAAAAAATACCCCCAAGGTACACAGCTCACTTCTTTCTGACATTAAAGGAAGAAGCTAGAAGAAATACAAGGTGATTTAAACAAGAAAAGAAGCAAGCCAGCCCTCAGGCCTTTATACTGTGCTCTAAAGGCAGAGGCCGTGGACTCCAAGAAGACCAAGTATGTGTCAGACAAGACACACCAGGAAGAAGGGGAGGAGTGGCGGGCAGGAAGGCAGCCTTGCTCAAACTCAAGAAAGAAACTGCCGCAAACCCACCCAGAGTTAAAGCGTTAGTGCAAAGCAGAACACTAGTGACACTGTGCAGGAGACCGGGCCATCAAGGTCACCCAGCCAGGATGGCTTCATTTTTAAAACATCTTGGTCGGAACTTTCTTATATATTATCAACTCTTTTGTTTCACTATTTAGAACAGTATTAAAATACATAAAATCACTGAATAGAATTAACTCATTACCATACATTATTTAACAAGAGAAAGTGTTTTGTAAGAGGTTACAAAAATATGAAATTAAAAACACAAACACGAAAAGTACTTTTAAGAGAGAAAACAATATATAATTTCAAGTGTATGTGTTAAACAAAATGGACTTTCTGTAGGAGGCGGCAGGTTTGCTGAGTTGCTTTAAGTAGCTATGGATTTGAGAAGCGCAAAGCTCATGTAACAAAATCTGTGTTTTTTTCAAATCCTCATCAGTCCATTTACTTAAGAAACCCATGCTTCCTGGCAGGAAGCCAGCATACCAAACCTGCCCAGTCGTGCATAGTTTTATTTCTGTTACTAAATTAGGAAACTGAAGCGGGCAATGTCTGGGCCAGCAACAAACTGAAAAGGCTCTGCGTTGTTAGTCTGTAAGCCTCCCTAAAAGCCGGATCATTATAAGATGTTTAATTTTTAATCAGAGATACCAAAGTAATTTAACCTAATAAGAAACAATACTAAGAAATAATTAAATGAACACAAAAGGGAGGGATCCTAATGTTTAACAGAAGTATTCTTTGGAATAGCCTTAAGCATGATGTTGAAAAAATTCACCAACACCACCTGGGCTTAACGTGGCAATGGCTGGTACGAAAGCGCTGCCATCTTTTCCGAAGCAGCAAAGCAGAAAGGCAAAGGCCCTCACCAGTGCTTTTACAAAGCTATACTAACGCACCTCCTGCGGGGCTTGGTTTAGACAAATGGCGTCAAGCATTCAAGGATACCTCAGAAGAGAACCACAAAGCAGGATTTTAACAAAATAACATCACTGTTTGTTTTCACATTATAAATGACAAAAATTTTACTCATTCCTAATTAATATATCACAGGGCTTTGAGAAAAGACAGTAGGTGTTAATTAATATTCCTTAAGGTATTTTATACACACATAATACTTTAGCAAAGCTGAACCCTGAAGGTGTTGGGGTAATTATAGGGCCAGCAATATGTGAACAGATACTTAAAACATTTTGTTAAATATTTATAAATTTCAAAATAGAATTTATTTTACTCTAGATCTGTGAAATAAAATTTAAAAGAATACTTGCTATGCCTGAGATGTGGCCACCCAGGAAGAGTGCACAGGAGGGGCGGGCCGTGCAGTCTCAAGCCCACACTGTTCCTGTCTCCACAGTCCTGGAGACGGTGAGACCAGGTCACGGGGCTCTCTACTCTGCTTTTCACTGCTCCTGTTTTTTATTTTTAGTTTTGTTTTTTTGTTTTTTACGGTACTATTGGGAGGTGGTGAAACTGAAAACTGAGCCAAACCAACCTTTTCTCTTTGTAGTTGATTACTGCGGGCATTTGTTATAGTAACCGAAAGGTAACTAAAAATTCAGTTAAGTCTTGGCTGGAGATCAATGTTTTTTTTCTCTGCACATTGGATTTCTAACTCAGTGACTGCACCTCATCTACTGATAAGAGCCACATAGTTATGGAAACTCAGTGAGAGAAATCCAAAGCCATAAGTTAAATAAATAAAAGTAAAAGCCAGAAATCGACTGGATGATTAGAAATTATACTGAATAATGGAATGGTCGCCATAGACCAGTTTGATAAAAAGATCCTCCAGACCTTCATATAAGGAAATGTATATACACACATACATATATATATAATGAAAGAGGGAAAATACATTGTATGTTATTTTAAAACAATGAGGTAAAAAGAAATTGAGAAAAGAAAAGTAAAGTTGGAAAACTTTCACTACCTCACTCAAAACCTACCTCAACGCTAAAGTACCAGAGCTGCTGTAAGTGCCATAAGGATAAAGACCCATGGAATAGAAGCAGCTGTAGAATTAAACCCAGATGTTCATGGTCAACTGGGTTTTAACAAAGGTAACAGGCAAATCAACAAGAAAAAGATAGTATTTTTCAACAAACTGCTGGAATAACTGAATATCCTACATGTACAAGGGGTGATTGGAATACATAGCAAATACTTAAATTTTTTTAAAAGAATTATCCACAGTGAAAGATACATTATCATTAATCCCCCTCAAGCTCTCCCTCTTGCTTCAAACCTATCCCACCATTCTCAGCACTTGCAGCATTCTTCTGTGAATATCTTTATGAAGTGTGATAAAAAATACAGTGAATTCTCTTGCAAAGTGCTACCCAACAGAACAGCTGCCTTGTAAAAACATTACAGTCTGTTCACATCTACCCTGTTCACTGGATTTGCACCATGTGAGTTCTGGCTCTTCCTCAGGTCAAAACAACCACGGAAGGCAAACATTTGTAATCCATCCAGGACATGGAGGAACCACGACAGCACCATTGAAGACACTCAGGAAAATGGATTCCAGAACTGCTTCAGAAAGTGGCAAGAACGACGGGGTAAACGTGTCCCAAGTGAGGGCGAGTGTTTTGAGGTGAATTAATGGTGATATATTTTCTGCCATAATAAAGAACTTTTAAATGTAGACATTCACCATACCTTATAGCAATTCCTCAACCCTCTTGCAAATCATACACAATAATTCATTTGAAATAAATGTGAGATAAAACTTTATAAAACTTATATGTGAGGTAAAACTTTATAAAACTTGTAAAGCAGGGGAGACTTTTGTGACCATGTAAATATTTTAAAAATGACATCCATATGTAATCTATAAAATATATATAAACCTAATAAAGTGGGCATCATCAAAATGTAAAACTTCTTGAAATGATGCCATTAGGATGTAGACAAGTCCCAGCCTGAGAGAAAACACTGCAAACCTTGTATTTGATAAAGATTTATATAGAAACAGAAATAGGAGTCATCACACTTGGTATAAAGGATTGTTTAGAATTTTAGGTTTTGCAAACTATTTAGTCATTATCACACAATCAGCTCTGCCACATTGCACGAAAGGAGTCACAGATCACAATAGATGAACAAATGGGCATGGGTGTGTTCCAATAAAACTTTATTTATAAAACTGGGTGAAGGGTCAGATTGTACTCATCGGTCAGAGGTTTCTCATTTTTCCAGGTTATCTATGAGAGCTGTTTTTTCAATAGAAATATAAAATAACCCTTGCTTTAAAACACACAAATTATGTCTAGTGAAGGGAATGACTCCTGCTCCTGTGGAAGGCAACCAGCTTTGCCTTCATTTTAACATGCATTTCAATACTGATCTATAATATGTCTTGTTCTGTCGATTCTTCTCTGAACTGGTCATAATACCTTAACTAGTTTCCTCATTAATGATTTTGAAAAGGCTTTTCCACATTTAAAGTTTCACATATGTATGGGAGCTATCATCTTAGCTTTTTAGTGAATATTACCCTTTAATACGAGACTGTAAGAACTCTTACAACGCAACATTAAGAAGACAATTCAATTGTTATGGTCAAAAGATCTGAATAGATACATCACCAAAGAAATGGCAAATAAACACATAACGTGTTAATCTTTAGTTAACAATGAAGCGCAAATCAAAGCCACAGAGAAGTGCTATGATACAGCCACTGAAATAGCTACAGTAAAAAAAGGCTGAAAATACCAAATGTTGGCAAAGATAAGGAAGAACTGGAGCCCTCGTACATTGTTAGTGGGAACATAAATGCTTTGGCCACTTCGGAAGACAGTCTGGCAATTTCTTTTAAAGTTAAAAATATACTTACCATATTATCCAGCAATTCTACTCCTAGGTATTTGCCCAAGAGAAAGGAAAACATATACCCACGAAAGGCACACACGCAAATGTTCATTGCAGTATTATTGATAACAGCCCCAAATGGAAACAATTAAAATTATCAATAAACTGATAAATAAAACTATGGCATATCTCTACAATAAAAATTACCTTTCAATACAAAGAAACAAACCACTAGAACATGAACTAGCAAATAAGCTAAGTAAAATAATCCTGACAGAAAATGCTACATATTACATGATTCCGTCCCTATGGAATTTCTGGAAAATTCAAAACTAGGTATTTTGTGAACTGGACAGGGACCAAGAAATGGAAAGACAAGAGAGGTTGGAGAGGGAAATAAAAAGAACGAAGTACGCACAAGCAACAACTTCCCACGATGAACATAATCCTTAGGTACTGTAAAACACATACTAATAAAAATTAAAGTGGAGTAACTTAAACAAATTATTAAGTCATACCAAAAACAAATTTACTGACATTGCCATAAAATATGACAAGATATTACTAAGAAGACATTTCAAAGTGATGTAAAAAACAAAACAGGGTGATGCACAGATCACACACGGTAAATCGGTTATAGTTAATGCCTGAGGGAGAAGGAAATTGGGTTCTATTTCCTTGTCTTACCATTTTCAGTGTCATAATTTTACAAGAGTTTCTAATTTAGAAGCAGCTACCAATGTAATATGGAGGGGAAATTAACAGATTTATGATGTGTACAACCTTATTCCCTACTGTATCACGCCATTTAGTAGCAGAGGCAAATTTTTCAAAGACATCATTTTATGTCCTTCATACAATTAAAACCTGGGGCTACAAACTTCAGGATGGTGAATTTTTAGCGGTGAGTGAGTATCAGAATCCATCAAGTTAAATCCCACCCGCCACACTGGATAAGAACATGGGAGTTACAGAGACCAAGTAACATTAATTTTATAGGCTTTTGCTTTATTGAAAGTTCACAGTAAAGTTCTATGGAATACTAGGCATGGGAAATTTAAACAGCTTTATCTATAAAGTTCAAAAGCAACTTCATAGGATATTCTGAGCAAACCAAGAACATTCAAATAAAATGTAAGTGGCAACTGGCATTTGTAAAAAAAAATTCTTAGCAAGTATAGAATAAGTAAAATTATTACTGAATGCTGATTTATGGATCTGACTTGAACTAAAGAGCTGCAAGAGAAAAAAGATTAAAATGTGACTTTTGCATAAAATTAGTAGTATTCTATAGTCTATATTTAACATAACACTCACTAAGCAGGATATAAATATTTGGTCCTTAAGTAGATAAATAATTTAATATATATAAAATACACATTTAATTGTGCCACTATATCCTACTTCTTGGTATTCATCATTTAAAAAAAAATGGTTATGAATCCGGTATAGGTTTCTGTCATGGCAACCACAATACTTTTGTCAATTTATTTAAATGGACTTTTTTTTTAATGCACTACTAGTGATTGAGCCTAGGACCTTACACATTCCATGCCAGCTCTCCAGCACTGGGCTACCTCCCCAGCCCTTTTTAAAATTTTGAAACAGGATCTTGCCAAGTGACTAAGTTGCGCAAGGTAGGCTCAAACTTTTGATTTCCCTCCCTCAGGCTACCGAGCAGCTGGGATTAAGGGCATGTGTGCCCTGCAATTAGCTTAAATGAAGGATTTTAACTGAGGAACTATTTTATCCAGTCAGTATTTGAGACACAGAGAAACAGAGAGAGAGAGACAGAGAGACAGAGAGACAGAGAACAAGAACACTCCGGGGGCAGTGTGTAGAGAAGACTAGAAGATGCGTACATTTCAGAGATAAGTAATGGGAAGTATGCCAGCCCAAATCATTTGATCCTGCATCCCACAGGCCAGCTCAGTCCCTCGCGTCAGACACGCCCCTAAAACTCTCTTTCTGACCTTGGCACTGTCACCACTGTCCTCGCCGGGCACTGAGCTTGTAACACACTACAGTGTAACAGGTTACTGGCTCAGGGGCAGGGAAGAGAAGTACTGCACGGGGGGGTGAGTCCAGGTGTGGTGTTAGCTGCTTTCAAATTTTCTCAAAGCAGTGGTCCACGGAGAGCACAGTGCGCCTTATCCAGCAGTGTGACCAGTGGCAGAGGCCTTCCAAGGTGCAGTGACTGACTTTTCTTCTTTTGGCTTTTTAAAACTATTGTCACATTGAACTTTTATTTTCATACATTTGGCAAGTTTTCCACCATTTCCCTTCACACTTTTCCTAAGAAGGAATATTGTCCACATTTGACACAGAGGATACATGGTCCAAACAACAAAACTTTTTTCTTTTAGAAGAATTTTAATGGTCATTTTAATTCTAAGGCTTTTGGTAGATCATCAAAGCTGATAGAGGTTTATAAATACAGCATAAAAGCCTCAGGTCCATTTCTAGGCAGATTTTACAATATGTAATAGCATTTATAGAAAAAATATTTTTCTGAAAAATCTACTTTATTTATCTAGTATACCAAGATCATTTTAAACATCAAAATAAAATATCCACATATTACTAGGTTACTGATATATGTTTAATTACACTATAAAGTTACTATACTAATAAAATACTTTGAGTACTATAAACTTTAAGCCTATAAAAGTCATTAAGAGAACAGGTTCTGAATGAATATAAGCTTAAGACTCTTAACAGGCAACTGATGGATTTATTTTTCAGTTTTACAATGAGCTGAGAAAGATTGTTAGATTTTATCTCATCTCCCATTTGTTATCAAATGGAGGTTTAATCTCTCAGCATGTGCTGAGGAAATGACTGACTGCATTAACACCCCCAAAACTTCCTTCTCTCTCCTGTCTAGTCCCCTCTTTGAAGTACACAGTTTAAATATTATAAATTTGATTGCAGTCTAAGTCCAGATTTTATTCACTTTCACGGTGTCTGGCTTTTCAAGGCCACAGCATAGTATATTTTGATCCCATATGAATATTTGATTAAGCAGCTGAAACGTCTTGGGTCAAGCAGATGACCTCAAACATAAGAGTCGAAGTCCACTGACACATATTGCCAGCCTGGGGACACTGGAGGGGTTCTCTGCCAAGGATGTACATTTTAGGTGCTTTTTTAGTGAGAGAAGTGTTAGCACCAGCACTAATATGTAATCAGTGAAAAGATGAGTCTTTCAGGAGGGTAAATCACCTGGAATTACTGTGGTATCTGCCTACAGAGGGGAATACGGGGCAAATGGGAGGCACTATAAGTCACTATGTTTTGAGGACTCAAAAAAGAAAGTGCCTTTGAGGTGACCATCGAGGAAGCAGGCACAGTGGAACAGATAATGAGGTCAAGGCTGATCCAGTGTTCCTGGGCCACCTCGCATCCCAGAAACTGTTACACAGGGAATCCCACGGTGGAGTATCTGGGCCAGGGCTGTACCTACGGAAAGGGATCAGTACCTCTGAAGAATCGCCACGACGTGTACCGCAGTCCACCAGCCCGAGTCACAGGCCATCAGCCTGTGCCAGCACAGTCTCAACAAACAGAGTAGGAAGTACAAAGGGAACCTGGAGGGCCAGGCTCTGGTTCCTTGTATGGTCTCTAAGGAAAAAACATTGATCTATTTCCTTTTGTTGCCTCCAAAGTCCTCCAGTGAGCACAGAGCTCCAGAACAAGTTAGGTGGCAAAGGGACAGACCTAAGAAGTGATACTAAATTTCATCCCAATAAAGCAGTAGAGACTCAAACCAAGGAAAAGTAATTTTTAAGAAAAAAAAAAAAAAACACAATAAACTTGACCCCACTCAAGGCCTGAGTTTTAGGAACAATTCATTCTGGTTACTAGGTAGAACACATCTCTGTTTGTACAAACTTTTAGCTGCTGAAGTACAACACGTTCATGTTTTTAATTTGGGTTAAAAAATCCTTCCTTTTTTGGTATGCAAAACAACTTTTCAAGCATAAAAGCATTTCAAAAAATAGGTTGATTTATACGCCAGATGTGTGCAGCATCTCTTCTGGCTCCTTGCTCCTTTGTGTTGTTTGTTTGTTACCATAAACTTCTCTCATGGGAGCTCACAGAGAGTTAACAGCAAATCACAAAAGCACTGTTTCATGCTTCTCTTGACTCTCAAGCATTAGCTGGGTTTTCTGTCTCTGCTAATATCCACTGGCCTTGGTGGTCTTTCTGAGACCAAATCATAGTTTTTGGCAAGTGTCTGTGTATTGATGTAAACTTCCCCACTAATCTTTTATTCATAGGTGTGCAGTATTTCTCTTCATAATGGATCACATAATTTTATTTCAAGTCTGAAAAAGCCTTTGGGAGGATATTAGTTTAAATTTATCCTATAATAACGTTATAGGGGCTGGGGATATAGCTCAGTGGAATAAGTGCTTGCCTAGCAAGTGCAGGGTCCTGAGTTCGATCCCCAGTACCGCCAAAAAAAAAAAAAAAAAGTTATAGTTTTGACTTAGAATGGGTGAATGCAATATAAATGTTCAACAAGTACATAAAAATACATATATGCATGAGGTAAACAATTAGATAAAAAAACAAAGATTGTCTAATGAAACTTTTACTTTCTGATATGAAAGAGAAACTAATACCAGACTGCCTCCCACCAAAAACAATAAAACTAGTCAAAAAACGTTTGAGGCACTGTTTCCAAGCAAAAGACAGGCAACACAGAACTACAGTGTTACTTCAGTTCACAAACTTAATTCTCATGGAAATAATTAAGTTCATGAACTGAAGTACCACTGTAGAGTCCTTAAAATAAGGGAAACACAGAAGTGTGTCTCATGTTGGACCTGAATTTCTGCCAAAGGACACATTCCAGGCTACCACACAGGAAGTAGAATCCAAACATAGCTCCAGTCTCACAGAACTAAGGTGGCAAAGATCAGGCTTCGGGGTAACAGAAGTGTCTATAAATGCAGGATGTACACCAGAGAGTAGAGAGCTACAAATAGGTAAACAGGTGCCATGGCTGAAAGGTCAGCATCTCCCCAAATTCATCTGGTAAAACCTAGTTATCAATGTAGCAGTATTAGGAACTGGGGTCTTTAGGAAGTAATTAGATCATAAAGGTGGAGTCTCCATGAATGAAATTAGTATATTTATGAAAGATACTCAGAGAGATCCCTCATGTCCTCCACCATCTGAGGACACAGTGAGAAGTAACCTATGAACCAGAATACACAGGTTCCACCAAACACCAAATCTGCTGGTACTTTGATCTTGGACTTTTTAACCTGTGAAACTGTGAGAAATAAATTTCTGTTGTTTATAAGCTGCCCAGTCTTTGGGTTGTTTTTTAAAATAGCAATCTAAATGGACCAAGACAAAGAGACATAAAAAATAGCACATTCGAAAGCACAAAAGAAAGAACGGAAGACAGATCAATAGATACTTAGTTTTTAGATCTGGAAAAAAGATTTAAAACGTAAGAACAAAGTTTTAGTGACCTGTTGAATAACATCAAGTGATCTAACATGGCTAGAGCAAGAAGGAAACAGAAAAAAGGAAACGTGGGGCAGAAAAATACTGAAAGAAAGAGTGACAGAAAACTTTCCAACTTGGGAATCAAGAAAACACTAAGAAGGGCACGAAAAAATCCTACATTCAGACACACCTTAGGCAAACTACTTACACTAAAGATAATCTGAGAAATCTTAACACAGCCCTAGAAAAAAAGACATAACACAAATCACAATAATACAAATGACAAATGACATTTTATCAGAAACAGTGGAAGTTAAGAGACAATGGAAAGTCATCTTGAATGTGCTGAAAGGAAGATACTTTATCAACCCAGAATGAGAAAATCTTTCTCAAAAATGGGTGAAATAAAGACATTATTGCACTAAGAAGAACTGAGATAGTTTACTATCAGTAGACCTGTACTACAAGAAATACTGATGAAAGCACTTCAGGCTACAGAAAAATTGAAAAACATGGAAAGCAGATTTAGAGAAGGCAAGAATGAAGACCAGGTGTGCAAGCATATGTATGTCACAAGATACAGAAGTAAAACATATATATAATAGCACAAAGGAAGGAGGATAAATGGAAGCTCAGCCTTATAAGGTTCTCATCATTCACATGAAATGGTACAATATTTTAAGTGTAGTAAGTTAAGAGTGTGTATTGAGAGCTCTAGAGAAAAACCAATAAAGGAAATAAAAAGGGAAAGAGAACACTAAGCATACTCAAGTAATTCAAAAGAAGACACAAAAAAAGCACAGAGGAACCAAAACCAAACTACCTGAACTGCATAGTGAGACCCACAAAAACCAAACAAACAAAAAAGCTACATGATCATAGTTTTAAAAACATATTAGAGACTGAGGACACAGAATACCTAAATCAACTCCAAAGACTAACAAGTCCATTTATAAAGAAGAGATCTTCAGCTGCTGTCATCCCTGATGAAACAGAAGGTGGGCAACGAATCTGCATAGACAAGGATCAAAGAGAAGCCAGCCCACGTTGAAAGGCTGTAGGAAGACTAGCACACACGTGTGGGACCCAGAAGAGCCACAGAAATGACAGTGGCTGAACTAAACCACCTCCCTGAACCTCACGTCCTCACCAAATTCTTTCCTATTAATCTTCACCAAAGCTGAGGACAAGAGAAGAAAGCTGAAGTAGTCTCCCCAGTGCACTTGAGGTTTCTGGCTAGGGAAGGCTGGGAGTTGGAGGGTAACAGGAAAGCCCAGAGAAAACCTCAGCAGCAAGACCACCTTCACAGCGCACAGGAAACCAGGCTGTGGAGCCCACAATGGAACAGCAGAGCTGGAAGAGCTCGTGGAACAGAAAGGAAGGGGCAGAACCGGAGGGCAAACAGAATTCCTCAGCAACCAAAAGGCTGCCAGTTGGTCTGTGAAGCAGGAAGACACTGCCCACAATTCAAAACGATTTGTCTCCACAACTCCAGGAAAAAAATAATGGAATAGCCCATAAATATACATAAAAGAGCTCATTACCATCTGTCAAGAGGGACATATAAATTAAACTAAATACAAAATAAAATAACAGTGCAATATGAACCATTAAATACACAAATAAAAAATACACAAATAAAAAACAGATAATACTAAGTGTTGCCAAGGATGTTGAGTAAGTGGACCTTTCATATACTGTTGGGAGAAGAATGTGAACAGCATAACCACTTTGAAAATGTTTGAGCAATTTGTTACATCATTAAATATACATCTACCCTATAAAGCAACATTTTTCACTCTGGGGAATTTTCTCAAATGAAATAAAAATGTATATTCACAAAAAGCTTTATACAAAAAATGTTTATATGAGTATTCATAATTCAAAGCTAGAAAAAAGCACATCCAATGAAAGAAAAATAATAAATTGCATATCCATGGAATGGAATAGTACTTTGCAATAAAAAAGAATAAACTAATGCACATGAAAGCTTGGATACATGTCAATAGCCACTATTTTCAGTGAAAAAAGCCAGACACAGTGAATATGCAACATGGGGATGTTTATGTGCAACAGGCTATAGTAATCCATGGTGACAGAAATTTGAGAAATGTTTGCCTATGGTCTTCCTGCATCCTCTTATTATGTCATGGTATTTTCTGTAGCTTCCAAAATACTACTTAAGCTAACATGGAAAAAAAAAATCTAATAGAAAGGATACCAAGCATATTATAAAAAGCCAAAGAGCAGGTGACACAGAAGGAACAAATTCATATAGAGACATGATGCTATTACTAACACTGGATTGCCTACTACTCGTAACCTTTGGTTCACTTTGGAGCCCAGACTGGTGTTGAACTCACAGTGATCCTCTGCCTCAGCCCTCTGAGTGCCGTGATTACAGATGTGCACCACCACGCCTGGTGTTTGTTGTTGCTGCTATTTTGAGACAGGGTCTTGCTACCCAGCTCAGTGCAGCCTTGAACTCATTATGTAGCCCAGGCTGGCCTCGAACTAATGGCGATCCTTTTGTGTCAACTTCTCTAGTGGTGAGTTTTCAGCTGTGCATGATCACGTCCAGCCCCACCAGATATTAATGACATAAATCATGGATCTATTTCAGAAACTGATGAGAATATTGAACTTCCTCCCAGCAATAGGGACATAAAAATGCTAACTCACTCACTGCGTATACAGTTTCGGAGTCATGAAAGCTCCGTGCTCCGTTCTTACATCCTGATTTTAAAACTCTCTAAAGCCATCTAGATTTTTTCACATTTCAAACTTTTCAAATTTTAAGTAGTGGACGTGAAATAGTACTCAAAGGTTTTCTAAACACAGCAAGTAAGCATGGTTAAGCGGTAAACCTTGTGAGGGACTGTAACATGAAAGAAGCCCACATAATAGCATGGACTGCGTAGAGGGGCCACCGATCCGTTATCAACTTGTGTCCATGGCTATCTGCCAGCAAGCACTCGTGCAGCACATTTTTTCCCCATAGACAGAATAGGCACCATTTCAGTCAAACATTTGGGGAACGTGAATAGACCCTCAACCATGCAAGTCCTAATATTTGAAGTGACCACATAATGAGATGTCTCAAGTCAGCCAAATGAGTGGGAGAACCTGGCCCACTGCTCCTCACAGCAGCCAGGAGGGAAAAGTCCCACACCTGGCTCAAGCAAAAGTTCTTGTTCAAAATACATAGCTGTTACAGAACAGAATTTCACTGAAAACAAGCAAGAGCAAACAGAAACAAAGCTAGGAAAACATTTTAAAATGTGTGTCTTAACTCCCTTGTAGAACAGGTGAGACAGAAATGAACAATTACATGGCGGTAATCAGGAAATACACACCCCTTGCCAGTTGTTAGGAGGTGAACGGCAATGTGGAAGCACATCTGTAACTTCTGAGACTATCATGGTGGGAAATAACCATACTCCACCCTAAACCATCTCATATCACAGGAAACAATAGAACAACACACCACACAGAACAGAGTTGTATTTTTATATATTCTGTAAGTGTATATTTTTAAAACAAAACAGCATTATACCATGCATTTTGGTTGTGCTGTATCATATTTCTTATATAAATTTCTTATATTGAAAATTAAAGCATTATCCTTGCAGATACACTTTTTAGGAAACCTTCAAAAGAATCTAATTTTCTGGATATCTGAAGGTATGAATTTGATGAAAGCTAGAATGATGAAACACCAGCAATCCTGATTGCTACACTAAACTCTAAAGGAAAGCCCATGTCCTATATTAGCTGAAATTTTCACATTAACTATAGCGCAAAATAGTAAGACAGCTCATTATATGAAGTTACACATTATTTTCAAAGCAAAGTCACTGCTGTCCTATATCATTTTTGCAAGCACTACTGAAACTATATAATAAGATCTGTATTAAAAAAACTAAACATTAATCAGTTACTATGTTTTCATTTAGAAACTTTTGTACTTGAAGAAACTTTGGAGTAAGTATTTTTTAAATCATAAGGACCTAGGCATGGTGGCACATGCCTGTAATCCCGGCATTCCAGGAGGCTAAGGCAGGAAGATCCCAAGTTGCGCTCAGCTTGGACAACTCAGTAATTCAATGCAGCCCTGTTTCCAGATAAAAAATAAAAGGACTGGGATGCAGCTCAGTGAGAAGGCTCTGGGCTCCATCTGCAGTTATACAATGAATGAATAAGTAAATATAACAAAGAAATACCGCAAATTTTTCATTCAGAGATTTAACATGTATAGTGTGTAAGATCATATAACCCTCAAGGTCTGGCAGGAAGCAAAATACAACGCTGGGCCACATAGTTCACTTGGCTAGACTAGTAGAAAGCTGGTTGGTGTTCAAAAACTAGTCAGTAAAAATAAGCCCAGCCAGAGTCATTCTTGAATATACAGTAACTTTCATGTAACACCTGAAGCACAAGGTTTTTAAATGTTTTTAATCAGATTTCATTTTTTAACATGGAAAATGAGGTATAGCGGAATCTGAAAATGTGTGGATTTACAAATGAAGGTTTAAGGAGGGCCTTCCAAAAAAACCTCAAAGGGTTATGAGACAAAGCAGTACTTCAGCACTATCTACAGACGTGTTTAGCAGGCAAAAAGGCTAATTCTACTCAAGCCCAATCGTGCTGCTAAATCGTAGCACGCAATTCCTTATTACATCAAAGTTAATGTACATCAGTAACCTCACTAGAGAATGACATAAAAATCACTCTGTGTAATTACCTTCGGGGGTATAAAGTGATTCTGTCATACAAAGCTCAAAAATTCTCCTATGTAAAATCCAGAACTGAAGTAGCTCTTTGCACAGACACCTCACCAGGGAAGTGACTGGAAGGGGCACTGGCTGCGGTGCACGTTGGTAGTAACCAGAGTTCTACCTATAGCATAAACGTTACTTATGTTTTTACCACATTTGCCCATGTTCCGTCCTCTCTTCAGCAAATACATTTATATCCACAGCCTAATGCCTAGCTACACAGTGAGATGCACGCATAAAAACATTCACAGGAGACAGAAACCGCTGTGTGCTACAGGCGATGATTACCTGGAGGTAGGAATTGCAGCTGGTTGTTAGCTAATCGAAGATGACGTAAAGCTCTCAGACGACCGATTTCTGGGCAAACAATTTCTAAGGCATTGTCACTGAGATCCAGACACTGGAGTTTCACAAGAGACCCAATAGCTTCAAAGAGAAGGGAAGGGAAAAGGCAAAATGAGTTTGATTCCAGTGTGAACACCCACTCTTTAATGCAAGTAAGTATTCCAACTTGAAGTATTTTAATACTTAACGTTCCTGTCTCCCTGAAAAGAAACTTCTGTGCTAGTGTCTTGTTTGTAAGAATCTTTTTCATCTATGTCTTTTTTTTTTTTTTTTTAGTAGGGAATTAGAACTGGATGTTGTATTACATAGTTATCTTCACATTAGTTAACACAAAAACATTAAAGGAAATACCAAATTATAGATAAGATAGTAGGGAATCTGTACTGGATGCTGTATAATATAAAGTTATCTTCACGTCTGCTAATACAAAAACGACTGAGGAAATACAGAATTATAGAGAACATAGAAGGGAATTAGCTCTGGATGCTGTCCTATATAATGTTACCTTCATCTTTGTTAGTCAGGTTACACAGATTCATCTATGTCTTATACTCTGAGGAACCACTTTGAAAATAATAAAGTAGTATATTAACTATTAATATTTGCTTAATGATTTGTTATGAACATTTGCTTTTATATTTTCATAAAATAAAAAAATCCTGTTTCAGTTACTCACAAGATAAAGCTTAACCTAAGTTTTATGAAACTGATAAATAACAGATAGCTTAAAACAGAACACAAAGCCAGGCACTGAGCCGTGTACCGCCAGTAACCCCAGCTGCTCTAGAGGCTGAGGCAGAAGGAATGAAAGTTCAAGATCAATTTAGCAACCTAGTGATAGCCTTTCTCACGATAAAACTGAAAAAAGATCTGAAGGTGCAGATCAGTGTGAAGGGAAGGAACACATGAAAATGTTAAAACAATATGAAAATTGCTTTAAAAAACTAAAACACTGACCAAGTATTACACAACATCTCTTTTTTCATGTAACCAAAATTCTTAACTGGATTTGTTAAGTTTAAAACTGATTTCGGTTTGTTTTATTATTTGCCTAACAATTCACCTCACAATTTACCTAACCGGTTGTATCCACTTTGACTATGTTATCTATTTAATCACAATTCTTAACTGGACTTACCAGGGGGAAAGTGTGTGTGTGTGTGTGTGTGTGTGTGTGTGTGTGTGTGTGTTTTGTTTGTTCTGAGACAAAGTCTCAGTAGTGGTACAGGCTGGCCCTAAACTTGTTATGTAGCCCAGGCCACCACTGAATTTGTGACACTACTAGCTCAACTTCCTGAGTGCTAGGATGACAGGTACATGCCAATAGGATAGGTGTGGGCCGTGGGGGGGGGGGCATTTTTAAATAAAATACATTAAAAGAGCTTTATAATGAAAATTCCCTAATGCATCTAACCAAAATGCATTTAAGAGACAATTTATTCTATTTAAAAAGCAAAGCTTAAACCATGTTGACTAAAAATTTAAAAATTTAAAAATTTAAAAATTAAATTAAAAGTGTGCTTACCTTCTGGAACTACAACTATGTTATTTGAATGAAGGTATCTGTATACAGGGGAGGGGAGAATAAAGGGGAAAACATTTTAAAACAGAAGAGAAAAACAAACCCACAGGAATTATTTATCACTCACTACTTGTGCCAGATAATCAGCTGGTAAAAAACTGTACTCGTTTTGAAATTTATCCAACATAAATGAGACAGCACTTTCCTTTCACCCTACTGTAGCATGGCAACTCAAAATACATGGTTATCACAGCCATTTCATACTATCGGAGAGCTGTGGTTTATGCTAGAATGACAAATACGAACTCTGCTTACTAACTTAGTTGCTATTGGAAAATAAAACCATGTATAATAAATTATGAGGTGCTTTTCAAGATCACTGAAAATGACTAGTTTCTCCAATTCATTTTGAATTATTCAGATTTTTCACACATACATCTATTGTGTAAAGAGAAAAGACACTTATTGTGTACAGGTAGACGTAACTTTAGCTTCTAAAGGATAACTTCACAAAGGAAAGGTATTTCTAGCGGATGTGCTCACTGAAGCCAAGAATGGAGATATTAAACATTTATCATTTAAAGTACCTGTAGAAACACTCAGCTTTAAAGATAATAGAATTTATTTCACAGCAAAAGGAATTTTATAAACA
The DNA here is from genome assembly GCA_004027595.1 of Dinomys branickii. Classification (NCBI taxonomy): domain Eukaryota; kingdom Metazoa; phylum Chordata; class Mammalia; order Rodentia; family Dinomyidae; genus Dinomys; species Dinomys branickii. The sequence goes on along the minus strand of PVLD010001044.1, from coordinate 140,945 downwards.
AGAAGATAAAGTCTTCTCTTTAAAAATAAAAAATATTGCCAGGCTGACAAGCCCAGGCAACTGATTACCGCTGTGCTGAATGAAATATCTTTAGCACCCTCTGGTGGGTACTCCATGTCATTGTCAGTGACCAGACGCTTAGAGGGAAAGGACACAGCCACTGTGGGAGTCGCACAGTGATGTTTAAAAAACAAATTCGTATCACTGACTTTAGTAAACTTTATTTTCAAACCTATCATTTGATTTATATTTTAAAATAAATCCTTAGGAAGTATTTTTAAATAGAATTTAGACATTTTCTTCTACATTTTTAAAAAATGTCAAACACAAAATAAGAAAAACAGTAATGTCATGAAGATTATTGTATGGTGGATTAAATTCTGAGGAAGATATTAACCTGCTGGATTTATCAGCTAAGGCCTAGAAACACTTAGACGTACTATTTTTTAACTTGTTTCCAGGAAAAACCTCAAGGCCTTTCATGGAGGTTTCATGATTCTCAGGGTTTAGAACTGGCTTTTCAAGAACAGACTCCTGAGAAGGCAAGCCATCCGGTCAGTGACATCACAGCTCAAGATCCCTCCTGGAGAACACCGTCCAGGCGAGAGCAGCTCTTCCCTCCCGCCTCTGGGGGCACACTCAGTTTGTAACTCCTGGCCTCCTGGCTGGGGGCTGCACAAGGAAGTTTTTCTTTTCTTTGCAAACCCCAGTGCTATGTACTGGTTTCTATGTACGTCAGCCAACAATCCCTTGCTCAGCAAGTGTAGGACATACTTTAAACAAATTTAACATTCTATGATAAATTTATTCCTTATTTTGTGTATACGACTCCATTGCATACTTTTTAAAAATACTCTTGAAACATTAATTTTGGGCAGGCACACCCAATTTTTTTATTGGGTAACCTTAACAATTCTTTGTGCTAAACAACTATAAATAAGTATGCATATAAACACACAAAAATACACAACTTGCAGTTCTTACACAAAGGCCAGAATGCCTGCATATGAAATACAGAAGTTTTTTTTTTAATTGTGTCAACAAAATGTTTGCCTCAAGTTTTATAAAAAAAGAATCTTAAAATGTCCAAATCAAAATAGGTACCCATTACGTGACCGTATTTTGAAAGTATATTTTAACACATTCAATGTACCTGTGTTATAATACAGATGCTGCAGAAAGTGGTATGGACTGGTCCCAAGACCATCCTGAACTGGGGGACTCACCAGCCCAACGCCTCAGCTAATTCTGACTGCAATCAGTTGAGAACCATCACTAGCACAGCTCAGTTCTTTTACAATGAGAAAGACTGGGGGACTTAACTGCATTTCAAGGTGTGAAGGAAATCTCTGTCTTATCATTAGCTGACCATGAATAGTCAGTCAGCTTACAAATAGGTCCCAGAATGGTCTCAGGATAGGTCTAGAGTAAACCCTAGTTAATGGTCAGCTAAGGACCAGACAGAGACCACACAGGTAACTGCACAAGTATTTCTAAAAAGGGCTCGGGGTAAAGAAAGAGAGGAGGAAACTCTCGCTAACTCATTCTGTGAGGCCAACATTGCAGTGATACCAAATCCAGAAGACACCACAAGGAAAGATGCAGAGATATATCCCTTATAAAGTCACACAGGAAACTACACAAGGGAAGAAGCCCAGTACAACAGCATATAAAAAGGTTTCTACTCCATGACTGAATGGGACCTCAGCAGTGCACAAGGATCAATCGATGTAACACCACGTTAGTGGAATAAAGAATAAAAACTATGTGATTATCTCAGTAGGTTAAAAACAGCCACTTGACACAATCAAACCCCCTTTTAAGTTTAAAAAAAAAAACAGCAAACAAGAAGTAGAAAGGAAATTCCTCAGTTATCAAGTACCTATGAAAAACTTACAGCTAACATCATACTGAACGCAAAAGACTGAACGTTTCCCCCCAAGGTCATGAAGAACATGAAGATAGCTGCCTTCCTCACTTCTTTTCAACTTTCCAAGTTCTGGCAGGGCCACCTAATCAGGACAGTAAAGAAAAGGCATGCGGACTGGAAGGGAAAAGGCAAAGCCACGCACCACAGCAACTTCATTCCGTTCAGATAAACCCAAGGGAATTTAAACTTCACACACACACTTCTACAAAAGTGTTCACTGTTGTACTACTCACTACAGCCCAAATATGGGAATGACTCAAATACCCATCAACTGATGAATGGGTAAGAAAAATGTGGTATAGCCACACAATGGAACATTATTTAGCTATAAAAAAAGGAATTAATTCTGGTACATTCTACAACATTTAAGAACCTGGAAAATAGTTATATTAAAACATTCAGACATAAAAGGCCACATATAGTATGATTCCATTCATATGAAAGGTCCACAGAGGTAGAATATCATAGACGCAGGATCCACAGAAGCAAAAAGTAACGATTTCCAGGGGACTGATAGGGATCAGGGGGAGGTGGGAATGGCTGCTAATGGGTTTCTTTTCGGGTAATGAAAATTTTCTGAAATTAGATAATGGCAATACTTGTACAACCTTGTGATTATAGTAAAAATCACTGAATCATAGGCTTGAAAAGGATAAAATTTATGGTACATGAATTATATCTTAGTAAAAAGAAATTAAACATGCATTTGAAATGCAAATGAAACATACTCAGACTGAGTAGACTGAGTAGTTGCAATGCTAGGAATTTATACCAAGAAAATAAAAACTTATTTATAAAACAGCATGTATATAAATGTTCGTGGTAGCTTTATTCTCAAAACTCAAAAGTTGGAAACAATGATACAACCTTCAGTGCATGAATGACTGAACAAGTTATGTTACATCCATAACAAGAAACAGTGGTGCCTCAGTTCACTTCCTCAATTCTCTACACAGTTCTGGTCACAAACAGAAGTGGACAAGAACCAAATCAAATTTCCCAGTAAGGTCAACATTGACCCTAACCATTGATTTTGATTTGGTTCTCATTCAACTCTACCTGCAACCAGAACTGTGGAGAGAATCACATGTGCAAACTGAGGTACCACTGTATAACTTGCTAATAAACAGGAGCCAACTATTGATGTAGGCAACAACTTGGTGAGAACTCAAGGGGGTCATGCAGAATAAAAAAGGTCAGTCCCAAAAGTTACACACTGCATGATACCACTTGAATGACATTCTTCCAGTGAGAAAATCACAGAGAGAGGATGAAGAGGAGATCCGTGGTTCCCAAGGTGTAGCGGGGGAGCGGGAGGGTGTTTAAAGGGCAGCTCAAGGGATCCTTACATTGATGGAAGTGTTCTCTACTTTGATTAGGGTACTGTTTATAGAGATCTATGCCGAGGAGAGCAATAAAGATCAGCATTGACAGACTACATTCACTAAATACCTGCACACGGATGCATGCGTGCGAAGCTGGTGAAACTGCAGAGCCAGCAGATTGTACAAACTCAGTTTCCCAGCAGCCCGGCTGCACTGTAGGAATGCGGGACGGTAACACAGGGGAAACTGGCAGAAGTGTACACAGGATGTTTCTGTGTCATTTAGTACAACTACAGGTGAACCTGTCACTCTCTTAAAGTAAAATGTGCCATTAAAAACAAGGAGAAACAGACTTCCAGGGAAACTAAATCTGAGATAATACTCAGAACTATATATGAAAGGGTTTTCTCACCTTTTAGTTTCTTTAATAACCACTTAAACTAAACATTAGAATAATGACTTTTGCCAGCTATCAGGGATGCTTTCTTAATCTACCCCCTCTGATGTTCTCTTTGACTGGAGCTGGATGGCGCCAGCACTTCTTCACCAGGTGCTTTGCCGAAAGGGGGCACTGGGCCGACTCTGCAACGCAGGAGAAGGCCTCTCCCCCGGTGCTCACTCTGCCTTCCGGTTCTTTCTTCAGCACAGAAGTCAAGTGTCAGTGGCACCCAGCTCGTCAGACTCCCGGGCGGAACTACAGCCGCATTTTCAGACTATGAGCTGTCTACCCAGAAGCCGCGACTGGCTGCAGCCCCCGGCCACTCACGCTCACCTGCACTTCTGTGGCCCAGTTTCCACCTCACCAGCCTGTGGCTACTTCTGTGGTAGCCCTGCCACATTCTCAGGCAGGCTGGTCCGACAGGCCAGCTCTGTAACGCAGCCTCCCTGCGACGGGGAGCTGGTGAGACTCAGCAGCTCTGCACAGGCCTTCTGAGAAGCCCACCCAGCACCAGAAGGCTACATGTTCCTGAGGCGGCGGGGCTTTCTTTGAAGAGATCTAAATCTCAGCCTGGGGCTGGGCTCTCCTAGGTCTTTAGTGTCCCTGCACTGTCCACTTTGCCTCAGCACAGAGGCCACAGCTGCTTTTCTGTATTAATTGTGGGCTCCACAGTCATCTGTAACTTCTTTGGTACTCAAGCACATTTTGCTACTTAGGAATTCTTCATGCTAATTTCCTGTTTAGGTGTGCAGTTTCTGTCTAATTGATAAACACACACACACACACACACACACACACAGCATCAGTAGGAAGAATGGGAAGGATGAACTGGAAGTACAATTGTAAAGGTACTTACATTACACATACATGTGAAGTAGTAACAACCTTATGTGAAGTAGATTAGGCACTAGGTTACAGAAGCATTATATATGCCTTAGAACACTGAATTAGAGTCAATAAACTAACAGTGGGACTAAAATAGAATCCTAAATAACACTGAAATAATTTTTTAAAAGGAAAATAATGACAAAGAACAGCTAGGACAAATAGGAAAACAAATAGGAAGATAACAGCTTGACTCCTAATCATACCAGTAATCACATTAAATGTAAGTGGTCTAAATACTCCAATTAAAAGGCCAAGATTGTCAGAATGATCAAAAATCAAAGGATCAGAGTTGAGGATGTAGTTGAGTAAAAAAATGCTTTCCTAAAACTCATGAGGCCTTAGGTTCAACTGTAGTACCACAAGAAATAATAAAAAACTGAAATTATCAACTAATATTGACTTCAAAAAAATCCATTTTAATGATAAACAGGTCAAAGTTTTAAAAATGTGAATTCCAATTCTAGTAAAGTAGAATAAACTCCAACTAGACTAATCCTCTGGCAGGTAACAACTGAAACACTGAGGAAAACTCTCTCTCCCTCTTTCTCTCTTTTGCTCCCTCCATCCCTCTCTGTCCCTCTTGCCCCCCTCCCAAGTACTATACTGCTAAGCAAACAAAAACAAACCACTTCTGGAAGAGTCAAAACCTAAAGGAATGGTATTGGGTGAGTTTGAGTTCCATTTTTAAAAAAATAAAATGGCATTTAGTTTTTAGATGGCTACCATGTTAATAAGTAGCTAAAATTCTGATAAGAAATTCTACTCTTGCCAGCCTAAAGAATGACAGGACAGAGTTCAGGGCAACTATGACCACTAAAAAGTAAAGGAGTAAGAGCCAGGGTGGGGAACCCAAATTCTACACCCAAAGTCTACTTCCTGAACAACACCCATGTGCAAGAAACTACAGCTAAGGGCAGAAGAACTACTGTACGCTAAGATTTGAGCTGTGTTAAAAGAGACAAAAATTATTGTTCAAGTCACACCAGGTAAATAATTTGCTAAAACAAAAATATCAACACTATAAATATAATAAATTCTGGTCTCCAAAATGTAACTTTCCCACTTTTCAGAATATAATCTAAAATGAAAATTTTTAAATCCAGGAAAATGTGACATACTATCAACAATAAAAACATCAACGAGGGAAAGCAAATAAAACTCAGATGCTGCAATTAGCAAAGGATTTATAAAGTAGCTATTGTAATCTATTTTAGATCATGTACAGTGATATAAAATGTAACTCTGGCTCCTTAAAATAGAGTACATTCATTGACTAAGAGACTTGATAGGAATAAAGATTTTATTATTTACAGATATGGGGGCTACACAGGACACTTGGAGACTACACACATGGGACCGGGGAGAACAGGCACGTGGAGGGACCCGAGGGCCAACACCCACACGGCACTGGGTTTAGGGAACTATCCTAACAGGCTCATCATCAGAGCTTTATTGGTGGGTTTACAGATAGTGAGCATGAGTCCCAGAAGTCAGGCAATGATTAGGAATGATTAGGAACTACTTGCTGTGGCAGATTGCATGGCCTATGCACAATGTGAGGGTCAGCAGGACCAGTCAAACAGACTGTACCTCACCATCCCATGTGGAAGTGGCCACTAGGAAGCAGGAGTATATGAAAGATACCTGGACGCACCACACTGAGGAACTGGGTAACGGGAGGGTAGTGAACTGGAAACTGTCAAAAGTGACTGAGCTCTATTTCTGGTATGAGAAAGTCCAACTTATACTTAAAATAGATGCTGGGCAACATCAAATTACAAGCACTTAGTACAACCTGTAATTTAAAAAATAGTAAATATCAACAGAGAAACTGAAACTTAAAACTCTAGAACTAAATGTTCTACTGGATAAAGCTGAACAGTAGGATGAATGCCACAAAGAGTCCATGAACTTGAAAACAGACCAGCATAAACGCTATACTCTGAAGTGTGGAAAGCAGTATCGACAGAGCCCCAGAGGTGTGCGGAGCAACATGGACAAGGCTAACACACATGTAGAGTAAGTGGACTTTATCGAGGAGAAATGGAACAGCAAATAACAAATACATTGTATCATTAGGTGATTTTATCATTGTGTGAACATCACACACTGTACTTAGGCTAACACAGCAACAACGTCACCAGACAATGTAATCCTAGGGAAGCACAGCTGTTTATGTGGTCTTTCACTGAGTGAAATATTATTGTGGGGCACACGACTATATTTGAAGGAATAATGATTGAAAATAATTCCAAATTTTATTAAAATAGAAATTCAAGCAGCTCAGGGAATTCCATAATAAATACAAAGAAAATCGTATCTAGACACACCATGGTTAAACTCCTGAAAACCAAGCATTCTAAGACAATCTTGAAGACAGAGAAAAATGACAAGTTTCTATGGGAAGTGATTAAAGCAGCACTTACTTCTTCTTTTATTTATTTATTTTTTTGTACTGGGAATTGAACTCAGGACCTCATGCTTGCCAGGGAGGCACTGCACCACTGAGCTGCATCCCTGGCCCAGTACTTACTTCTTAAGAACCTAGACACCAGACAACAGTTTAAATACTTTTTAAAAGTCCAGAGAAAAAAATCAAGCCAGAATTTAACAGTCATTATGGGCATAATTGAGTCTGGGTATTGTGCTGTATTATTCATCCTCATGATTGTTTCAGCTTCCTGCCTAAAGGCTCCAAGGATTTCTTCCTTAGCTTTAACAGCTGTAGAGAGTCTTCAACAAAATCCGGGGCCCATTACACTAAAATGCTGAGGGTAACTGGAATTAGCGGTGTGGAAGGCATCCCAGAGACGATCTCTGGTGATCTCCACTGCCTGGCACTCATGCCCTGGGTAACAGCTTCCCCTCAGGGCGGGGTGATGCCCAGTGATTCACTTCTACTGGGCAGAATAGAGTAGCCGTGACGGGATGTCATCTCTAAGATCAGGTCGGAGAGACCATGGCTCTGTCTTCCCTATCCCCTCTGACTGTTCTGCTTGCTTGGCTAACAGAACCTTGAGTTGCCAGGTCGTACTCCACTCAGTAGAGAGGGTAAGTGGTAGAGAACAGAGGGAATGCTCTGCTTAATCAGTAACTAGCAACAAAGTCATTCAGCCCAGCAGACTACGAGGAACTGAATTCTGCCAACAACCAGGTGAATGAACACAGAAAAGAATCCTTTAGGTGAGACCACAGCCCTGGCCAACAAATTAGACTATAGATTTGTGAGAGACCTTGAGGTGAAGGCATCCAGCTAAGCCATGCCCAGAAAAGACAAGAATGCTTATTCTCTCACATCATATTTGAGGGGGTTTGTGTGTGTGTGTGTGTGTGTGTGTGTGTGTGTGGTTAAGAAGCAATAGATAATACAGATGGATACTGGCTTAACACAATAGACTACATGTATCTTAATCCCAAAACCAGCATCTTTCTTAAAGAGGAAACCCCACAGGAGTTCCAGGACCCCTCTTTCCAAAGGAACTAGCCAACGCAATTAGGCCAGAAAGTATACTTAAAGTCATGGGAGTTGGAAAAAAATTACAAACACACTATTTGTATTTTCAGAACTGAGAGGATGTCTGGAGAACCTAAAGTAGTGATGGTGAACCCTTTAGAGCTGAGTGCCCAAATCACAACCCCAAACCCACTTATCTATCGCAAAGTGCCAACACTGCAATTAAACCTAAATATTGAGGTTTTGGTTTAGAAACAAAAATACATTAACATCTTTTTTCTTAAAAGACAAACAAATAACACACATGCCATATGTTCAGTACTGACCTAAAGAATTTATATGACTGAAATAATAGAAGATTTCAGCAAGATATCAGGATATAAAGCTAACAGGCTAAACTCAATTATGTATTTAACCAGTTAGAAGATATGACAAATGAGAAAACTCATTTATGACGGTAAAAGAGAAGTTAAAACATGTTGCAATAGACTCTAGAATTTTGAAAAACTATACAAAGACTAAAAAGCACCCGAAAGGACAGAAAAGTGACTGAAGAAGAGGAGGGCGGGGTGGAGCTCAGAGCCCTTGCCTAACATGCCAGAGGCATTTGGTTCCATCCCCAGCACAACTCCAAAGAGAAAAAAACCCCTCTACTTTTAGAGATACACAGTATTTAGGGACAAAGAGCCACAATTATCTGACTTAGTTTTAAAACTTCAGGCAGAAAGGAATACCCGCACAAACGTACAAACAGGCAGCAAAACCCCAAGTAAATGTAATAAAAAACCATCCAAATGCTAAATGGAACCACCCGGAAACAACTGAATACAGACATGTACTTTACAGACAGCTTTTTAAAAGATAAGGGGCCCTTTAACTGTGTATTACAATGACACTGAATAGTTATTGCTTCTCCTACATGTGGTCATATTTTATCTGCAACTTCCTTTCACAATATTCGGCACAAAATAGTTCGTGTGTGTATGCGGATGCCAACAGTTTGTGGGGAGAGAAAGCTAATGTGGCAAAATGTTAAAATTGGTTAAATTTAAGCGAAAGGTATCTGGGTATTCACTGTACTATATTTTTAAACTTTCTGTTAGTTTGAAAAATTTCAAAATACAGTAAAAGGATTTGACAAAAGGAATGACAGACGCTCTGAGTATATATTATAGAGGGAGGTCTGTAAGGGGTGAGCTTTCTTTCCTTTACCTTGTATGAGGCACAACAATGAAGAGAACAGAATTGCCACAGCAAGTCATCCTGCAATGACTAATTCATCCTAAATTTACCTTTTTCGATGTCGGTTCACAGACCCTCAAAGTTGATGCATTACCAAGCAAAGGTGTAAACATTATTTAGCATTATGGAGGTAATTATCCAAATACAACAACGAGGTGTAGAGGATGCATAGAAAGACAATTTCACCATATCCCTTAAACATTTCATACCATCTCACTGTTCCTACCTAGTATCACACTAGTGATAACAGGCATAGATTTTTCCCAGTTATGTTAACTATCTTACAAGGTTCTATGACAAGGTGCTTTACCCAGAGATAACGCATCACCCACCACCTTCATTACCTGGAGATGGGACACTAAAAGCACCAACACATGGTAAAATACTTTGAAACACTATTGGGTTTAATGAAACCTGTCCACCCACAGGAGCAGCATGATCACAAAACCAAAAGGTAACGTTAGTACATCACAATGATACAGCCTATTATTTCAAATAAAATTATTTCCAGTCATGTTTTTTAAAAGTTTGAATAAACAGACTCACAGTTCCACAAGGTTTGGAAGCTTCTGAGCAAGGTTTTCTGGCTGAAAATTAAAAACTTAGAATTAAATTTTATTTTTAAAAAATGCATAAACATTTGTAAATTGCTTAAACACAAAGTACTATCTGCTTGAAGGGTATAATCGCTTTTTTTTTTTTTGGCGGTACTGGGGATTGAACTCAGGACCCTGCGCTTGCTAGGCAGGCGCTTATTCCACTGAGCTATATCCCCAGCTCCCCAATCGCTTTTATTTTTGAGACAAGGTCTTGCTATGTAGTTCAGGCTGGCCTTGAGTTTACTATATAGCCCAGGCTGTCCTCGAACTTATGGTGATCCTCCTGCCTCAGCCTCCCAAGTGCTGGGATTACAAGAATATGCTACCATGCCCTGCTGAAGGGTATAAGTTTTTGAGAAAATATAAAGATAATAAATTGGCAGGTCTCGGTTTCAGCTTATGTAGCCCACACCACAACTGATAAGCTTGAACACTTAGAAGCCACATCTCATAGAGAAATCAGGACCCTCATATTTCGTGGTCATGGGGGAAATTACAATGTGCTAACAGACAGACAGGGAGAACACCATGTGCAGACACAGCCAGAGACAGAGCGGTGCAGCTGGGAGACAAGAAGTCCAAGGAATACTGGCACCCGGAACCCCAGCAGAAGAGCCCAGACAGGACCAACCCAGAGCACACCTTCACTTTGGACCCTTGCCTGTAAAGCTCTGAGAGGATAAATGTCTGCTCCTTAAGCCACTCCGTTTTGGTGTTTTGTTACATCAGCCCAGGAAGGTAACACCCCCTTGGATGTCACCCCCAAGGTAACATCCCAAATCACGTTCCTAAGGAGAAGGTACAGGCAGAAGGCCACAGAGACCTACATAGTAAGACCTAACAAGGTTCAGAATGAGCAGAGGCTGGGGTTCCTGTGGTCTAGCGGAGGACACAGGGTCAGATCCGGCCAAAGGGCCCAAGGCTAGGGTAGAGGCGTGGGGCAGCAGAGAGAGGAAGCTGGCTTTTGGGAGAAATACTCTTTTTTGGAAGGAATCATAGCACAATGGCACTTACAGGAAAAGGAGGTCCCGGGTAGGGGAAAAGCCTCCTGTGACTACCTGACCGCCAGCCTAACACACAAAGAATCTCAATCTCCCTGCGTCTCTCTCAATCTCTCTCTCTCTCTCTCTTTCTCTCTCAATCACGCACACGCACACACACAGTCTTATAAGAGTTTTGGGTTTTTTTTGGAGGGGTACCAGGAATTGAGGTCAGGACCTCACAGTTGCCAGACAGGCACTGCGCAACTGAGCAAAATCCCCAGCCCCAAGATAGGTTGGTAAGGCCGAAGGAGCACACAGGAAATGTTTTCACTCTGCATCAAACATACTGTAAGGTGAGTCAGATATTAATGACAAAGAATCCACGAATGGCTTTTTAGGAGAAGTCGTGTCTGACTTACGTGTGAAAGACAAAGATAAATTATAAGAGGGTGACATGAGGTGGTCAGGAGGACAGTTCTAGCTAGCTTTCTAAGCACAGGAAGTAACATATGAAAAGGCAAAAGAAACGGGGGCATTTTAGGAAACTGAAAATACAATCCATCTCGCTCTAACTCCTGAACAGAAGTCCCTAAACTTTGGTCTTCAAAAATTCTGTTATAAACACAGTTGTGTTATTGGGTAAACTAAGGTGTTCTGGGCTATAATTTTAGAGTTTTAATGACAAAGTAATTTTTGATCAATTTAGTAGCAAAAAAGCTTTAAAAGTTTTTTTAAAAAAGAAACTAATAATGATTACTTTTAGGAAGCAGACCAGGATTGCTATTCTCCTTCTACTTGTGTCATTGCAATTTTTAACCATAAATGTCTTTTGTGATAGAAAACATTTAAATTAAGTTTAAAAATGTAGTAGGCACAGTACAAGCTGTTAAACAATTGGCTAGCCAATTATACTGTTTACAATCTGAGATGGAAACACTCAGAGACAGCTGCCATTAGATTAGTGGGTTGGGCTGTCAAGTTTGAAGATGTGTGGTGGTTTTTCAGAGAATGGCAAGGAGCACCCATCATTAACGGTTTTTCTTTTACATAAAAGAATAACTTTCTTAAAGTGCAAAATACAATGGAAATCCGCCTGTTTGTTTTAGACAAGGAGACAACATTATTAATTGTAAATCGTTTCCAACCGGGGCCTGACTCTCCCAGCCCCAGCCTGCCAGCCAGCTGAAGCTCTACCATCTGCAGGAAATCCAGCTCAGTACCGAAGATGCCATCACCCACAAGCACAGAAAAGGAGGTAAGACAGGACAAGGAATTTTGCAGGTCCTGGGGACACCTGAAAATTTACAGAGCTGACACTTCAAAGGACTGGATTGCCAGAAAACTTACAAGTTTTGCATATGATGTTCACAAATGTTCACTGGGCTATCTCTTCCCACCTAGTGTCCCCTGCCTTCTCTGCCTCCCTATGAAAGGGACACATTTCTGTTCAGGGCAGAAGGTCCTACCGCACTCTCTGCCTGCACCTGGGCACAATAAATTCCATGTCATGTTACTGTTACACCAGCCTGGTGGTCTCTGCTGCTTACATATGTTATACTAACTTTATATTGGCATGCAGATGCATTTAAATATTCAGCAATAGTATCCCAAGTTGCTTACATATATACATCTTTGCCCTTGATAAGTAAATATTGAATATGAATGCTGAATATATGAATATTATTATAAAGTAAATGAAACAGTTACCAAATAACCACTCTCGACAAAACCACTTATATTTACTTTTTAAATTATGCAAGCTGTGACTCCCTACCCCATGATATTTTTTTGTATCTATATATGCAATAAGATCCTTCAAAATACCCTTCCTCAATCCCTGCAATGTTTCTTTTAGTTCTGTAGTCTTTCCCAGTAAGGAGAATATGCACTTCCATTATAGGCACACATGCAAAGCATCTTAACAGAACTGCAGAACTAGGAGGGGAGGTGCTTGCTTACAGCCACTCCTATAAAAAGTAAAGACCTGTCTAGAAAAGAAATGCTTTTGGGTCCTCATCTGCCTTCCTCTATTACAATATCTGGCCAAGTCACAGGAAACCCAGTCATTCTTTCTGGCTCCATCAGACTGCATGCTAATCTTTCAGGACAAATTACTTAGTTCTTTTGGCTTCTAGCTATAGACACAAGGGCTAAAATGTTTTTGGTGCCAAAAGGGCACTATTATGTCATTATTTAAAAAGGTGTGTTTTTATTTATCTTTTTAAATTTTATTTTAAAGACAAAAGAATGGAGACATATGACAAAATTATACAGTATATAGAAGGGAATTAGCACTGGACGTTGTATTACATAATGTTATCTTCACATTAGTTAACACAAAAACATTAAAGAGAAGAGAGTAGGGAATTTGCACTGAATGCTGTATAATATAAAGTTATCTTCACTTCTCCATACAGCAGATGCGAGAAAAATCCTCCAACTCTATTCTAGAACTAATCTTTAGTTTCAGTTCATACCCTGAACTAACACAGTGAGAATGGGCCAGAGAGATTTCAAGCCCTTATACCAAGCATTGTAAGTTCGTCTGGTGCCCAGTTGGAAGCGGTGGGGAACGGTAACGCTGGAGATCAGAAGGAGGTGGGAGGAGAAGAAAGGGCCTCTGGCATCAAGGCAATGGGACAGAGCCAAATGGGTCACTGAGGGCGCCCCAACGGGGGCACGTGCCCCGCGGCTGCTCCTCTGAGGGCCCCGCAGCTGCTCTGCAGTGGGCCCCGCGGCTGCTCCGCTGTGGGCCCCGCGGCTGCTCCGCAGTGGGCCCCGCGGCTCCTCTCCTGTGGGCCCCGCAGCTGGTCCGCTGTGGGCCCCGTGGCTGCTCCGCAGTGGGCCCCGCGGCTGCTCCACTGAGGGCCCCACTGAGGCCGCCCATAGCATGGGGACAGGGTGGAGCCAGGTGGTCTGCTGTGAGCATATGTGCTTTCCCACCTCCAACCATGGCAGTTTGTATACACCCATGTATGTTATAGTTTAGTCTGAGGCAGCTATATCTCTTCCCAAGGCGAGAGTCCAGGGGTATAGATAAACCCAGGAGTACAGTTATTATCACAGGGAAGATGACTGATTGAGTGGTGGGGCAATGGAGATGAGGGAGGAGAAAAACTGGATGATCAATTGGGCCATCATCTGTGTAACTGAGTAACAAAGGTGAAGGTAACATCATGTTGGACAGCATCTAGAGCTAATTCCCTTCTATGTTTTCTATAATTCTGTATTTTCTCAATCATTTTTGTATTAACACATGTGTTTTTATTTAAAAATAAGTACAATGACCTTGATAAAGTTGCAGTTCATTAGAACGATCCCTTTTAAAAATACAAACCACCCCCCCCAAAAAAAACCTACATAAGCAAACTACTGATGAATAAATGCTCACAAAACCTGGCAAATAAATCAATGAAGCATTGTATAGGCTATGGCTGACACCTACTGGTGTTCTACAATATTCTCTGCTTTCTAATACCAGACTTTTAGCAATGTAGCTGAAAAATATATGAATTCTATATATGTTCATTTTTATGCTTCTATGAATTTAGGTAGTGAACAGATTAAACAACTGTAAGTTTATGTCAAAATTTTTTTTACTCTGTAGGAAACTGAACTTATGAATGGCATTAGCTCAGTACTAAGGATGCCATCACCGACAAGCACAGAAAAGGAGGTAAGACAGGACAAGGAATTTTGCAGGTCCTGGGGACACCTGAAAATTTACAGAGCTGACACTCCAAAGGACTGGATTGCCAGAAAACTTACAAGTTTTGCATATGATGTCCACAAATGTTCATTAGGCTATCTCTTCCCGCCTAGTGTCCCCCACCTTCTTTGCCTCCCTATGAAAGGGACACATTTCTGTTCAGGGCAGAAGGTCCTACCGCGCTCTCTGCCTGCACCCTGGCACAATAAATTCCATGTCATGTTACTGTTACACCAGCCTGGTGGTCTCTGCTGCTTACATATGTTATATTAACTTCATACTGGCATGCAGATGAATTTAAATATTCAGCAATAGTATCTCAATTATGCATGGCACTAGTTTATCCTCATCTATATGATGTGTAAGTGATTCAGTTTTTAAATGTTTTAAAATTAAAACTCTCATGAAAACAATAGGTTTAAAGTTCCTCTCTAATCTGTTATCATTGCTATTTCCTTTTCTTTTTCAGAGTTTTAACACAGAAAGACAAATAACCTGTACCCAAATTCCTTCAGCATAAATACCTTCTATTAAACTACTTAAAATTGTTTTTTCTAAACTGAGCCAAAGATTCTCTTCACTAAGTCCTACCAACATTATCATTCAGCTGGACAATTTTTCTTGCTAAAGTCTACTGAAAAAGTAGTACACTAACTTTGCTTGCAAAAGTAGTCTTTAGCAAGCACAGTTAGTATAAAACTTACCTCAAATTTTTCAATCAGTGATGCTTTACCATATATTTTAGAATTCTCCTTAAATGGGAACAAACCCTTTAGATATTTCGCAAAGCACAGGCTCTGTGATAGTCTTTGCTTGGCTCTGTGTACTGGCTGCTTCCTGCCTCTCTCCCGGGCACTTGGTAGCACTTTTCTCTCTAAGCTGGCAGTGGCTTAGTGACTTGTTTTGGTCAAGGAAATAAAGTTCAAGTGGCAACCTTGAAGAGCTTGTGTTCAAAAGACCTCACTCTTTCGTCAAGGACCTCCAGGAGATGGTGGGTAAAAGAGGACACATGAACCAGAGTCCCCAGCAATGTAAGCGAGCGAGTCAGTGTAAGTAAGGGATATTTATGCTGTTATATGTCACGTGTGGCCACAGTGTGACACAACCTGCACATTCTGGCCCCTAACAATGCATTTCAAAGAAGTCACATGTTAAAAGCATTTTGGCTCTTATAGTAGTTATAAAAAGAATCAAGTAAAAATGAATGTGGACTCTTTTCTTAAACCACATACAAAAAATAGCTTCAAATGGATCAAGAGTTTAAATTTAAGAGTTAAAACTATTACTCAACGACAGGTATAGATCTTGACTATGTCTAGCAATGGGTTCACAGATATTTCACCAAAAGCATGAGCAGAAATAGGAAAAAAGAGGTAAACGACTTCATTAAAATCAAAAACTTTTTTGGACATTGAAGGATATTACAAGTAAGTAAAAAGACAACATCCTATAGAGTTGGAGAAAATATATGTCATATATCTGATAAGGGTATAGCATGCAGAATATAAAAAGAATGCTTAAAATTCAGTAACAAAAAAAAAAACAACTTTAAAAGCAGACCAAGTATATTAATAGATATTTCTCCAAAGTGGATGTCTACTATAGCTTGCATCCGGATGTTTCCCTGTGGCTCCTGTGCTCATAAAGGCTTGATTCCCAGAGTGATGCTCTTGGGAACCCATAAGAGGCAGAGCATCACCAGAGGCCCCCTCAGGTGGCTGGATATGCACCTGAAGGGGACTGTGGGACCCTGACCCCAGTCGAGGTCCACCATGTACTCATCACCATTACCATCCAGCACCTCTGATGGAAGTCTAAAAGCTTCCAGGCTGGCCATGGTGGTGCACGCCTATAATCCCAGTACTTGGGAGGCTGAGGCAGGATGACTGCTGTGGGTTTAAGGCCAGCCTTGGCTACAAAGTGAGTTCAAGGACAGCCTGAAATGCTTAGTGAAAGCCTGTCTCCAAAAAAAAAGGTGGGGGCAGGGATATAGTGCAGCCTGGAAAGCACGAAGTCTTGAGTTCAATTCCAAGTACCAAAAAAAGACAAAAAAAAAATGAAAGCAACAGGTCCATTCAATCATGGACGGCAAGACTGAAAAAAAATTAGAGCAGCAGGTCTGTTCAATCATGGCTGACACAATGAGCCAAAATAAACCCTCTCTCTTTATAAGTTGATTACCTCCGATGCTCGTTATAGCAATGGAAAGCTGATGGAAAGAACATGCAAACAGCCAACACACACATGAACAGATCCTCAACATGCACCAGTCCTAAGGAATTATGTCATCAAAATCACAGCGAAGAACCACTTCATACCTACCGGAAGAGCTACGACAATAACGCATGGAAAATATCACGTGTTGGCAGGATATGGAGAAACCGGAACCCTCGAGCAGTCCCAGTGGTAGGGTACAGTGGCTCAGCCACTGGACAATACAGTTCTGCAATCCCTCAAGAAGTGAAACATGGAATTATCCTATGACCCCACAATTCCTCTTCTATACATGCACCCCAAAAGAACTGAAAATAGGTCCTCAAACACATACATGTACACACGTGTTCATAGCAGCACTATTTACAGTAGACTAAAGGTAGAAACAGTCCAAATGTCCCTAATGGTGAATGCACACATGAAATGGTAGCACCCCCACACGAGGGAATATGAAGTATTCATACATGGTATGGTGTGCACCAGCCCGGAAGATACAAAAACCTTCTAAGTGAAAGAAGCCAGACTCAAAAAGTCACATGTTATATGATTCCAGTTGGATGAATGATTCAGAACAGATAAATCCCAAGCAAGGGAAAATAGAATGATTGTGCCGGGACCGAGGGTAGGGTTGGGAGGAGAGGGACAGTGGACAGAAACTGATGAACGAATGTTTTACATGGTAGCAACGGAAACGCTCAGAAGACAGAAATGGGGTGACACCACTGAGTGTAGTACCTGCTTTCCAATTCTTCACTTAAAAAGGACTAACTTTCTGCTATGTTAATTGGATGCAGTGAATTATTTTTTTAAACATTTGTAAAAAACAAGTGAATGAAGTTTTGCTAATAAAGGAAATATTGCTTCCTTCGCCACTCTCTCAACAAGCTTTCCAGTTGGGTCAGTCACAGGATGTCACTGCTTCTGAGCCAGCATGAGTTAAATACCACAACTGCAATGGGTCTCTTTGTTCCAGCCATCTCTGCCTCCTCCTCCTCCAGGAATCCTCTCCATTTTCATATAGGTCACAAAGCAGTGTTTATCAACGAGGAACCAGAAATGCTAGCAGCATGATCATCAAGAGCTCAACTAATAACAAAGGCTGGCAGGGCTATGGGGAAAAGGAACGGTTCTCCGCTGCTGGTGGGAGTGTTAACTGGTACAAAAAAAGAAACACTAGCAGCCTGATGCAATCACGGAGAATGGACACGCCCTTTCCTCCGCAGCAGCACCAAAGGCCTCCAAGGTTCTCATCATGCTTCACTCACTGAAGTCCTCTGCCGTTGGCATTCGCGTCTCTTGACTTTATTTTTCCATTTTGCTCTATTTCTCCCTGCCATGGTGAAAATACCGTCTTATCTCTCCCGTCTGATATGGCAGTTACTAGCTACATGTGGTCCATAAGCACTTAAAATATAACTATGTGCTAGAGGATATGAATTTTTCATATTATTTCACTTTAAATGACAAAAGTGCCTCGTAGCTATAATTGGAGAGTACAGAATTTACATCTTTATACCCACTACTAATTGTTCATTTAAACGCAGGTCTTTTATTTTTTTGTCTTGGACTTTTTATTTTGCAGTGCTGGGGTTCAAACCCAAGGCCTTACACATGCTAAGCAAACTCTCCCCCACTGAACTATAGCCTCAACCCAAATTCAGTCCTTTTACATACAAAGCACAAAAAAGAACAGCTATTTAACTGTATGACAAATTTTATAATATTTTTTCTGAGAATTAAATTAAATATTTGCTTAGTATTTATAGGGACTGAAATTGTCATTTTAAGAAATATAAGTTTAAACTTTTTAAGTATCTTCAAAACTGTAAATGTTTTACTGCTAAAAATTAAAAACTTAAAGACTGATTTTGGGGGCGGGGGGCCGTGTACCAGTGATAAAACTCAGAACCTCGTGCTTGCCAGGCAGGCACTGTGCCACTGAGCTCTATGCCCAGCCCCTAAAGACTGATATTTTTATCTTAACAAAATCTTACAAAAAATGTGCTGAAATTTTAAGAGTATATATCTAGCACATTTACAAAAATGTAATATATAGCTGAATTTGATAAAAATTTGGCTGTTAAGAATTTTCCAAGAAGTTAAAACATTAAAAAAGGCTGAAATCTCCCTTGAAATATTAATTTTTTGTTTGTTTGTTTGTTTTGCAGCACTGAGGATTGAACCAAAGGGGCACTGAGCTACACCCCATTTTAAAAAAAATTTACTTATTTTATTTTGAACCAGGCTGGCCTCAAACCTGTGGCCCTACAGAGGGTGTACCCTAACCTCCTAGCCTTTCAAGTATTAAAATATTCTGTTAAAAAGGGAAGGTCATGTAAATGTCATGAACAAGGGCTGAAGGTTAAAGAATCTCTTGCCCTTATCTAGCTTTCTACTTCTTTTATTTCTAGAAGAAAAGTACTTAATATGCGCTCAGTTAAGTATGATTTTATAGTAGGAATTCTCAAAGCAATTCTCAAAGCAATAGAAATAGCAATAGAACACACAGAGAATAGCAAACACTTACTGCCATTGTTATCCCTTATGTTTAGATGTTCCCTCAGAGCCTCATGTGGTCATGGGGGGAGCTGTTCAGAGGCGGCTGCATGTACAGCATGTGGTGCAGGGATCCAGGGTGTGTGATTACTAAATTAGTTTACTGATTAGTTTGGCCTAGTTCTGGGTGTGGATAAAGCAAAGGCCCACCCTGGGTGTGAGTGCTATTGGCCCTAGAGGCAAAAAGCCTGGATAAAATGTAAGGGACAGAAATAAAATAAACCTCTCCTCCTTCAAATTGTGAGTGTGGGGCATTTTGTCTCGGCATAGAGAAAGTGCCAGACTAACTGGACCACAAATTAGATTTTATTTTTGCTCTAACTAGCCATAAAAGGGACTTTAAGTCCATCCATTAACCTCTTCTAAGTTAGTTTCCTCAAAAGGAAAAGCTACCCAAATTAATGACTCTTCTTCTTCCAGCTTTACAGTTCGATGATTCAATACACAGAATTAAATTATAGGTCAAATACACATTTTCATAAGGAATAAATCTTTCAGTTATGATATGTAAGAGGCTGACTCTAAAGTTTAACTATCTACAAGGAGCTACTTTAAACAGTAATGACGAGAAAAACATTTAAAACTGAAAATTCTAGAGGAAAGAAATCTTTGATTTGTAAAACTTCACTCTCAGGCACAAGTATATTACCAAGACAGAACACATTTACAATGTTGTTTTCAAGGACTATGCATACTATGGTACACATAAATATTAAAACCCAAACAGACCATTGGAATGCTTGATTATTTAACATACCTACTTCCCTACATTTAATGTAAGAAATAATCAAGATGCTTTTTATGTACAACTAGCTCAAGAACAGAGCATGGTAATTATAGAAGCCCTGCAATCTAGCAACAGTTGAATCTGCAAGGGTTCAACAGACTGTGGAAAATTAAAAAAGGATCCTTGCTCTGGGATTCAAAATGAACTAAATGAATAACAAAACTTAATTCTTTCTCTCTATTTCTCCTACCAAACTTAGATTTATATTATGGTTTGTGTCTGGATGCCCCCCACCCCCAAAGCCTCACACACTTTTAGATGGGGATTTTTCAGAGGTAGCTGAATCTAGTTTCTGAGCGATTCATTGTTCAGTGCTGGGATTACGTGTGGATGATTACTGGACCAGTCCACTGATTGGAATGGTATCGCCCTAATCCTGGTAGGGGTTTACAAGGGAAAGAAAGAGGTTTGTCTCCTCTCCTTGCTGCTTTTGCTGTCTTCTGCTGCCATGAACTGTTGTCCCTCTGTCATGTGGCACCCTGCCTTGGAGCCAGCTGATTACGGACTGAAACCTCATAAACTAGGAGGTAAATAAACCTTTTCCCCTTTAATTTTGACAGGTATTTTGTCTCAACAATGAAAGAAAAGTAACTAAGACAGACGTAAGATTCTCTTACATTATCTCCTTAGCTTAATGCTTTCCCCTGAGGTTGTTCCAATATTCATTTGATCTAGGTTGAGTATCTTTAATCTGAAAATTCAAGATCTGAAATTCTGCAAAATCTGAAAACTGGAGAACTGACATGATGTCACATGTGGGAAATTCCATACCTGGCCTCATGTGACAGGTATGTAACAGTCAAAATGCAGCTGCACTAAAAATAATCCATTACAGTAGCCCCAGGCTATGTGTAGAAAGTGTGTATGAAGCATAAATGTATGGGTCACATGCCCAAGATATTTCATTATACATATGTAAGTATACTAAAATCTAAAACCATTCAAAATCTGAAAATGCTTCTGTTTCTAAGCATTTCAGATAAAGGATTTTCAATCTATATTATCAATTTCAAGGGGGAGGAGAATATAAATTATTTGTAAGTTCTCCAGGCATCTTACTCTCAATCTGGCTACCAGCTGCAAGGGAGCTAGTTATGTCAATGCAGAATAAATTCCAGCATGACAATTAGAAATAAAATATTCAGATACTTTGACTAATAAAATCTGAGAATTGGATAAAACTTTAGTGGTACTATATTCCAACCATGTTATTTATTATTATTTAAAAACAAATATTTATTGATCTGGGCATAGTGGTACATGCCTGTAATCCCAGCACTAGAGAGACTGAGGCAGGAGGATCACTGAAAGTTCAAGGCCAACCTGAGCTACATAATGAATTCAATACATAGCAATTCATATATACTACTTAGCGAGACCCTGTCTCAAAAACAAATAAACAAAAACTTATTGAAGAAACTATAAACCAAACATAATAGAAAAACCTTTCTCTTTTACTATACCTCTGTTTATTTCAGTTCCCACCCCACCTCCCACCCTCCCTTCACCCCCAGCTATAATCACTACTGAGTTTGATGTAACTTTTCTTAATGCCCCAGTTCATTTGTCTATAAAGTAGGGATAATAGGAGTGTCTATCCCATAAAGTTGTCTTGAGGATTAAATAGTAGGTGTAAATTGCTTAAAACAATGTCTGGCATTGGGTAGAAACTCAAACGATGCTAGTTAGCTGTGACTGGATTTTAAACAATCCAACATTGTGGACACTTAGGTTGTCTTAGTTACTTGTTTGTTGCTAAGACAAAATACCTGACATCCATGAGGTAAAGGAGGAAGGTTTATTTAGCTCATAGTTTGGAGAAGTTTCAGCCCATAGCTGGCTGGCTCCAAGGCAGGGTGGCATGGCAGAGGGGCGTCACTGAGGAGGAGAAATAGTCCATGGCAGGGCAGGTAGGGACCAGAGCAGAATGGAAGAATGAGAAGGGATATATACATATGTATATATTAAATTATACATGTTAAATTATATATAATTATACATAAATTACATATAATATATAATGTATAATATATTATATCTTTATATAATTTCTATAAAATAATGTATTGAATCATATATAATAAATTATACATAAATATATAAAATTATATATATATCCCTCCAGGCCACACCCAGTGAGCCACCTCTTCTCACTGTGCTTCCCTTCCTAAGGTCACACCAGCTACAAACCCATCAGTGGGCTAATCAGTGTCACACCCATGAAGGGGTCACATCCCCAAAGCCCCACCCATGAGTACTTGAGGCTCTGCAGGATGTCTAAATATAACTCGCGAAATAGGTTAAAACAAGTGTTCATCACATAAAATACTGGGATGAACATCCCTGTTAACTTGACTCTTTTCTGTTGGGTAAATTCTTACAAGTGAAAACACTGATGCAAAAACCCACTCAAGTAAAATTTTATTAGAGAATATCCAATCAACCATCACAAATGTCAAGTAAATTTCCATTCTAACTGTGGGTAAGAGGATCTTCTATCTCCAGCCTTGGGTATTAATAATCTTTTTGTTTTCAATATTGGGCATTGAACCCTAGAAATCACGTATGCTAGGCATGCCAGTGGTTCCACCACTGACCTATACCCACAGCCCTTTTGTATTTTCAGATAAGGCTGACCATGGCCTTTCATTCCTTTAAGTGGCTGGGATGACAGGCAAGTGTCACCATGCCCGGGTCTCAGTAACCATCAACACCATATATTAATCTTTTTAATCTCTGAGAATCCAATAGGTACAATTGACCAGTGTTTTGTGACTTTTTCTATCAGAAGCTGAACTTTTTATATGTTTTTTTTTTTACTATTTGTATTCTTTTCCCATTTGTCTATTTATATTTGATGTGGAAACCAGGAATGTTCCCTCCCTGGCCGACAGAACACCTGTACCCTATCTCCCAGCCCAATTCAGGAACGCAATTAACAAACCACCTCTTTCCTTCAACCTGAGAATGTAATTTTTAAGTTAATTCTCTCTTGCAGCATAGATTAATTGCTTAATCAGAACCCATCTGCTCTTATTGCTTCGTCACAACCCAAATTCTCTCTTTCAGTAAAATTCAGATACCTCTTTTTTGTCCATTCATCTGAGAAAGGGCTACTTGCCCCATGAAGAGACAAGTGAATTTTACTTTCAGATTGAGATGGTGTTCTCCTCCAAGTCTCTTGGGACCTTTATTTTATAAATGAGGAAAATGATATCCAAAGAGGGTAAGCACAGAGAACCTGGGTTTGTTACCTCTTGGTCCTGAGTTTTGCTACAAAACAATAAAACAGCTCTACCTGAGACTGCAGCCCTCACATGTTTCCAGGGATAATTTTGCTCCTTGAACTCCAGAGTTAAGAAGACCTAGTGATAGCTGCTTCTAAGCTATATTCTGTCTGCCTCTGACAAAGACCCCAGCTACTGACCTTGGCTCCGCCCCAGTACTCTCCCTTCTGTACAGGAGACCCTGTCGTCAGCAGCAGCAGCAACCACTCTGTGATTAAAGTACCTATCCACAATCACAGTATCCCAGTACCCACATGCCTTAGTCATGCCAACACCAAGAGGTCCTTTGGCCCCTCTCCATCCTAATCATTCACCATTCCTTTCTTTCTTTGCCTCCAACCCAGTTTAGATTTCACATCTCACCATTTTATTTACTCTGCCAAAATCCTGAAACTTCTTAGTCTCTCTGTACTTGTATTGTATCTATATGGCAAAAACGTATAGCACCATGAATGTAATAATCTATCCTCTTTTGACTTAGCAATCCTTCCTTTTAGAATGTCCTCAATTCACGCAAATACACATAAAAATAAATGTCTACCAGCCTACAGGTTAATGGGCTGGTATCAGGAAATGAAAAAATAAATTTGGAGAAAAATATGTATATTATGATTCTAGTTTTCACAAAAGAAAAATGAAGTAAATAGTTACATAAACCCAAGCATAGGAGTGGGAGATGCCACAGCTTCAGTATTTACACCCACCCCCAAATTCATATTGAAATCTTCATTCCCAAGGTGATAGAATAAAGGAGGGGACTCTGGGAACTGATGAGGTCACGAGGGCAAAGGTCTCCTGCATGGGGCTTGTGTCCTCATGGAACAGGCCCAAGACAGATGCCCTGTCCACTCACCTTGTGAGGACACAAAGAGAAGACGCCATGCTTCCAGCAGGAAGCTGGTACTCAGTACACTCCAAATCTGCAAGGATACTGACCCCGGAGTTCCAGTCTCCAAAACTGCGAGCAGCCAATTTCTGTCATTTATGAGCTACCCAGTATATTCCTCTGGATTCTTTGACCTACCATGATTAAATCCATTTTGTGATGAAAAAGAGGACTTTTTTTCCCTCTGTGATTCATTTCTAAATAGGAACCAGTCTTTAAATTCTGAACCTCTGACATATAATCACCCTACAAAGATGAGCCACTGCAGTCTGTAGAGCAAGGTGAAGGTTGTGTACTGGTGGCCACTTCTCTTCCCAGCAAGGGGATTCGTGCGGTGAAGGGTGGGGGAGGAAAGGAGAATATGGAGGAGGCATTTCACATAAAGAGACGGCGTTAACATGAAACAATAAAACATAAAAATGACTGGTAGGGTCCCAAGCTTGCTAAAAATATAGCAATAGTCCAATTAAACCCATACCGTGAGATACTATACATTTCTAATAACGTCCCCTCCCTTTGAACAATAAGTCAAATTTCAGAAATGAAATCTTCTACGGGAACTACATTTTATCTTTAACACCAGATAATATTCCAAAAGCTGTAAGAGTCACTAGTTCAGAGCACTCTAGGGCGAGTATTGTTTCATCTGCTTTCAAAATCTGTGCAGTAAACTGTCTTTACACCAGATACTGTACACAGAGGATGGGGCAGCAGCTTCTATTCCCACTGTCCCCCCGTGCTACACAGCACTTTATAAAGTTCTCCGATACACAGGAGTCACATGTTTTAATTGCTACAAGAAACCAATTAAAATTAAATGTACCTTTGTAACACGAACATGTGCAACTATTTAATCTCTGATGCCTAAAAAGATAGCATAGCATGAACTCAAAATGTATGCTATGAGCCATTAAGAATATCTAATTGTGTCACAGATACTTAGATATCTTCATATATAGAAAACTGCAGGTGACAAACTGTCAGAGACCAAGTTTAACTTTTATAAGCAAAAGTTAATTTCTTTGCACAGATTCTACTCAATAGAGCTATGACTGAGAGTCAAGTAATTCACTCACACTTTTTTTGCTCATAAAGAACATGGGAAAATCTGCGCTATCATTCATGACAAAATAGTTCTTACACTACCTCTTCCCCAAAGCATTCAAAAACTTGAGGTAAATATGGCTTCCCATCATGCAAGGCTGATTTTGCAAAAGCGAATCTGTATAACCTATATATAGGTTTTCCAAATTCCGAAGCTGAAAATCTAATTTTAAAAATCTAGGCATTCAACATATGGACCAAGATGCCAAATACTAAAAATAAAAGATATGCACCCATTTATTTCTAGATATGGCAAAGATAAACTTGACAATGCTTTCTACCCACTTGCAGATTAAATAAAACTCTATGCCATACACATAAAGCCAACAGGCCATACTTTCCAGCTATTTAGCAGAGTTCATCATAGTGAAAAGAGTAACAAAGGGTAAATTCATCACAAAATCCAACGGGTCACGAATCACCTACAGTGAGTCAGAGCTAGAACTCAGGTACAAGATTCAAAGGAAGTTAAGTGATATCTGGAAAGGGCCATAGAAAATAGATTCATTTAAAATAAAGATCAAATTTTATAATCAGCAGTAGGAATAAAAGCCTGATTAGGACATTCTCTTGAAAAAAGTTTAAATAGTTTCTTTATTTCATATATAATACAATTTCGGTTATAATAAAAATTATTCCTAGGGCATGTTGCTTCTGCAGCAAAAATTTTTTCTAACTAACTACAGGATAATCCAATTCAAAATCATTTTGATTTTCACAGGGCAAGCAGAAAGGTTTTTGTTTGTTTTATTAAGACCCAAAGGCTTCACTAAGCTTCCCAAACACCTCTCTGAATCTTTAAATCGTTCCTTTTAATGCCTATAAGTCAAAGTCATCTAACAAGGTTATTCTCCTAAATACGTTTTTAACTGTTCTGTTGGACACTTTAACATTCAGAAATCTCATAGGAAGCTTAAAACACAAAGAATCCTCAGCCAGGGTGTATGTACACGCTAAATGAAGTGGGGTTTTTGATGGAGGATTAGTTTTTTAATAGTATATGAGTGAATATTTTGGTTTCCTACACAACTTCTCCTGTAACCTCGTAACTGCAGGGACTTGGACAATGGATTCACAGCTAATGTTTACATATTTACTTGTGTGTAGAACGAGAAGGGCTGTACATCTTGGGGTGACTTCTTAGGGTACATGAAGTATTTTTTTGCCAAGACCACATTTACACATGATAGTTTTGAGTGGAATACAATACTATACCAAGGTTGTAAGGGAGTTCCTTTTCATATAGAGCCTCTCCAAGTACTGCAGTCCTTCACCTTTCAGTAACTCCAGCGGGAAATGCCGCAGGTTCCTATAATTTAAGAACAGGTTCTTGTGCTTTTCAAGTCTTGCCACAGAAATCGTCTTGCAAAGTTCGGAAGCCATGACTGAACATATCCCGTCAGGCATGCTGGAGCACTACATTTTATCAAAACTGGTCCATTTCTATAAAAAGAATAACAAATTTCAGTCATTATAAGACTTCTCGCAGGCAGTAACAATAAACCTATTAACATACAGAGCTGCGTATATTCAGACACTGAAAAGATAGTTTTACATTCTATCCTATACTTTTTCATTTATAACAACTAAAATTGTCACATATATTTAGGAGGCTAAAATAAAACAGAAACACTCTGATAAAGCTATGTTGACTACTTATCAGAAACAGTGCTAGTGGAAAAATACATTCTAGACTTGGGGTAGGAATCCTTGCCCAGGAAAATAGAGACAAATTTTACAACATGCAACTGAAGGAAAAACTTACAAGTCAAATGCACCAAGGCCCACTTCCATCATAACTTATCTTATTTTATATTTGAGGTATTAAAAATATTAAAATATATATTATTTCTATTTAGTTCACTAACAGCTTAGTTCCCTTCATTTCCTAATATCTAAATACTGTCCTATTATATTCCAACCTATTTACCTTTTTTTTCCTGTTTTTTAGCTTTGTAGACTACAAGTAGCAAAGAAACAGGTCCAATGTCACCTAGTTTTATTATTTCAAATTATTCCAGTGAAAAAAGAAACACTGCACTCAGAATCTAGGACCCTGGGTTATTCCATTATCACCCCTCTGTGTCTTGGTTGACTGAGACATAAAATGGATTTAGCAATTAATGTATTAATGTAGAGTCCAGTATAAATTGTTTCAAATTCTCCTCTAGCCACAAAGTTGGCAAGGCCAGGAAGAAAAGTAACATTTGACATCTTACCCACTGGACACAGAGCCGAAACAAATTTCACCATTACTTAACACAGAAAGAATCAGATTTCAGTCTTCCTTAATTTGCCTCTGTGGAACAGCTCAGAAGAGAGTGAAGGGAAAGCTCTGACTCCAGGCCCGAGGGCTTTCAGAGTGTGGGTTCTTTACAGGTGCTGGCTTACAAGATTCCACAAGATACTGAGGAAATGCTAAAACAACTACAAAGTTAAGCTTTCCTCAAAGATTCTAATCTGTTTCCTGGGCGTCTTTCCAAAACTCCCTATTTGGAGAAAAAAAAAAAAGCACACTATACCTTTTAAACATTTTGTTCCCTTAAGAAAACAATTTTCACTGAGAGTTAATATCAAAGCCTTCAACAAGTAGAGTTTTATAATTCCTTGGCTATTTTCTATAATTTCTAAACTCTAATTTCTACCTAATAAGGCAGTACTTTCCAATTTACATAAAAAGAATATGAAATGTTCAATAACACCCTCAATGCAACGTAATCATCCAATATTTTACCATATCTCTTCCACCTACTCACCTACTTTATGAAACACGTTATGAGACATACTCTGTGACTTATCTTGCCATTTTGTCTCTCTAAAACTGAAAGGAGCTAGATAGCAAGTAGCATCAGTCTGTGTAGAGTGAGGCCCTCAAGGTAGTTATTCACTGAAGTAGATGCCACTTAGATGTTCCACAAGCGTATCTAATTTCACACATTCACAGACAGCTGGTGATTTTCATCGCCCATCTGAACCAAGTGGATCTCAGCCCACTCTTAGTACACAGGGTGCGGACACTTGGATCCACCCAGCTCAGGCCAGAAATTTGGAAGTCTGGAGTAGCTCCATCCTCTCATTCATCCACATCTCCAACCTATCAAAAGGCTAGTAGTTTGCATTTCCAAAATACATCTCAGTTCTCTCCGTATCTCTTCATCTGCCAAGACCACAGCCATTATCATCTGTCTGGGCCAACTGTATTACTGGTCTTCCTGCGTCTCTTCTGATGCGCTGATCACAGCAGTGAGCCTTTAAAACTGCACATCCCACTACACCTGGTGATCAGACGTCGGCCTTACCAAAGCTTCTTATTCAGGAAATCAAATCGCCAGGCCCTCTGGGCTCCTCACCATCAGGCGTGACCCACCTCTCCAGCCTCAAATGCAGCACTCTCCCCGGACTTCCCCTGGGGAGAAGTTCCCACTCTTCCTGGGCTCTTCAGTGTTTGGAATTAGCAAACTCCTCAGCGCTTGCCGCTCTCTTTCACCCTGAAAAGTTTCAGTGTAAAAACCACTTCCTTATTTTAAACTAGTCTCTTGCTATTCTTTCAGAGCAACTCAGCTGTGTGATTTTCTTCACAGGACTCTGCATAACTTGTAATCTGTATATTTATGAGTGTACTTGTGTATTGTCAGTCTAGCCAAGCACCTGTAAAATCTGGAGGGCAGAGCTTTTGCTGCTTTCTTCCTGCTCAAATACTTGCACCCAGCACAGTATCAAAAAGTCAGCCTTCAGGTTGGAAGTGGTGTGTGCCTGCAATCCCAGCTGTCTGGGTGGCTAAGACAGGAAGACTGCAAGTTCAAACCCAGCTTGGGCAATGTCGTGAGGCTGTGTCTCAAAAAAAAAAAAAATTAAAAATGGGAAAGTAGCTCAGTAGGAAGTGGCTCAGTAGGAAGGCCCTGGGTTCAATACCCAGGAAGGAGGTGGGGAGTCAGACTTCAAACAGCCAGAGAAAGAAGGAACTAGAGTACTGTGATGAATAATGTTGGGAGGTTGTCTTTTCATTCACTCTTGTCGAGATCATAAACTTGTTATCTCTCCTAAGCATCTCTAGGCCTCAAAATCAAGCACCGCAATGGACAGGACTTAATGAATTTTATGCATGAGTTTCTTAGACGCTAACTGCAGAATTCCAACACAAGCGGCCTCGCAGCAAAACCTGCACTTCGCCCTAGGATGTAGCCTGTTATGCACTTCAGTGTAGCCAGGGCTTTTCCCTGTCATCACTTAAGTAGTAGACAAAGCTTACAAACATGGAAGACTTTGCCTTATGAAGTCGAACTATACCCCCAGCACCCCCCTCGCTGAGGCAAGATTCAGTAAGATAATTCACCCTCACCTGACAGCTCTCTTTCTTGATGTGTGGGTTAGGGTCAAAAACATGGCATCTTGTTAAATTGTATCTTGCTATGACGGAAAGAAACATCGATAGAAATGAAGCCCCTGTTGCAATGCATCGTGCTACAAAGCCACATTATGAGATTCAAATCTATACAAATGACATCAACAGTGCCAATAGTGAACAACACTCATGTTTTCGTTACGTTTTCCTCGGCAAGAGCCAGCCTGCCACAGAACCATTTTCCTCGCCGTTCCCCTTCACCACCTCACTTCTACAGCTAAAGCCGTCAGTGTAGACAGCTGTGCCTCCACATGAGCTTCTGACGGGCGAACACCGATCTCTTATTTTTAAAAACTCCCATTTAAGGAAAATTCCATACATTATAAGGAGTACTTTATAGAAGAAGTCCCTCGCACGGACAGAACACCCACTCCCACTTCCTAACTTGGGAGATCAGAGCATGTACATTAGAACTGTACACGAAAAGCATCTGTAACAAGGTAATTTCCTCGGTACTCGAGAATGCCAGCAGAAGTCTCGGGCAGACACCCGAGCTCGCAGGCACTGAGGTCGTTACGCGCGGAAGCCGCGCGCTCGGCAGGGTACGCGGGGCAGGGTGACCGGGATGGTGGGGGCGAGGCCGTACAGCCGGGGTCCCACTCGCCCTGCCCGGCGATTTCAGCGGTGCGGAGGTCCCCGCCGCGGGACGGGATGGGGCACCTGGCACGCGATCCTCCCGACGCCGCAGCCGCAGCACTCACCTCGGCGCCGGCCCGGCCAGCGCTCCGGGACGCAGCGGGCGCTGGAAAACCTGCCGGAGCGGCGGGCGGGCCGGGGTGGGGCGCAGGGCGGGGGCGGGGCCTGGGGGCGGGGCGGAACTCGCGCTGCCGGGAGTTGGGAAAGCGCAGTCGTGGAGCGGCGGATGGAACCTCGCGATAATTCGCCTTAGTTCTCGCGGTTGCACGATTGGTGGGGTCAGAGGCTCGTTTTCCAAATGATGGGCCTATTGGCTGAAAGAGTGTTCCTCTAGGATGGCTCCGCCCACTGATCAGCTCTTTCTTCCGGCTCGGATTCGCCGCTGGATGTCAAAGAGAGTGGCTTGCGGCTTAGCTTCGTAGAAGGGTAAATTAGCCGGCGCCAACCTCAGGAACCACCAGTAACTGACCTGTTCGTTCATTCATACATTCATTCAGCGCTCGAGCTGTCATTCTATTCATACGTTGAGGGATGACCATGATAACTCCCGATGTTTAGCATTTATTGTGTTCCATGCAGCGTTCTAAGAGCTGTGCACCGACGACCACGTTTCAGTCCTAACACCAACCCCGTGACCGTCACTGTAGCAGCGGACAAATTTAAACCCGAGGCCGGTGGGTTTATGTAAAGCAATCGAGGTTAGTCAGCAATCCGTGAGGCTCAGCGCTGGATTTAGGCTCCCTCCCAGGTCACACCGATAAGTTCCAAAGATGTGGATCGTCTCCACAATTGCTAAAAAGGCCAATACCAACTTAGAAACCTAAGTATTATGGCCGTTCGTAACACGACTATGTAGGCCGTCAGATACTTCTTCAAGATGAAAATTTTTGTGTCAGCGGAGACTTCAAAGACAGGGGCTTCGTGCTGGTGGGGGGGATCCGAGCATTGTAACAGGAACACTTTTTAAAATTTTGTTTTTTAAAGAGTTCATCCTCCAAAACTGTTATTCTTTGTCCTTTGAAAAATTTGAATTTGCTAAAGGCTTACTGTTGCTTGTAAGCTAAACAACCTTAGCTTTATAATGACCTAGTTTTATGCTGGCTTTTAGAAAGGAATAATCTGGAAGGCAGAGTTATATTAAGTAAAAACGCCAATTCCAAAATAAAGTATTAGTTATGACCAAGTATTTATCAAGTATCTATGTAATTATAACCGGTCTCCAGGAGTTACTGAAATATGCCATAGTATATGTCCTATATTTCTAAGACCTTTTATAGTTTTCATAAGGCCGCAAATATTTTGTCGGACTTAAAATAAGGAGACCTACAGTTTGTGCAACAGGAAAAATCCTTAGGGTATGAAAGATCACCCCCAAATAATAAGATTTGCGGCTAATATTCAAAGAGTGATAAAAGACAACAAAAAACGATTTTTTTTAAACAAAAGTAATCAAGTTTCTTAGCGTTCATTTCTTTTTTTAAAAGAGAAATATTGGTCTCTGGTGCATTAATATCTGCTACATCGTCATAACAAAGAAGGATCGTGGAGAAAGAACTTCCCACATCCTGCTCAAATTGACAAAGTTGCGGGGAGTTGAGATGTCATATCCTGCGACCGTTCTTACAAGTTCTCTCAAGTTGCAGTCATTTTACCTATGTTTTCCTCAAAAGAATGAGGGAATCTTCTAATTTACAATGATAATTTTACACTCCCTTGACAAACGTTAACATCAACAGGCAGTGATACCACTTTAAGAAAATTCCGAGGAAAAGAAACAACCCTATTTAAAATTCCCACCTCTGGCTCCCAAGGATTGGGTTACAAACTTAGACAAAATACTCTTCTCCACTCCCTATTGGTGAATGTTCTATCATTCATTCTTCTGCCCGGAGTTTTGTGAGGTACCGGAATCCTTTATGGGAAAAGGCTGTTCTAATTTAGTCTGGAACTGCCCTACTTTAAACTTTTTTTAGGGCTATCAATCTGTAAAAAGAAATCTCCAAATTGATACAGCTGGAACTAAGCTCTTGATCAAGATTGTGATTCACTTGAAAAAGAAATGGAGACTTTCAAGCTGACTGGGTAAAATGACAAAGGATTTTACGACGTACTTGGAGATTTGGAGAGTTAAACTTTTCCAGGTTTGGCTAGTTTCAAAGGAGTATCAGAGGAAAAGCAGAGAAAGCATAGGCAGAAAGGGGCAGGATGGGGGGTTTTGTTATTATTGTTGTGTAAATACGGATTTGGATTATAGTATTGTGAATTTTAAATGAAATGAATAATTTTGTTTGCAGACTATATCTGGCCAAATAAACGATCTGCCTATTAAAGATACGAGAAAGTTAGAATTGGCTTTAGAGCCAAATTTTATATGTATTGTAAATTAAGAAATGTGGAAGCAAATCTACCTATGGCCAAGCAAGACAATATTGGTATGTGAAGCAGAATCAGCAGATTGTTTATGTAGGATAAATCTCCTCACCCCAAAAGAAGCCTGAACATTTATCTTTTCAAGGATAATTTTTTCATTAATACTAAAATATCACAGTTCAGGAAAATACTTATACTGATAAACAAGAATATTTCTTGAGTGGTTATTGTTAGTTTCTGTATGAGGATATAACATAAAGTAGAGAGAGTCCTTCCAAATCTCATACCATACCATAGCTCTGGACAAATGAGACTCAGAACTTTGAAATTAAAACTTGTGGACATTTCGTGTTGCCCAGATGACTTTTATAAGCTATGTACTTTAGAAGTTCAAATGTGTGTGAGCTGAGTTATTCAGAGAACTTCGCAGTGTGGTACCAGATGCCAATCAATTGCCAAGATTTCAGTAAGGAAGTGGGATCAGAGGGATCACTCAGCCAGGGAGCACATAGGTGGAGACCACCTAAAAGAGGACTTGACTTTGACTTCCGCGGAAGGCTCATTTGGGAACCTTGGTTAAAATAATGTTTTTAAAAGCATGAGCAGTTCCATGAAGAGCCAGTGTTGCCAGAATTAAGGACTTTGGTCTTGTCTTTTCAGTAGAAGAGATACCATCAGAGAGGAGCAGTAGAAGATGATAAAACTGGCAGTGTAATTTAAGAAGATTCCAAGGGCAGCGACCAAAAGCTTAGGAGCTCAATAATATAAATATTGGCATATAGATTAGTAACTAAGTCTCTTAAGACATTTTATCCAAATAGTTTTACTGCTGTTGAATAACATAAACATTATTGCATTTCTTTACAGTCTTTGAAAGCATTGAGTTTAGCAATACAAATATGCATTTTGTCACGTGTGAATGTAATACAGTCGAGGTGATTTTGTTCATGTTAAGTTGGTTCTTTCCCCCTTTTCTCTCAGAATTTAAGTGTGTTACCCTGATTCTACTCAACTGAGGTGAAGGAATTTCCACCAAAACCTTATGATTGAAAGACTATCAGGAGACACATTCTTATTCAGACTAGATTTTCACCTGAGCTTTTGTTGAGACAAAACTCAATTCCTCACACACTCAGGAACCTGCTGCGATGTACCAGATGTGATGCTCAATATCGGGAAAGCAAAGGCAGCTCAAGGACAGTCTCGCAAAACAGAGCCAAGTGCTTAGGGATGCCACAAGGGTGTTTGTCTTTGCCAAGAACTTGCTTCAAAGACTCAAATTCATCTACCCTAAGGTGTCCATCTGTGGTTTCTAAGTAGGTAGAGGGAGAAGAAGTCTGTAGCTCTGAGACAAGGTTCTCATACTGCAATAGATAGCTGTGGCAGAGGGCAGTACTCACCAAACACTGTCTAGGTAAGTCCCTGGACAGCCCCGCCCACTTGGAGTCAGGGAAGCAAAGGAAACGGAATGCAAGGAAAGTGGCCTGTGTCTCTTCTGAGCAATGGCGTTGGAAAGCCCCATTCACACCTTTTCAGCCTTTCTCATTCTGTGTGATCGTTGTAGATTAGTTAAGTGTTGGTCATCCGAGGTCTCTGAGTGACTCTGTAGAAAAGACGTTCATCCCACCCTCAGCCTCAGGCCATCCCTCATCTAAGTAAGGAGTTACTTCATGATAGCCCACCCAATCCTGACTTACCCTTAAAAGGTTTGGCATTTAATTTAATTGTTTTAATTAAGAAAAAACTCTTATCAATTGAGTTTCAGGTATCAGGTGGATAAGGTATTTGGGGAGAAAAAAAAAATCTCACTATGAGGATGGCTTCATTGTTTACCTAGCAAGCATTTATTAGAACCTAGTTAGGTACTGGGCATTGAATTCTGAGTGATGCACCTATTTGTGCAGCAAGAATATATACTTAAGCTTGATTTTGAAGATGTGAGAGACCTCTACCATATTGTCTTTGGGAATAAAGGCGGCCCTATCTTATGAAAGTCTTATAGTTCTATGACCTATAAGAACTGGAATTACATATAAAACTGCATCGTGGTTTCATAGCTGCTTTTTATTTTTTTATTTTTTAATTGGTACATATGTGCAGTACATACTGTTTATATTTCTTTTGTGGAGCTGGTACATTTATCTAACACATCTTAATTCCTTTTTTCATTCCTTTTCCATTCGCTCCTTCCCCCCTCCACCCATCTTTTGATATCTTTCCTTTAACATTTAGTAAAGTATTATTTTTGTACCATAAATTCACTTATTTTAAGAACACAGCTAATGATTATTTTTAAAACTTTACAGTTATACAACCATCACCACATTGCAATTTTAAAAACTTCCCATCACCCTGAAGCTTATAAACCTTCTGTCTCTGTAGATTTACCATTGCTGGGTGTTTTATAATCCGTAGAATCATGCAGTTAGTGTCTGGTCTTTGACATCTGGCTCCATTGACTTAGCATAGTGTTGTTGAGGTTTACTCATGATGTATGTTATCATTTCATTCAGTAGTGATCCATTATATAGCAGTGACACATCTTGTTTATCCATTCGCCTCTTGACAGACACTTGGATTGCTTTCAGTCTTTAGTTATTATGACTAAAGCAGCTATAAAGATTTATGTAAATTTTTGTGTGAACTTGTGTTATCCGTTCTCTTGGGTACATAGGCAGTATGTAGGAGTGAAACTGGTGAGTCATAACTGAATGCAACTTTAACATTTTGAGGAATATCACAGTGCTTTCTAAGAGGTACGCATCATTTAGCATTGCCGCTGGAAGTGTAAGGGACTTTCAACTTCTCCATTTCCTCACCAACTCTTCTAATGGTCTGACATTTTTTATTATGGCCATTCTGGTAGGTATGAAATGGTATCTTGTCATTTTGATGTGTATTTTGCTAATGACTCATAATGTTCAGCATCTTTTCATGTTTATTGGCCATGTGTATATATCGTCTTTGTAATATGTCAATTCAAATATTTTGCCTATTTTTAATTGGGTTATTTTCATCTTACGATGAGTTGCAAATATTCTTTATATATTCTGGATAAAAGCCCTTTATTAAATATATGATTTGAAAATATTTTCTCTGTGTAGGTTGTCGTTTAACTTTCATAATGGCATCCTTTGAAGCAAAAATTTACATTAAATTTAAATTTAATGGCATCCTTTGAAGCAAAAATTTAAATTAAATTTAAATTTAATTTAAATTAATTTTGTTTTAAATTTTTGATTAAGTACCATTAATCTTTTTTTCTCTTATCATTTGTGCGTTTGTTTTGTACCTAAGAAATCTTTGCCTAACCCAAGCTCAGAAGATTGACTCCCACATTTGCTAAGGATTCTACAATAGCTTTAGCTCTCACTTTAGGTCTTTGATAATTAATTCTTATACACATGTAAGGTAAGGATCAGCTTCATTCTTTTGTATGTGCCTATCCAGTTTTTCTAGTATCGTTTATTGAAGAGACTAATATTTACCCCACTGAATGATCTTTACACATTTATCAAAAAAAATTGATATGCAAGTCCCTGGCCTTGATCCTCATTAACACACACACATACATGACAATTGACCATATTATACGTCAGAGTTTAATTTTGGATTCTCAAGGCTTTCCTGGTTTTCTATGTCAGTCCTTATGCCAATACTACCCTACTTTGCTTGGTTCTCCCCCCAAGTTGTACTGGGTTATAACTGACAAAAAATTGAATATATTTAAGGCATTCAACATGGTGTTTTGATATAAGTATACCTTATGGAATGATTCCCACAATCAAGCTAACTCACATAATCCATCACCTGATATAATTACTATTTTTATGTGATGAGAATGCTTGAGATCTACTCCTGGAGCAAGTTTCAAGTGTATGACATTATTAATCATAGTGACTCTTTTATATCTCTAGAACTTTCACTGAAATTTTCTAAGTACAGCACTGTTTTGATTACTGTTGTTTTGTAGTAAATTTTAAAATCGGGAAATGTGAGCACTTTCAACTTTTATTTTATAAGGTTGTATTCTCTATTTTGAGTTTCTTCATTTTCATATGAATTTTAAAATCATCTTGTCAATTTCTTTAAAAAGAGAGACGGCTGAAATTTTGCTAGGGATCTCATTAATTTCAGAGATCAATTTGAGGAACATTGCTGTTTTAATAATATTGAGACTTCTAATCCATGAACATGAAATGTCACTCCATGTATGTCTCTTTAATTTCTTTAATTTTTAGTGTATACATCTTATGCTTTTGTGTTTATTCTGAAGGTTTTTTTTTTGATGCCATTATGGATGAAATACTTTTTAAATTCCATTTTCAGACTATTTATTGTTATTTTATAGAAATATAATTTTTTTAAAAAATATTTTGTATTCTGTGACCTTGTCAAACTTGTTTCTATAGGTGTATTATTTATTCATTTTTCCTAAATTCCTCAGAAAATTTTTTACATACAGGATCATGCCATCTGATAGAAAGTTTTACTTCTTCCTTTCTAATCCACATGCTTTTACTTCTTTTTCTTGGGTTTACTGTACTGGCTGAAATATTCATTATAATCTTGAATACAAGCGGTGAGAGAATGTGTCCTTGCCTTGTTTTTAATCTTAGGTGAAAAACATTCAAACATTCACCGTATGATGCTAGCTTTAGTTTTTTAAGTCAGATTTTTATTAGGTTGGGAAGTTTTCATCATGAGTGTGTATTTGATTTTGCTAAACTTTTTCCTGTGGATAAAGTGGTTTTTGTCTTGTATTCTATTAAGATAATATATTACATTAATGAATTCCTATGTTAAGCCAATTTTCCATCTATAGGATAAATCACCCTCACGTGCAAGATATAATCCTTTTTATATGTTTTTAGATTTGAGCTGCAATTTTTTGTGGACTTCCATGTTCATATTCATGAAGGCTGATGGCTTTTTCCTTTGATGTCTGTCTTGCTTTGGTAATAGGGTAGTTCTGCCCTCATGGAATGAGGGGGAAGGGGTTCCCATCCGTAGTTAGTTTCTGGCAGAGTTCGCAAAAGAGTCATTTTGTTTCTTCTTAAATGGTTTAATAGAATGTATCACTGAAATACTTGGGCCTGAGCTTAGCTTTGTGGGAAAAATTTTAAATTATTAATTTCATGTATTTACTTATTATATGTCTATTCAAATTGTTCTTTATTCAATTTCAGCATTTGTGTCTTCCTAGGATGTTTTTCCAATACCTGTGCTTACATAAGGGTGATTTAAAAAAAATTAGGACACTCCCTAAAGTCATAGTGGTTGTTACTTCCTAAGAGGGTCGCTGCCCCTCCCTTAAGCCCACCTTTACATCTCCCCCATAGGTCAGCACCCAAAAGTTAACACCTAGAACAGCAAGGAGGACTTAAGAGTCCAGTTCCAGGAGAGTTGCCACCTACATAGAGTGGTTGATCCTCCCGTTCTCCCTGTTCTTTAGTTATTCAGTATTTTACACATCACCTCTTGGAAGTGGAAGTCTGAGAGCCCAGTGAAGAAGACTCCTTCTCGCACCTAGATCTGGGGCTGATCATGAACTTCAGCATTCTACTGGGCATGTCTGGCAGACGAAACAGCATTGATTGATTGGTAAGACTGACTGGCAGTTGTGGTTACATATTGAGAGGCTTAGGGAACCCAAGGCTGGCAGGGAGAGAGTGGTATGTGGGGCCTTGGCTGATTTCTCATGAAATTTTAAGCCCAGGCTATGGCTATTACAAAGATAAGGAAAGTGGCTGATGATATGTGTGTAGCTCAAAGTAAGTGAACCAAATAATAGGTCTTTAAAGATCTTACTGGATAATGCAGCACAAATTGAAACACATATTTAAAGTAAGGTCCCTGATTCAAATCCTCTAAGAAGCCTAGCTGGTAACTCGCCACCTTTCATTTTTTCAGGCACACACTTTTCCTTTGGCGTTTTCACGTCGCTGAAATTAGAAGGCACATTATAGCTGATAGCCAGTTACACATCATGTATAAACTAGCCGTGTCTTGTATCAAATATGCTTTAAATTATATGAAATTCAAGAAGTAAGTGGCATTGGCAAGCAAAGTCACATTCCTCTGTGTCTCACTTTCACCTCAAAAGAGAGATTTAGAGATGTTGTTATGGCTTGTGTGTAGATGTCCCCCCAAGTCCTCATGCAGTCATACTTGGGGCTTTTCCCAAGGTGGTTGGATCTAGACTGTATGATGCTGGGTTTAAGGATATATGATTACTAAATCAGTATGTGATTGGTTTGGCATAGTTTTGCATAGAATTAATGGGCCACCTTGGGTGTGCATGCTATCTGGTGGGTAACTTGGATACAATATATGGGACAGAAAGAGGGCCAGTGGGCTTGCTTATGGCTTGCTGTTTGCTGTCTTCCATCTGCCTGCTTTGTAGTGCCCCCCTGCCATGGGCCACTCTGCCTTGGAGCCAGCCAACAATGAACTGAGATCTCTGTAAACCATGAGCCAAAATAAACCAGTCCTCTTTTTACTTTGGGTATTTTGTCTTAGCAACAAGAAAAAAAAGTAAGACAGAACTATTCTTGCATGATAAGAAAATAACACAAGTGTAGTGACAAGTATTAACTGCTTTGCTGCCTCCATACCCAGGAGCCAATAGATCATGGTGACAACTGGTAAACTAGAGAGCGCCCTGGCTTCCAGAGGCAGCTGCACCACTGCCCAGGCTGACAGCCTATGGTGACAGATGCCCAGTATTAACAGGTGTTCTGAGTTTTCAAAGGAAGGTTAAAATATACATTAGCCCAGTGTGGTGGCTGTCACCTGTAATCCCAGAACTTTGGAGGTTGAGGCAGGAGAATTGTCATGAGTTCAAGGCCAGCCTATACTGCATAGTGAGCTCCAGGCTAGCCCCTGAACTACATAGCAGGACCCTGTCGAAAAAGAAAAAAAAAGAAAAGAAAAGATTGTGTGAAACATCTAATTTTCAAGTAATATCTCAATTTATTTTAACTATCTAGCAAAAATAAATGCACACAAGTTAGATCCAGTCTGCTGTGATTGCTCAGACTATATATGACTTCGGCTCTAAAATTGCATTACTTTATTAAGAAGCAGCATGAAACAAACCACTTTTGGTAGTGAGGCCAAAAAAGAAAAACCCGGTTCAAAATTTAACACTGGGCTCATGGGTCTAGAATAAAAATACTGTAGGGCGTGTCATCTAAGTCACCTTTAAACTTCTCTTCTGCTTCTCCCTCAGTAGAACGTAAGAAAATGTGGTCAACTCTGTTGAAGATGTTGTGGTTCCTATTTATAAAGATAGATGATCACTTTTAACATGCAGGCTCAGGTTTCCAAAGCAACAGCATTCGCTTCTCATAGCTGTAGACTGTGGCCAGTGAGAAGCAGGTTGGTGGAGTAGAGAATCATCAAATTATCAAAAACCAGGTTCTGGTTCTGGCCCTGTGTTGTTGTGCAAGTAATTTAGTGTCCTCTGACTTCGCTGTCTCCATTTATAAAACAGGGAGAGTAATACCTGCCTGCTGCACCTCATGTGGGTGCAC
Organism: Dinomys branickii; assembly: GCA_004027595.1. NCBI lineage: Eukaryota > Metazoa > Chordata > Mammalia > Rodentia > Dinomyidae > Dinomys > Dinomys branickii. The sequence continues at coordinate 100,596 of PVLD010001044.1, read as the reverse complement.
TCAGGGCTGCGTGGGGTGAAACATGGCAAATATAAAGGGCTGGGTAAATATCAGCCATTAGCAGTGCCCACTTCCTATGGATGGTCTTGGGCTCTTAAATCTCACAGGCCCATTATAGTCTATGGCTCTTTCTCTAGACCACAGATCTCTCAGCAAGGTGCTTGAATAGACGAGGAAACACAAGGCAAGAGGATACTTTTAAAAGCCACATTTTGGAAGCTGAAATAGCACTGAGTCTCTGTGGAGGAGGTTTAGGCAAATGTTCAATGATAAGCTTGGAGGATTAAACTGTAATACTTGCAGTTCGGAGTCACCTGCATTATACATCAGCCTTGGCATCCCTCTCGCAGTTTGACCTTTAGCTGTTTCCTTCCCTCTCTCATATTTTCAATCTGTGTTGCTTTATGAGGAAAAGAAAAGCCTCCACCTTCTTCTTGGTGAATATCTTTTCATGACAATGTAAAGCCCCATTTTAGATTTGAAAGGACTCAACACTTTACTTTGGTAACCTATGTCCAGTCTGCTTTGACTCTTACCTCTGGACAATCTCAAATCCTGTTGAGAATCAAGTGTGGAGCAAGATATACATTATTAAGGGGGAAAGAAAAGTTAATGTCTTTCAGAAGATCTCACTCAAAACTAGTGGTGCATTTCTAACTTCTAAGTTGGACTATATATGAAAAATTTCCTCCCATAACCTCAGATTTACTCTGGTAAATAAGTTGATTGTCTTATCGAAATGACTAAGCCACCTTGCTCTCACTGCTTGTGTTTGTGTCTTTTAGGAGTTCATATACTTTTTTTCTATAAATGACCAGACAGCGAGTATTTTAGGCTTTTATCTATTTTTTAAAGAGGCTTTTTGGGTGGTATTTTAGGGCTATTAGAAGCACAGGATGTCAGTCATCCGTTATTGTAACCCTGTAATTACAATACAGGATTCACCTCTGTTATTGTAATCCAAAAGCAACCATAGACAATTTGTAAGTAAGTGATCACAGCTGTGTTCCAATAGAACCTTATTCATAAAACACAGTGGGTTTGGCGTGTGGCTGTAGTGTCCCAGAATGAAATTGTTAGAATCAGTCTTGACTGCCCACCTTTAAGGTACACATCTAAGCAGCTCTCACATGAAAAGAATTATTCCATTCAATAATTCCCCTCGTTCTTCCCCTCACTTTTTCCCCCACTGTTGATTGTACACTCTATATGCTCACAGTTACATGTTTTTTCAACTGGAGGTAAGGGAGGTGTCTTGCTTTTTTTCTGATTCTAATTGGTAGTGATAGCTAGGAAAGTTTTACTTAATTCAGAGTGACAAAGGTTTTCACATAGAAGTTTTTATAATTTTAGGTGTTAACTTTGGCCCTGTGTTACATTTTGAGTTGATCTTTTTATCTATAGTGAGGTTGGGATTAAAGGGGGTTTTGTTAGTTTTATTTCACTTTAGCATGTGAATTTTCAGTGTTTCCAATACCATTTATTGAACTACTACTTTTTCTCCATTGAAATGCCTTTGCCTCTCTGCTGGTAATTGTGTATGTGTGGGTCTGTTTTCAGATTCTATTCTGTTCCATTGATCTGTTTGTTCAAAGTCTTAATAATAGTACAAACTGCCTTGTGTACTGTAGCTTTATAATCTTGGAAAAAGTCATGTTAACCCTCCAGCTCAGTTGTACTTGTACAACATTGTCTTGGTTTACAGATCCTTTGCATTTTCATACTTATTTTACGAATTTTGTCTATTCCTATCCAAAATGAAAACAAAACAAAATTTATGCAGGTATTGGGACTGAGATGGCTTTAAATGTTAAATTACTTTGGGAAGAATTAACATGTTTCCATTTATTTAGGGCTTCTTTAGTTGGTCGCAGTAGTATTCTGTGTTTTTATTCAGGTCTTAATAATTTGGTAAATTTATTCCTATTTCTCCCTTTGGATGCTAATGCACATTAAATTTCAATCTGACTGTTTATTGCCTATATATGGAAATATTTTTCATGATCTTCTTGCATTCTACAACTTTACTAAGCTCACTTATCCTAGTAGGGGTTCTTTTGTATATTACATCAGATGCTTTTGTGAATAAAGGCAGTTTTCCTTCTTCCTTTCTGATCCATATGCCTTTTATTTATTTATTTATTTATTTTGTTCCCTGATTGGCTGCACTGGCCATGAGCTTCAATCTGCTTGTCTTGTTTCTGATCTTAGAAATAAAGCACTTAGCCAGGCACAGTAGCACACACTTGTAATTCCAGCTACTCCAAGAATTCAGGCAGGGGTATTGCAAGTCAAGGCCAGACCAGGCAATTTTAACAACATTTTGTCTCCAAAAAGGATTCAATAAATTTTGAAAAGAAAAGAGGAGGGAGATATGGTTCAGTGATGAAGTGATTGCCTAGTATGTACGAGACCCTGGGTTCAATCCCCACTCCCCAACCCACCCCTCTGCCAAAAATTCATGGTGGTGCCTGGGCAGTTTAGCAACTTAGCAAGACCTTGTCTCAAAATAACAAATAAAAAGATGTTGGGATATAGCTCAGTGTGAAAACCCTGGGTTCAATCCAAAATAATGGGGGGGGGGCAGAGAGAGAGAAGGAGAAGGAAAGGGAGAGGGAGAGGGAGGAGCAGGGAGAGAGGGGGCAGAGAGAGGGATATGGAGAGAGGGGGGAAAAGTATATTCAGTTTGCTGAGGAATGGATGCTAGATATTAGATTTTGTCATATGCTTTTTCTTTGTTGATTGAAATGATCATACAGTTTTTTTTTTAAATCATGGACTGATTTTCAAATATTAAGCCAATCTTTCATTACTAAGATAAACCCCAGTTGGCCATGATGTATTTTCCCTTTCATAACTTGTTGGATCTAACTTATTAAAATTTTGTTGTGAATTTTTGCATCTATATTTTGGAGGCGTACTGATCTGCAGTTTTCTTTCTCTGATCATACATTTGTCTTGGTTTTATATCGGGGGCTCTAGAATGAGTCAGAAAATATTTTCTCTTCCATTTTCTCGAAGAGGGTGTGGACATGGTATACTAGCTTTCTTAAATATGTGGTAGAATTCACCAGAGAGCCCATGTAGCCCTGTAATTTTGATTTTATTGACTTTTTTCTTTCTTATTTTTCTGTTTTTATTTCACTGATTTCTAAAGTATTATTATTTACTTATTAATTATTTTCTTCTGTGTATTTTGAGCTTTGTTTTGCTTTTTCTTGTTCCTAAAGGTAAGTTGAGGTCATTAATCTGAGACCCTTGTACTTATCTAACATGAGTATTTAGTGTTATAAATTTTCCTGTAAGGTCTGCCTTTGTAGCATCCTTAGATTCTTGTATATTGTGCTTTTATATTCATTCAATTTAAACTAGTTTCACTTTCTTTTTTTTGATTTCTTCTTTGACCCACAGGTAGAAATCTGTTGCTCAGTTTCCAAATATTTGGACATTTTCTAGATAACTTTCTGTTACTGATTTATGGTTTAATCCACAGTGAGCCAAAGGTATGCTTTATAAGGCTTGAATATAAGCTTATTTAAATTCGTTTTATGGCCCTACATACAGTGTCTTAGTATGCACACTTGAAAAAAAAGTGTGTGTTCTTATATTGGTATAGAGTTCTGATCGTCCAAGTCTTCCATATCCTTACTGATTTTTTTGCTTACTTGGTGGATCAGGTATTGAGATAAGTAAACCTCTCACTATAATTGAGGATTTATCTATTTCTTCTTACAGTTCTATCTATTTTTGGTTTTGAAACTGTTATTAGGTATACAAACATTTGGAATGATTGTGTCTTCTTGATTAATTAACCCCTGTATCACTAATAAACTACCTTTTTACCCTTGATAATATTCTTTTATCCTTGATAATATTCTTGATAATACATATATTTTATTCTGAGTTTGTTTTTGACTATCTTTCAGGTATTATTTTTCCATCCTTTCACATTTAGCCTAGTTGTCTGTCTATATTTAAATTCCTTGTAAGCTACATGTAGTTAGATTTTGATTTTTTTATTCTATATGCCAATTTCTATCTCTTAATTAGGTTGCATAGACCATTTACATTTAGTGTAGTTAAATTTATGTCTATCTTCTTACTATTTCATGTCTTTCCATCTGTTCTTTGTTCATCTTTTCCTCTTCTAATTGGGTTATTTTTATGGCTCCATTTTTCTTTTTTTGAGGTGGTCTCACTCTGTAATTCAGGTTAGCTTTGAACTCACTGTCTAGCCCAGGCTGGCCGCAAACTCACAGTGATCCTCCTACCTTAGCCTACTGAGTACTGGGATTACAGGCATGGGACACCATGCCCAGCTAGGACTTCATCTTTATCTTTGTTGTTGAATTATCTTTTATAAGTCTTTACTTTGTAATTTTAATGGGTGCCATAGCTTTGTACCATATATTAATGATGGCGAACCTTTAAGAGCATTCAGTGATAACAAATAGCTGCGGCACACGTGCCATAGGTTCGCCACCACCACTGTGTATCTCTCTTTAACTTACCTGAATCTGCTTTCAAGCAATATTATATTATTTCACATGTTGTTTAAGGACACTTACTTTCTGCATCAAGATTAGCTGGAGTTCAGCTGATCCAATAATTTCTTTCTAATGAACAAAGTGTACTTGGTTTAGTTGAAACTGGAGATCAGTCTGAAGCTTGGGAAAGAAGTCAGTCCTAGCCACCTTGACCTACCAGATGTGCTGTTAACTAAGTACACAGAAGTTATAGAGTTGAAATTTTCCTGGATTCTAACTTCAATTTCTGGGGGGGGGGGGGGGGGGGGCAACTATAGAAGTTATTTAACACCCTTATTTTTCATTTAAAAACTAGAGGACAGTGTATATAAAAATATGCAAGAATCACAAGAAACCCACATAGCCAGCCACCTAGATGAAGTTGTTCCTGCTGTCAGCATCAATCCTAGAAAGAAAATCCAGAGCAAGCTGCCTCAGACAGTGCTCTTCCAGCCTCCTCGAGAGAAACTCCACCTCTGTGAGGAGGAAGCCAAGTCCTGCTTCGGCAGTCGCCAAGTAAGGAGCCTTTCCCTTCTCTACGCGTTCTTTGGCAGTTGAACGACTGTTGCACACATGACTGAAAGAAGTCGGTATTTTAGGTCACTTTCCTAACCTGAAGACTATGGCAGAAGAGCACATAAGGAAAAGCTTCTGTGAGATCGTGAGTGAATGTGAGGCCTCGGGGCTCCACGCTCAGCGGTTGGTATGGGAAACAATAAAAATTGATCGAGCTTCTACCCTGTGCCAGGTCCAGACATTGGAACATTTCAGTGCAATGGAGGTGAAGCTTCTGTTCTCACAGAACCTAGAATTCTTTATGTTCTGAATCCTCTTGTTCTTGGTGTCTTCGCTCCCATTTTCTCCTCAGAAGTTTTGTTCATTCTGATTTGTCGGGTCCTGTTTGTCCATTTATTTCGTAAATACCCATTGTACGCCTCGTATGTGTCAGGCGCCGTGCAGGTGCCAAGGGTAGAAGGGGAAAGCCACAGCCTCTGTCGGTGGGTTTATGGTCTGGCTGAGGTGACAGGCGGAGGGAAGATCATAAGACAGCGTGATGGGTTCTGTGGTGGACACAGTCGGAGTGAGATAGAGCTGAGACAGGAAGGGCTGAACGGTGGTCCTGGAGGTGGCGTGGGGCGGGAATTGAAGCTCACTTCTTGGGATGGTGGTTACTTGGTCTGCACAGGTAGCAGCGCTTAGGAGTCAGCCAGGTGAGGGAGATGTCATCAGGGTTCTGGCCAAACGCGGTGGGTGAGTGAAAACCAAGGACCTGAGGGAGCACAGTCCAACTGGAGGACTAGAAAGAGCTGTCGGGGATGGAGGTTTTAGTGAGGTGGGTAAGAGCAAGGGCCTGGAGGGCACTCAATGCCCAGCAAAAATGTTTGATTTTCTATGAAAGGAACTAGAGGAATACCCTAGGATTATAAATGAGAGAAACCCACGAACAGATTTGAGTTTTCAGAATGATCATTTGCAGAGTGACTAGAGAATAAGAGTTACAAAGTACACGCAATAACCCTGGCTGGGAACGACAAGGGCTGGAACTATGAAAGGCAGAGGCAGCCGACAGGCTGAGAGCTTTTGAGAGCAGTGTAGCAGTGCAAATCTGCAGGCCTGGGTGACAGAGGACACGGAGATGGAGAGGTGAACACAGGCAGAGGGCTGTGCAGGGCCCTGATTTAGGTCTCAGTCTGCTTGGCTGATTGGCCCTTCCTTAGCGCCACACATACAGGAGGAAGCACAGCATTCGGGCAAGCGGGCATGAACTTTGCTTGGAGCAGGTGCTTACTCATGTGCCAGGCCATCTGCTAGATAAGCTGTCAGCCAGTGGCCCTCCTCAACCAAAGTTCAGCAAGAAAATTAATCCCTAATACCCAAAAGCATTTAATCTTCTCTCCTATGTGTGGTACAGAAGAATTCCTGCGTGCTGTGGGCCAGATGAGGAACCCGGGGTACAACAACGAATGGGATGAACAAGGCGCATGTCCTCATGGGGCCGAGGGGCAACTGACACTGAGAATAAAGCAGGTAGTTGGAGACTGCGGTGAGCACTAAGCAGGGAGCAGAGTGGGCCCATCCCGGGCAGGCTGACCTGGGGAGGAGTCTGAGGAGGTGACAGAGAGCGGGAGCCTGCGTAGAGGAGCTGCGGAAGAGAGTTCTAGCAGGAGGAAACACCACCCACCATCTGTGAGGGGGGCACGAGTGTGCTGTTTGAAGTGACACGCGGAGCCCCTGGGTTGGAGAAATAATCGGTTCAGTTTGCCTCATGCATGTTGTGCACTGGGTGCCCCGAGGGATCGTAAAAATGTCATCAAGTCATCCATGTGGTGTAATTCACTTTGCGAACTGTTTGAATTTTGGTAACTTTTTAAAAATAACTGTACAGTTATTTTTAACTGTAACCCTCAAAAGTTATGGTTCAGCAGTTGTTAACATTTGCTTCCTTCCTTTTTTAAGGTATTTTGGTGCTGGGGATTAAACCCAGGGCTTCCACATTTCAATCTATGAATTCATATTGAAAGTTTCTCCCACACCTAACACCGTTATTATTTTGAGAAAGGTTCTCACTGTGTAGTTCACACTAGCCTCGAACTTCTGTCCTCCTGCCTCAGCCTCCTGATGCTAAGTTTGAAAGCATGCGCCTCTCTGTCCAGCCGGCCAGGTCTCCTTAGTGTCCTCTAATTGAAAGTGTCTTACCTTACATTTCACAGTCTTGATAGTTTTCAGAGGTACCCTGCAGTTACGTTGTGGAACGTCTCCTTACTTGAATTTGTGTTGCATTTCTCCGTGATTTTATTCCACTTACGCATTTGAGATAGGAATACCGCAGACATGGTGTTAGAGACCGCCTCAGTGCTTCATACCAGAAAACACAGAGTGTCCTTTGGGTTCATCGTGGTGGTGCTATCCTTGCATGTGTGGTTAAAGTGCTGTCTGACAGGTTTGTTCATCGTGGAGTTCCTCCTTTGTTTGTCATTAACAAGCACCTTGTAGGGAGACACGTTGAGATGATGTACACACCAAGCCATCACTTGTAAGCTGTAGCATCTGCTGGTGATTCTTGCCTGAATCTGTTGTTATCTATTGTTCTTGTCAAATGAGGAGTCTCTGACTCCAGTATGCTTTGCTTGTATTTCATGATAAGGAAGAGCTTTTCTCATCGCACTTTATTTATCATTTGTTCACACCCATAGAGGTTCTGGAAGCCCTGTTTTACAACAGCACTGTGATGTGTTACAACCCTTTATTTTCATCGAAGCCTCAGTCTTCTGGTATTGGCCAGTGGGAGTGGCTTCAAACTGGCCAAGTCCTTGATCTATCCTCTTACTCTTTAAACACTTACTTAATTTTCAGGTTCATCTTGGACTTTCCCTGCTCTAGCATTGGGTTCAGAGAACCCTGGTCCTTGATCTTCATACAGGCTCTTTAGAGAGTAGAGAAAAATTTTAAAACCTAAATACCCAACAGTGGTGTCTAAGTAACTGAATTATGATATAGCTATATAATAAGCACTGTGCTGCCACTAAGACTTATAGAAGATGGCATGAGAAATGTTCACAAATTGCCAAAATAGCAAGTGGCTAGGAGCCTGTTTTGAAGAAGAAAAATACATAAATGAGTTCATTAAAAATGCAGAATAACAGGCTACTTAGCATCCTGGCTTCATGTCCATGAAACAAACCTCTGAGAGGCTTCAGTCTCCGCCCTTTTCCTCCTGTGCACTTGGACTCTACTACTTTTGTTAGCAGAAATTGTTACCACAGACAAGAGCTGAAGCTCTGCCCCTTCCACCACTCTGGGGTAGGAGTGCATTCCTTAGCGTCCTCCTGTTGGGTCACAAAAGTGCCTCTTCTGTGGTGAACTGGATGTGCATTTCTGTCCAGAAGAGTGTGGTTTCAGGGTGCAAATATTTCTAACAGGCCTTGCCTGGGGTCCATCAAGGGCCCTCTCCCAGATTGTCTCTACAACTCTATCTTGGTTTCTATTTTCCTTCTTCTTTGCCCTTTTTACCTGCCATCATCAGTTTCCCTGCCTTGTCCCGGGTGCCTATGGTACATAAACCTCAAAGCTTAGCACCCTGAATTGAACCATTTTTCAATGGAGCCTACAGTTTGTGCGGAGGTCAGTGTTCAGCTGTGCTCCATGTAGCATCTTCCCTGGCTGGGTGGGCAGGCGGTGTCCACTCCAACACGGCCTAGTGCTCAGCAGCTGAGAACTCAGTGCTGGCAATTGGTGCCTTTCCTCGTGGGCCTCACCGGGGGCTGCTTACTGTTCTTCGTGGCTTGGTGGGTGGGTTTCATATTGGACTGCTGGAGCCATGATAGCGAAACACCACAGGGCTGATGGCTTAAACAGCACAAGTGTATTTTCTTGCAGTTTGGGAAGCTAGAAGTCTGAGATCAAGGTGTTAGTGGGGTTGGTTTCATTCTGAGGCTTCTGTCCTTGCCTTGTACATGGCTTCCCTGTGTCTTCTTGTGGTCTATCTACTGTGCATACACATCCCTGGGTGTGTCTTCCTCCTCTTCTGTAGCAACACCAGTCATACTGGAGTAGGCTCCATTCTACTGGTCTTGTTTAAACTCAAGGCCTGGGGCTGGGGATATAGCTCAGTGGAATAAGCGCTTGCCTAGCAAGCGCAGGGTCCTGAGTTCAATCCCCAGTACCGCAAAAAAAATAAAAAAGTTTAAACTCAAGGCCCTAACTCCAACTGTAGCTGCATTCTCAGGTATCGGAGGTTGTGGCTTGAGCAGGTGGATTTGGTAGGGACACAGTGTAACCCATATCCAGATTCTAGAATGGCACCCAAATGAGAGAGAGAGAGAGTGAAAGGCATCAGTTCCTTGAGACATGGGTCTGAAAACTGGCAGTACACCATTTCTTCCATATTTTATTGGCCAACCTGCCATAAAGCACGTGCAGTCTCAAAGAGATAGGGACAGAGACTCCCCACTTCTGGTTCGAAGGATTGTCGAAGGATGTTGAAGCTGTGCTATGAAACCACCAGCCTCGCTTTGAGTGTATTACTGCTCTTAGCTGACCTGGAGCTGGGAACCCACGGTTCCCTCTTCTCTTCGTCCTCACCCTCTGTTACAGTTTGTGTCTAGATGTCTGGTTCTGGATGTCCCCCCAAAGCCTCAAGCAGTTGTGGAGCGGGCTTCTAGAGTTTATGACTGATTCATGGCCCAGTGTTGGAACTATGGGTGTGAGTGCTGCACCCGCCCTGGGGAGGATAGTTTGCATATGTGAGGGAGGGAGAGAGGCTGCCTGCCCACACTCCTCCCTTTTGCTCTTGCTGCTTTGGCTGTTTTCCGCCTCCATGAACGGTCGCCCTCTGCCATGTGCCACCCTGCCTTGGAGCCAGCCGAGTATGGACTGAAACCTCCACAGACTGCGAGCTAAATGAACCTCTCCTTCCTTCATTTTGCCTCAGCAATGAGAGAAAAGTAACCAAGACACCATCACTCCTTTAGTAAAATCCTGATGATTTCGTTTACTATATTAGTATCATAGGCTGCTAATGAGAACTTTAAATTGAGAGCTTAAGTGTGTTATTTGAAAACCACTACCACTTGTAGCAGAAAATTTAAGAGTCGCTCATTGAAGGACAGGACAGCTGGCTCACCTACTTTTGTATTTTTCACTTTCGTGTGTACTATACATTGTATTTATTTCTTATGTCTGCCATTTATTTTGTTCTTGAATATATCTCAAGTGCTCGGAATCATGCTTAGCACTCAGTAAATATTTGTTGAACAGATGGAAGTATATCTTGTGCTTTATGACTCTTACATTATAAGCTAACTGGTAAGTTCATTTTATTTTCCTAACAGTATAAACAGGCTATCCAGGAGCTCGCACGCTGCGTAGCACTGACAAGGATTTGCTATGGTGACTGCCACTGGAAACTAGCAGAGGCCCATGTTAATCTGGCTCAAGGCTACCTCCAAATGAAAGGTGAGCTCATCTCAGACTGAGGAGGGTGAGTTGGTTGGTTTCTGCTGTTCTCTCAAATTTGATTCCCACCTAACTAAAAGGATCAATGTTTTTGTTCTGTTTTGTTTTTTGGTACTGGGAATCGAGCTCAGGACCTTCCACTTGCCAGGCAGACACTGTACCACTGAGCTATCTCCCTGGTCCGCTAGAAGGATCAGTTTTTAAAATATTCTCCTTTCCAAATATTGAGATGTCATTTCTTTTTAGAAAGAGTCAATAAAATACACAACCTATAAATATTCCAAGGGAAAAAGGGAGATTGTCTTTCGGGGTTTGTCTTTCGATAATCTTAACATTAAGGTTCTTAGGGGATGAGTAATCTGTTAGATTAGAAGGTGTCACAGAGAGAAACCCAGACATAAGATAGGGGCTCAGAACGGCCCCTTTCACATTTTTCTTGATGAAAAGCCTTTAGATGTAAGTAGCAACAACAGCAGCAACGGAAAGTTAACCGGAGCTGGCAGAACTAGAAACGTATCAGCTCACACATCTCAAAAATTCAAGGGCCAAACTTCCTTTAGACCCAGCCCTGAAGTTCAGACAATGTGACAAGAATTCAGTTTCTCTCTTTTCCCGCCCCTTGACTGTTTTCCTCAGCCCTGGCTCCGTCCTTAGCCAACTTTTGCCCACATGGTGGCAGCATGGCTGCAGCAGCTTTAGATTTCCCTGCTAGGCATTCTCAGGAGCAAAAGAATGCTCTGCCACTAAAACACCCCAAGATTTGGGGGCATCCTGGATAGACCAGCTGGGTGTGATTTGGGGTTTATGGCAAGGAACAGCCAGGTGTAGTGGCACACACCTGTAATCCCAGCCCTTGCGAGGCTGAGGCAGGAGGAGCGCTGTGAGCTCGAGGCCAGCCTTGGCTACGTAGTGAGTTCAAGGCCAGCCCTGAATTGCACAGCGAGGGAGACCAAGACAAGGACCAGTCTCACTGCCAGACCTAACTTTTGTCTCTACTGGCTGCTGGGGAAGAAGCTGCCCTTGCCTGGATCACATGAGTTGTACATGCGATTGTCAAGCGTCCCAGCAGGAAAGCAGAAGAGGGAGCAAACGTGGACACAGGAAGGGCAGAGGCAGCAGAGAGCCGGGGCGTGACATTTTCCACTCGCTGTGCAACCCAGGACAAGACCACGGGCAGGAGTGCAGCCCTGACTGAGCGCCCGCACCTGAAGAGGGTGGTGAAGATGCTGGGGTACTAACTTCCCAGAGCTGGTCCACTGAGCAAATAAACGGCAGTGGTAGCAAACGCCACCATGCCGAGCATAGCACTGTCGTCCAACCCCTTTGCTCCGGTCTGACGGGGACCGGGCTTACCCATTAGATGGAGGATCCTTGGAGCCAGAGGCCACCGTGGAGATCATCCCATGTAACCCCTCCCATGTCCTAGACTGAGAGGAGACAGCAAACCTGAGCTGGAACAGTCTGCCCCAGACTGCACTGCCAAGAAGTGGCTGACCTGAGACTCGGACCTAGAATCTCACCTACTAATACCAGTGTCCTGCCACCTGGGACTTCGACCAATGTCCTTTGTCCTGTGGATGAGTCTTTCTCAGTTTAATGTAAAAGCAATGTCCGTGATTTAATAGGACACCCGAGTGAGGGTGCCGTGGTGTTTTCATGCGTACGTAGCGCTTTTCAGTCTTCACAGTCTCGTGAGGTAGGTGTTACTATCACCCGTGTTTCCACTGGAGGAAGCTGAGGTCAGTGTTTCCCAGCAAGTGGCCAAGCGGGGAGCTCATCCCGGGCAGCCTGACTTCAGAGCTAATATTCTTGAACCTCGTCCTACCCTGTATCCAAGACACTGAGTTCAAGTTCTTAAGGGGGGGGAACATACTGGACACACAGCCCCCAGGCCTGTTTTTAGACCACAGGCACACCTGGCACTAACAAGTTTCAGGCAGGCTGATGAAGTCTGTGCTGTCTAGAAGCACAAAACACGTAAAAACTATGAGTTCCCACGTACAGACAGTATGGCCTCATTTTCCTCAGTAGAAAGTATATTGTTTCTGCTTTGGAGGAAGCAGAATTAACTTCATCTTTTGACGGCTTTCGAGAGATTTGAGGTACAAGTCCGTGTAATTCAGAACACAGTACTGGGGTGTAAGGATGTGAATGGAAGCGGGTATCAGTAGGGGCACGAGTGTGGGGGAGCACAGGGCATTGGTTCCTAGCTGGTCATCGTCAGTGTCACCCCTGCCACACTGATAAGCTTACAGAAGAGCACTAAAGCACCCTGAGAAATTAGTCCCAAGTAGCTTTTATAGATACTATTGTGCCATTGTGCACGAATTATGTTACAGTAACTGTGATTATAGAGAGTGGGCAGTAGATCCAGAACTTTTAGTATTTCATTAAGATTGCTGTCCCAAAGCCAAGATTAAGATTCACAAGTGTCTTACTTCCTGCCATTTTTTGTACTCCATTTGTTTTTCATTCCATTTGTTTTTTATAATTATTTGTAAGATATTTTATGTCTGATATTGGTAGGGATTCAAAGCTGTTCAATTCCATCTTGCTCTGTTTATTTCTGACAAGGCCATGTGGGAGACATTTTTATCTTGAATAATCAGTAAAAAACAATGCTGTAATTGTTACAGTCATGACAGAATCACTGCTACCCAGATATACACACGTCCATGCGCTGCCTGACAGTATGCAGAAGTCTGGCGGGATCCCCGGGTCAGAGAGAACTGTATTCCTGCCCATCTGAGGTTAAAAAGAAAAGAAACCAAGACTTTATTTTCTCTGTCCATAGGATTTTCACTGCAAGCAAAACAACATGCAGAAAAAGCCAAAGAAATCCTCACCGACTTCATTGTACCCCCCTATAACAACAACACGGATGTTTTCAAGTGTTCTGTTGATCTTTTCCACACCATGGGGAGAGCCTTCCTTTCCCTTCAGAAGTATCCTTTTGTCTCTGATCTTTACAAATAGCAATATTGCTCATATAATACTTACATTCAAGTCTCAGGGTGATAAATAAAAACCTGAGAGATGACTGAGGAAGGGTCATAGATAGTGTGAAAGCCAAGGAGGTCCAAGACCTGAAGTCCCAGAATCTGGAGCCAAGCGTATCATTTCCTGAACACAATCCAGATTTAAGGAAGCTTCAGAGAATTTGGCGAAAGCAGAGAGACTTTTAAGGGAACTGCTGCATTGTGGAAGGATTATAAAGGAAGAGTGGATAGAAGTCCAGGCACGAATCAAATTGTCGTTTGCACAGTAAGTGTCAAGTCTAGAATGTTGTTTGTGTGGTGTCTGGAGGTTCTTTACCAGGAGAGGCTGTCTGTAGACGGCAGCTGCTTCTCCACGGAGCTTGTCCACACCTTCCCTCAAGCCTGTCATCCAAAGGAGAAAGAGAAGCCAGTCAGGTCAGAGCAGCCCTGAGCAAGACATGCAGCAGTGACATTGCTCACTTGATGTCAGGTACCTCCGTATCTACCCAAGGTCCTAGATCTCAGGTCGTTATTTCCTTGGCTGGCTTTCTGCCTGCCCGCTCTCCCTCCCTGCTGGCTTTGCATCCTTCCCTCCCTCCCTGCCTTGCTTCCCACATTCAGCCCTCCACTGCTCCGGTCTACAAGGCTTCAATGGATTGATTTTACGACTAGGGCCTCAAAGGAGAAAGATCTTGAGTATGTCTGGATCTACGATAATAAGACAATTGTTCTTTGCTCCCAGCCTGACTCTTCACTCACCAAATAAACCAGGCTGCAAATGACATAAAGAGGAAGCCAGAGGCCTTGCGTAGTTGGCACGTGTATCCCTACCCAAAAGCCCAACATTGTGCCAGTTCCCCAGAGCACTGGGGTGGCAGTATGCCCTCGCTGCATGGAAGGGTGGCATAGCGGGGGAAAGAAGGCAAGAAAAGGTCCATTCTAGAAGAGACAGGATCCCAGGTGACCTATGACTACCCTTAGGCAAAGCTAGAATTCAGTTTACCTTCACAACCAGACTATGTGCATAGGTTGATTCTCAAAAGAACTCAGAACACCTATAGGATTATTCTAAAAAATGCATTAGGAAAGAACCCCAAGTGGACATATCTGAGGCTTTTTAGTGGATGGAAAATGGGAAGGACCAACCTTGACTCAAGCATATATATATATATAGAGAGAGAGAGAGAGAGAGAGAGAGAGAGAGATTGTGTGCGTGTGTATGTGTGTGTGTAATCAGTTCCTCCTTGCTCATTTGTTTTGCCTGCAAGTGCAGTTCATCTGTCTGCAAGCCCTCCTGCATCCCTTTTTTAAAAAAGAAATTCTATTTTTTTGAGACAGGGTTTCACTATGTAGTTCAGGCTGCCTGGACTCACTGTGTAGCCCAAGCTGGCCTTGAACTCACGATAAGCTTTCTGCCTCAGAGTGCTGGGCGATATCTATTCTAATGATGGTTTTTGTTTTTGACTGTGGATCTGTGAATAAGTAGTATTTAGTCTGCGTGTGCTTTCACTTTACCTAAACTTGTATCTGTCTCGCTCGGTGTCTTTTTCTCTACTCAACTCTTGTGAACAGTTGCCTGCATGTTAGCGGCTTGTTTCCGGCCTCTGCCTGGTGCTTTGTAGAATGCAGGCAGCACTTACACCCATCCACTTCCTAGCCTTGGCGCTGAGTTTGTCCCCAGCTCTCTGCTTCCGCCAGTGCTACCATGAATATGCACGAATGTTCACCTCTGTAACTAAGTGAGGCCTTATTCTGAGGTTTACACCCTTGGGTGGGGTTTCTGGGGCATGGTGGAAGCACACTTGGAAGCACATGTCAATTCACTGAGCATCCGCTGATTGTTAAACCTGTTGACAGCCCCTCTTGCCAGACAGGTGATTTCTATTTTTCACATCCCCAGTAAGGTCTGGCGTTGTCACCTGAATGCCTGTTGCCAACTTGGTGCGTGTAACATGCTAATTATGTGAAATTCTTATTCCTGAGTTTGAGTACCTCTTCCTATACATCTTAGCCCCTCGGGATTCCCTTTTTATGAATAGCCTATGAGTATTCTTTATTTTTCCTTTGGAATTCTCTGCATTCTTCCTATGAGTAATCAATATTTTCTTGTATGTTATTAGTGACATTCCATTTTTTTAATGTTCAATTTATTTTGTTCATGTTCTTCATGGCATAGAAATTCTCCATTTTGTTAGAGAGTCAGATTCATTCCTACTTACTGTTTGATTTGTGTTTTGGGAGTTTGGTTAAAATGTGCTGCAACGCAAATATGAAAAGTATTTTGGTATTTCCAAAATTTCCCTGTAAGCCCTGCTTCAGCGCCGTCTCCCGTGTTGTAACATGTAGCTTTTGTCAGTATCATTCAGCAAGTTCTTAGTATTTCTTAACTTAGACATTTCTCTTTAGTCCAAAGATTATTCAAATGATGCAAGTTTTAGTTTGCAGATATATGTGAGTCTTCAAGGTATTCTGATGCTCCTGACAACTAATTCTATTACATTATGGACAAAAACACACTTGCATGGTGTCACTTCTTTGAAATGCATTGACACTTTCTTTGTGACCGTTGTCAACTTTCATGAATGTTCCAAATAAGGGCATGAAAGAAATTATATTTGTTATTTATTGTATGTGACGTTCTAGTAAACCTGTACTAGTTTGACCTTATTAATTATATTTAAATTTATATCTTTATGTTTTGCCAATTTGATATACTGGTTTTTAAGACGAATGTACTGTATTTAAAACCTCCAGGAATAAGTGGCAATGTGTCTGCCTCTGCTCAGAGCTCAGCCGGTCCCCGCTGTACACACTGGGAGGAGGAGGAAGCGGCAGCACCGTCACCTTGGTCGCCTGTGGTTTTGCTCAGCAGTAGTTCTCCTCCTCTCCATCCTGCCTGATGTTCTGCTCTCTTTTCCTACAAAGTTTGCTTTAATGCCCTTTTTCATATTTTGAAATCTTTGAGTTTGTTTTCTTTGATCCTGTCAACTATACGTTGGTTTCTTGCTGTCTTTTAGATTATATCTAAATATTTTTAGCATTCCAGTTTCCTACCCATTAACTTGTAAATTACACATTATCATTTGTATCTCTGACTGATTATAATCTAATTCTCAGTTAATCAATTAGTGGCTTCCAGACAATGCAGGGACCTCTGAGCACATTGGCACTCTGTGGATGCCACTTTGTCCTGTGTAATTCAATCAGCGTGTTTGTACCACAGGCAAGCACAGAGAGGAAGAAGTTATTTCTAGTACATATAACTGATAAAAGGCTCATACTTACAAGCTGTAGGGAGCCTCAATATCGTAGTAAATCTAAGGCAAGCAACTGAACAGAAAAAAAGAACAAGAGTCCTTTCACAAAAAAAGATACTCACAGCTAATATACTTGCTAATGGTGCTCCCTCTCATCAATCATCAGGGAAGTGAAAACTGAAATCTAAGATACCTTGATCGTCCTGCTAAGACTTCTTAAAAGACTGATAACATCCAGCACGGACAGGATGTGGGAACAGATATGCCCCCTTGTGTGCCCCGGTTGGGACTATGTATAACTACTTCAGTGAAACGTTTGTCATTATCTACCAGATTTGAACATTTGCACCCCCTTTAACCCAGTAATATCACTCCCAAACGTACATCCAGCAGGAATACATGCAAGCATTGACCAAAAAGCACAGCCAACTGTGTTCAAAGCTTCATTATTTATAATCACGAAGAACTGGAAAACAACCCAAATGCTTCTCAAGAATAGAATAGAATTGTTATCTGTTCATACAAAGAAAATGGTCAGTCTGCTCCTTGATTAGTGTCATGGTTGGCTTTCAGGAACACAATATTTAGTTCAAGAAACCAGACCCGGAAGAATCATTCTGCAATTCTATTTATGTAACGGGAGGAAGAAAAGGGCTCTGGGGGGCTGGGAGGCCTTATTTATCCAGAAGCTTTTCCTGCTCAGAATTAGGCGCTATCTTATCTTGTAAGGCAGCAAATATACAAATCAGAGGTTCAAGATCTTATGTTTGTTGCCTCTATTGAGATCTGACTAACCCACCAGTGCTTAATTTTGAATAGGTTGCTACAAAACAGTGAATTACCCTCTCCAAGAATCTGGCATCACCTCGAAAATGCTTTCCAAAATAGCAATACCAAACCTTGCCAGCAGATGGCGGACCTTGTACGCATCTGTGCTGAGTAAGTGTGGCAAGCTGTTCTACAAAGTTACTCTTGTATCTAGCAGTTGTTACAAAGTTTGTGACTTATTTTCATCCTAATTCTTCGCCCTGACATCGTCACTACACTATACCTATTTAAACTGCATGCCTTTCACTCAGTGAGTTTGCTCAGTTTTCTCATTGAAATGTGAAATGTTTCCTCACTGAAATATCCAAGCTGATCTACTTTAGAAAGAAAGAAATCTTTCCTGTTTTGTACGGTTTTGTAGTTACAAAGGCCATTGTTGAGCCACAGTGGCCTTTGCTTTTGCCAGGTCTCAGATGTGGGAGGCCAGGATAGTTTCCTAGGTGTCTCTCAGAGGGTTTGTGTCCCTTTTAAAAGGCCGTCTTTCAGCGTATCCTCTTCCTGCATCTGCCTGTCCTTTTATGGTGCCTGTCAGGCCTGTGGCCTTTCTCCCCGGCTGTAAGTGCTGCAGGGTGACTCATGCCCTGCACCTTCTGTCCCTGCCCTGAAAGCCTCTGTCCTGTCTCTCCTCCTCTTTCCATGCAGAGCTTCATTCAAAAGTGATTCATTAACTTTAGACGGAGAAGCTACATCATATACACCTGGGTTATATTTCAGCTACATGCCCCTAGGTCAACTAGAGAAAGCCACCAGCAAAGGTGAGCAAACTTTCCTCCAGGATTTGAGCTATGTTCTATTCTGGTTACTGACAGATTTCCACAGAGAGATAGTTGTGTTTACATAGACAAGCATATACCATTGTGTGCACTTGTACACGTGTGTGCATACACACACACACACACACACACACACACTCACCTTTTAAAATTAATGTTTATGTGTGGCTTTATGATGATCTGTTGAGCTTGTTACTCTAGAACTCGTGCTTTGTGCGCAGCTTTTTCTGTGATTATGTGGCACCTTGTCCCTGGGGTCTTCCATGGTGTGCCCAGTGAGCACCTGGAAGGCACTGCTGTGCTGAATTAGCCCAGGTATAAATAAACACTTTTCTCTCCTCTGAGCATCAACAGGACACCTGCCAGCTATTTCTAGGCAGTGCGAGAATGTGGGCTTTGGAGGCAGAATCCCAGGGTTCAAATCCATTTTCAACAATTCTGCTGTCTGAGCTTGGGCAAGTCCTCTGCTTCCTATGAGCCTTGTTCTCCTCCCTGTTAATGTTCAGATAAAGGCCCTCAGAGGGGACGCTGTAAACATTCAATAGACATACTAAAGCATCTAGGTACTTGGAGGCCTCAAAAATTAAAGAGGAAAAAGAGGTGGAGAAGAGAAGACGGGGAGGAAAGAAGGAAAAGAGAAGAAAAGCCACACTGACTACCAATCACTGACCACGTGCTGTACCAGACTCTGTCTAAGCGCTTCACATGCTCTCCGTTTCATCTGCTGTCATTCCCAAGATGCGGACACTCTTTGATTCTCACTGCAGATGAAGCAACTGAGATTGAGAAAAGTGCCGTTGATTCTGGGGTCACACGGAGGGTTAGCAGCAGAGCACAGCCCCGCCTGTCCAGGCTGCTGACCACGAAACAGATCAGAGTCACTAACGCAGAATGGAATTCTCACAATGCGCTCAGCAGCAAATCCTTTCCCTGTATGTAGAGAGAATCACATGCAAATCTTTTCTCTTTGAGCCTAGACAGTCCCATTTGTCATCTTTTGGGATTGGTTTCTTATCAGATTCTAAACATCAGTGACAATCCTACATACCCTTTCCACCAGTGTACAACGTTCCTGCTAAATTTTAGAATTTTTAAGAGGAAATGCCATCCCCTGAGTAACACCATAGGAGGTTACACTTTTGTGTTGCACAAGTCTCCTCCCAGTGAGATCCCCTAAAACTTGTCTGAGATGAGATACCGTCATGTACTCTAGAATTACTGGGGATATGTTTTCATTCAATAAAATATGCCTCAGTTTATGTTTTGGACCTGCCAAATTAACATTCCCCCCGCATTCTGTTATTCAGAATTTTCTCTTTTCGACTGTCCACTGTGTTTCCTAAAGCTACCCAACACGGCATAGCCGCACTAGATATAAATCCCCAAAGCATCCCCCACAGGTAGACAGAAATGGGAAGGAGAAAATATCACCGCCTCAAACACTGCATCTGGGAAAATGGAAATAGACCAGATTACCTGAAATTGACTGATGCTTGTGAGTTAGAGATGGACGTAAGACTGTAATGTAGTTATTTCTTGATACAGTACTCTCTTTCCATTCCCATTTTATTAAATATATTGTGATACAAAAGTGATTTTATTTTGTGTTTTGCCTTTGCTGTTATGAGGACAGTGTGCTCTTGCTGAGTTGCAGAAGGCTCTTTGTGGGTGGTATGAGCTTAATGGCCTGAATTTTCGACTACGTCTGTGCCAGGACCTCAGAATAGCATGCAGCAACCATTTCAGGGGCAAGGGGCAGAATGTGCTTCGTTCTGTGTACACACTGATGTGTTGCATTTGTTCCCGCTTTGTGATAGAACAGCTGAGGTACATAGGAACACAGACACCGTGATGCCTGTCCTCGTGTGCATGTCACCAAGCTGACAAAGTGGGAGATTGGAGACGAAGAGAAGCCTGTTACACGTTCTCCACAATTCTCTTTTCTTCCTCTGCATTACAGGCAACTATTTTGATCAATTCAGTGTTTTTCACACCTCAGCACGTTTTTGTGCCTTTACTGTGTATGTGGATAGCCATAAAGCAGGTATTATTTTTTGTGTTTTTGAACTTTGTGTACATGTTCCCTTGTGTAGCTTACTTTTTCCCTGTAACAGTGGTATTTTTAAGACATACCTCCATCGGTCCATACATGCAGCTCCAGTCTCATTTTTAAACTTCCACATATGTAACGCTCAGTGGTCTGATTTTCCCCCAATTATCCATTCTCCTGAAGGTGAACATGTGAATTGCTTTATTACTGCAAACACTATATGTTTATTCCATTTTTCATTTTCTTTCTTATTTATTTATTTACCTTTGTTTTTGTGGTGCTGGGAGACTCAGGGCCTCACATACGCTAGGCAAGAGCTCTACTACTGAGCTGCATACCCTGGCCTCTTATGATTCTAAAACAGAACTTTATAACAAAATAATAGGAGAATGACAATAGTTTAGTGTTCTTATCTCTGTGTCTTCCACACACACGCAAGATTGCCTCTGAGGTGAATGCCCAGGAGTGTGGTTGTTTACTTGGCAACATCCACGTCTTTAACCCTACCATATTCTCCAAGCACTTTCCACCAGTTTATGCGCTTGTTAACATGATGTGTGAATTCCTGTTTCTCCGCATCCTTGCCAACATTTGATATTGTCAAGGCTTCTTATCTTTCCCAATCACGTGGATGCAAAATTCTAACTCTTGGTTTCTTTAATTATATTTGCTTGATGGTGAGGTTGAATATCTTTTTGTATGTCACCTAAATATTTGGTATTCTTATTCTGTGAAGTACCTATTCACACCTTTTGCTCATTTTCTACTGGACTATTTGTATTAAAAATAAATTTGTAGATATTCTTCATATCTTCATATCAGGAGTTTTGGGTTTTACTGTGACCACATTTACCTATCTTTTATGTTCACATTTGTGCTTTTTCTATGAGAAATCCTCCTCTACCTAAAGTCACAGTGTTGCTTTTCGATGTATTTTCTCTCAAATATATCAAAATTTTGCTTTTTAAACATAAGTATCTAGTCCATTTTGAGCTTTTGTTTACATAGCTTGTGGGTCCTAATTCTATATATTTCAAATTTTTAAAATTTACCTAGCTTTTCTTACTTTTAATGATGAGATATGTTGTTCTTATAAGCTATTCTAAAATATTTTAATGTTCAATTTGATTTTTAAAAATGCCTACTTCACTGCACAATATTTGCAGTCAGTTTGACCTGATTCTGCCTATTCATTTCACAGCCTGCACGCAGGGTACTGGTGGGTAGAGCTGAGCCCACAGTTGAGCCCATTTCCATAGGGACGACAACCTGACCTCCTCCACACAGCTTGCTGGGTGGGAGGAAAAGCAAAAGCATACATACAGGTCTGTCATACCTCTCCTGCTTCTGTTTGCAAAGTGCTTGCGCCTCCATTTTACGTGGTCTCACAACAGCACTATCAAACCCACGTTCAGCTCAGGAACACAAGAGTGAAAGACATGTTTGTTCTTGCCCTAGCCCTGTAAGCACAGGTGCTGGGACTGCAATTTGCCTTTTTCTACTCCTGCCTCAGTGCTTGGAACTGACCACCCCGCCTCTTATCCTGTAGTCTTTTCCATAGGATTTTCTCCGGGAGGCAAGTATTTAGACAACGAATTTTGATACCTAAAATGGGGCACGGTGTAAAATTGGAGTCATATGCTGTGGTTTTGGCTGAGCTAATGAGTAAAAGTTCATTATCACAAACCCCCACTTTTATGTAGTGTCCTATCTCAGGAAAGGAAGCACTGTTGCTGTCTGAATTAAAGCATGCTTTCTTACTATTTTCTGGTTTCACACTTAGACGCTTGATTACCAAACCTTGAATTTTCCTTCCTTTTAAAGCGGCTGTCCACATTAAATCGTCTTGAGGGACTGGGAATATAGCTCAGTGGAATAAGCGCTTGCCTAGCAAGCGCAGGGTCCTGAGTTCGATCCCCAGTACCGCAAAAAAAAAAAAAAAAAAAAAAAAACCAAAAACACATTAAATCGTCTTGGTGTTTGTACTTGCTGTTTTACTCTTCCATGGCTTTTATAGGCAGATCGGGAAACAAAAGACCTATTCTGTGCTACCTTAGCACTCTCCCCGTCATTTGTGAACATGAAAAAAGAAAAAAGCTGGTTTAATTTCTTTGCTCAGATATCAATAGCATTGTCAGAGGATTCTAGTCTACATTAGGAGGGAAAACTTGGTCATTTTGAAAGCACATAACTTTAGATCCTACAAAAGCAATCAGCAGACTTTTCCTGTGAAGATTCTAGTAGTAAATATCAGGCTTTCCAGGCTGTGTAATCTTTGTAACAACTACTCAACAACTATTCCACTCTTCCCGTGTAGTGTAAAAGCAGCCGTAGGTGATACGCACACAAATGCCCTGGCCACCCGCCAGGAAAACTACTTAAGAGAACAGCAAGCGGATTTGGCCTCCACTCCATAGTTTGCTGACCCTTGTTTTTGATTTTTTCAGCTTTAGCTGCCCAGAATCTAATTCTTTTAATGAAGTGATTTTTTTACACATCAAACATTTCAGAGCCCCCATCTAGCACCAAGATCCCTACTGGGTTATTTCTGCAAAAGTCAAGTCTGATATTTGCAAAGATAATGATAACACATTACACTCTAAGCTCATTAAGGATCAGAAGGGGGTCTAATATTATTTGGTCCCATGTTAATCTCTCTCTCCCAGAGATTAGATTTGCTGCCAGCTGTAACTTTACTTGGTCCGGGCACATAGCAACCACTGATTTCTTCCTGTGTTTAAACCTCTTCACGACTGTAGAAGCACTCAAGGTCAGAAACTGTTCAGTCAGCATTTTATTTCATTGTGGCATCAGGGCTATAGATCTGAAAAGTATTTTACTTCTTCCAGTTAATTCCTTTGAGTGAAAAATATCTGATGCAAATTAAAATGATGCTGAGATTCCATCTCAGCCTGGAAAGAATGGCTATTATCACGAAAACAACCAATAACAAATGCTGGAGGGGCGGTGGGGGAAAAAGAAACCCTCCCCTACTGTTGGTAGGAGTGTAGACTGGTGCAACCACTGTGGAAATCAGCGTGGAGATCCCTCAAAAAACAAAAACTAGAGGCCCCATTTGACCCAGCTATTCTCCTTTTTCATATCTTCCCAAAAGAATTAAAAGCATCTTACCACTAATATATGCACACCCGTGTTTACAGAGGCACAGTTTGTAATAGCTGAATCTTGGGAACAACCCAAATGCCCATCAATGGGTGAATAGATAAAGAAGATGTGGTTTGTTGTTAGTGGGTTTTTTTTTTTTTTTAAAATGGAGTATTACTCTGCTATAAGGAAGGATAACCCTGAGACATTTCAAGACCATACTCTTCAGTGAAACAAATCAGACATATATGTTTAAATATTGCATTGTCTCTCTGGTGTGAGAAGCCACAAGGGTAAAGAAGGACCAAAATGTATAATAGATATTGGGAAATAGGAAGAAAATATTTAAATGGGAAAGGGAACAAGGAAGGGGGAGGGAAGAAGGAAGGAAGGGAAAAGAGGTAGAGAATAGAAGGGAAAATTTGGAAAAAAAATTTCTGTCAATAAGCAGGAAAAGAGGGGTCGAAGGGAGGGCAGGATTCTGGGGGAAAGAATCAAGGTAGATCGTGTGCAGGTACAAACACCCTATGATGACTGTGATCGTTGTGTGTATCTAACATATACCAATAAAACTAATTTTAAAAAATATCTGATGATTGAGTTGAAAATAGTTGTGATCTTTTAGTAATTTTCTCACAGTACATTTTAGTTTCCTGTGGGTGCTTTGGGAATTGTAACACCTCTCTGTATTAGAGATCCAGCGTGGAAGCCAACATCAGAAGGATTGCTTTCTTACATTATGCATTTTGAAAATAAAAACAAATATTTTGAAGATGAGTATGTTAAAATATCCATTTTGTCTGCTGTACAATACAGGATTACATTTTTACATGTGATTCTAAGAAGCTATAAGAATACTTTCTCACTCCACTTGTACTTACAATTTTTAAATTAACATTTTCTGACATAAAGGTAATATAGCTTCATAGAAGAAAATTTGGGAAATTTAGAAAACCATAAATAAGAAAAGCAAAATCATTCATAATCCAACTCCTTGCAGGTCAGAAGTGCTAATGTTTTAATGACTCTTTTTGGCATCTCTCTGTGCACAAATGTAGATTGGCTGTACAATTTTCATGTGTGGAAGATGATAACAAAACATTTTTAAGAGTTACATTTTACTGAAGAATACATAACAGATACTTTTAAGTTGATAAATAAGGATCAACTCTAATTCTAATGACTGTGACATTCTGCAGTTGTAAATGTAGCCCATGTGGACTGTAGCCCATGTGGATAGTTTCCTAATGGAGAATTTTAAGTACTTTGTGCTTTTCCATTATTATAGAGAATGCTAAGGTAAACATTCTTGTATGTTTCCTATTGTCCTGCCAGAGCATCTCTTCATGATAAACTCCTGGAAGTGATATTGGCAGAATTATATGTGTGTGTGTACTATGCTTACATAATTTTGGTCCAGAGAAGTTTATGCCCCAACTGTATTCCCCTAAAAGTTAAGGAGAGTACTTCATATCCTTATGAATCTGGAAATTTTCTGTAATCTCAGCATCCTTTGTGGTTATTTTGTACTTTTTTAAACCAGCGCCTGTATAGTACTTACTGTGTCAGAGATAGTTAAGTGCTTTTATCAATATTAACTAATTTGGCCTTTGTAATCCAATGAGGCCAGATGTGGTGGTGCACTCCTGTAATCACAGCACACAGGAGACTGAGGCAGGAGGATTGAGGCCAGCCTGGGTTACATAATGAGTTCAAGGCCAGCCTGGAGTATATAGCGAGACCCTGTCTCAAAACAAAACAAAACAAGATATCCCAATGTAATGGACACCGTTATCATGCCTAACTTACAGATGAAGAAACTGTTGCGTGACTTGAAGACCATATACCTTGTGATGAGGAACCAGTACCTGGTCCAGCCTGGTGATTCTAGAGCCCATTCTCATGATTACAGGCCCTGCTGCCTCTTGGAGGAAAAGCTTAGCTGGACAGCAGGGCCGGACAATCCAATCCTAATTCCCAACCACCTATATTTTCATGTTAATTATAAAATGATTTCTTTGATTTTTTTAGGGTATATCATGGTCAAAAGAAATCACAAGAAGCTCTGCCCCACTACCAAGAGGCTTTGAAATACATGGAGATCAGCAAAGGGGAAGAAAGTCTTGAGTGTGTCACTGTTTTGAGGGAGTTAGCAGGTGCAGAGCAAGCCCTGGGATTCCATGACACAGCCATCAACCATTTCGTACAGGTAAGAAGCAATCAGTGTCGCCAAAGCTTTGCTAGACCCAATGCTTGTCACATACACAAGTGGCACAGAAGCTCAGACAGTGCCTAGCTTTGTCTTTTGCTCTAGGTAAGGAGAACGTCTGGCCTAGAGTTGGTGTGCAGTAAAGATTTTCTCATTAGATGCCCTAGCAAGACAGCTGGGTAGCTGTCTCCTGAGGCCAGTGGCACCTTCTCCAAAAAGCCAGAGGCTCCTTAAAGGTGGCTTTCTCAAGTTATGTGCATTACTTACCATGGACTTTTTTTATCCTTTAGTATTTATTTATTTAGAGCTCGTGTTACCAAACTGATCTCAATCTTTTTAAAGTACACTCTTAAATCTTGACCTGAAGCCACTTAAGAGTTGTATCTGATAACTACTGTTCTCTTTTATCACCATAAGATTCTTGAGCTGAATTTCTTCTACAGAAATCGCAAGCACTTTTGTGCTTTTCAGATCATCAGCCGATTAGATGAGTTCCACGGTTTTGAATGAGTGTAATCGCCTTTACTCAACTTCCATTGACCATAAATATCAACCACATCTACAAAAGATAGTCACGGTAACATCTAGACCAATGGTTGACCGAACGATTGAGCATTATAACCTAATCAAGTTGACACAGGAAATTAATTGTCATAGGGAATTTAGTATCTTTGTTTCATATCATCTGCTAAATGCACTTTTTTATCTTTTAGAGAATTTAAAATATGGCCTATTCCATTCCTGTTATTTCAAAGGAGATATAACGACATGATACTGGGAATAAGTTATTGCTATATCTTTTAAAATTTCTCTGACAGAGCTGGGGATATAGCTCAGTGGAATAAGTGCCTCCCTGGCAAGCACAAGGTCCTGAGTTCGATCCCTGGTACTGCAAATAAATAAACAAATAAATAATAAAATTTCTCTGACAATTTATACCCCCCCTCCCAGTGTGCTGGACAGTCCTTTCTCTCACTGTATCAGGACCATGTCTTAATCATCGCCTCCACTTTGTAACATATTATTTCCAGCATGTAGATAAAAGAAAGACAGGAATTATAAGGTTGAGTGCTAAACCCTGGGGCAACTAGCCTAGGAGTGACTACCTATGCCCTAGATTCAAAACCATTATCTTATAGTAAGAGTCTTGGGAGTGATATGTAGAGCATGGTTCAGGGGAGGAGTGTTGTGCCAAGGTTGGAGGTGGAGTGATCAAGTGGGAGAAGGCCGCTGAAGTAGCAGAGGCAGAGTGATGTGGCTGAGAGAAGAATGAGGGTTCCGGGGATGAAGAGAAGTAGGGGGGCTGGAGAAGATTCAGGCGGCAGAACTGACGGGATGTGGAGATGGGTCCGATATGGACGGGGGAAGGAGGGAGGAATCAACAGTGACTCCCAGGTTTCTGGTCTAGACAGCCTTGTGGATGTTGATGACATCTTCAGCGGAGGAACGGGAGTCACTGGGTGATGGAGAGGGGCTGAGTTCTGTCCTTAATGGTGAGGCTGAGACGCTCCTGGCGTACAGGAAGCGACAACAAGGCAGCGACACCGAGAGCATCTGGAATGGAGCTCAGGAAGGCACGCACTGGGAGGCGGTGATGCCTTGGGAGAAGATGGCTGCCCAGGTGGAGGGAAGAAAGAAACTGCTGACTGATGCCAGAATCTTTGGGAACTTCAGTATTCACGCTAGGCGAAGGTGAAGGCAAAGGTGAGGGCAAAGCAGAAAGAAGAAGTTGCCAGGAGGAAGAAAAAAAGTGAAAGAGATGCCCTCTCTGTGACTCCTTATACCTTTTGTTATTATGGGTACACGGATTTGCTGTTGGGATAAATAAATCACTTTGCTACTTGTACGGTGATTAGCACCATGCCTGATACATGGCACTCCATATGGATTTTTAAGGATTTCTCCCTTTCCAGTCTTTCGTTTTCTTTCGGTGATCATTGGGGCAATGATGAGGACAGATAGATTATATAAAGAATGAGGTGCAAGGAAGCAAAAATAATAAATGTAGATATCCGTTGCACAAGTGCTAAGAGGTGAAGACGAGCCCAGCAGGAAACAATCTGAAGAAAGACCTAAAAATGGACCATGGTATGATGCCGTGCCTGGGCTGTAGAAACGGCAGAGCAGGCGGGGAGGTGGACGGCATTGGTCTGGGAGGATTTCCTGGGGCCTGGACAGCGGATTGCATGAGGGAAAAATAGCAGGGATGACCACAGTGGTCCAGTAGGGGATGAAAGTGGCTGGGATTCAGGTGGTTTCAGTGAGAATGGAGCGATGCGGACAGATCAGAGCCACATGGGGAATCAGGAGCAGAGATTGGAGGTGGAGATTAAAGGAGGGGAGGACTCCAGGTTTGTACCAGGGTTCTGGCTCAGATCACTGTAAGTGGCTGGTGTGGACAGGGTTCTCCATTGACTGAGTATGGGAACACGGGCACTTTTACAGTTCTTTGTCAGTATCAATAATGCTAAGCGTTCTTATCCAAAAATTCTGCTGGAGTACATTTCTACATGTTGCTGGGAGGAGAAATATGAATATTTTACAATTCTTAATTCATGTTGACCTTCTGCCAAAGAGTTCTCATTATCCCATCATTAGAATAGTGTTTTGTAACAGTTGATGAACCTACAGTGACACATGGCTGTTCCCCAACTGCATAGTTTATGTCAGGGTTCATTCGGATGTTGTGCATTTTATGAATGTTGACAAATGTATAATGCCATGCATCCCCCCTCATGGTATCTACCTGCAAAGTCTTGGCTCTACCTTTTTTTCTTCCAGTTTCTAAACCTCAGAGAAAGACATTAAGTGATATATGTTCAGTGGCATCCAGCAAGAGCCGTTATCTCGAAGAGAATGCTCTAGAATGAAAGGTGGCTTGTAAGCCCAACATCAGCAGAATGCAATCAAATATTGTAAATTTGAGCTTGGTTTGGAGAAGCAGTCCCCAAACCATGTTGTATCCTCAGCTACTACCAAAATTCATGCCTACCTGCAAAAGGTGTTTATAGCTGAATACTCCCAAGACATATTAAGTTAAAATTAAATAATTACATGTGATTTATATGGTGCATTAGACACGCCAGTGTGGATTTTGAATTGAGAGAGTGATCTACTAAGAATAAGTCTGTGAGACCTCAGTGTCACTCAGACCGCAGTTTAGGAAACACTGGGTTAGACACAGAAATGTAAATGTCTAAAAAGGAATTGGCAAAAAGATTCACCTATAAACATGATCTTTCAGAATCGCAGGATTTTTCTGTCTTGGGATTCCTTAGCTCTACATGAATGGGAAATGAGCTCCTGATTTTGAGACTCAGATTCACCATTTTAAAGTATTTTGCATCTGTCTTCCCTGTTTACAAGACACATTAAAATTTTCTATGCTGAAATCTTGTGGCGGCATGTTGCATAGATCGTGTCCCTTTATCCCTGAACACTTTGGTGTGTGTTTTATAGAAAGAAGGTCATTCTCTTATGTAATGAATACAGTTATAAAACTTAGGAAATTTAGCACTGGTACATGTCCTTTTCCATTTTATTGATTATCCCAGTTCTCTCCTTTGTGACAATGTTTTTCCTTCCACTACAAGACCTCATCCAGGAGGAGCTGTTGCACTGAGTTGTAATGAGTCTAGTTTCCTTCAGTTCATCACCTAGTCTTTGTCTTTCATTACACTGAATGTTTTGAATACAGACCAGCAGTTTTGTAGACTGCTCCTCAGTTGGAGTTTGTCTGATGTTTTCTGATGACTGAACTTGAGTGGTGTATGCGTAGAAGAGAATAATGCAAAAGGATTTCATATCTTCTTTCAG
Source organism: Dinomys branickii (assembly GCA_004027595.1). Classification (NCBI taxonomy): domain Eukaryota; kingdom Metazoa; phylum Chordata; class Mammalia; order Rodentia; family Dinomyidae; genus Dinomys; species Dinomys branickii. The sequence goes on along the minus strand of PVLD010001044.1, from coordinate 71,099 downwards.
GGGCATTGTTAATCACCCATTCAAGGTGATATATAGTTCCTTCACTCTATACAGTAATGTCTATTTCCTGTTATTCGCTAGAGTATGTATTTTATAGGGAGGCATTTTAGAACCATGTAAATATTGTGCTTATCATCACAAATATCCAAGTTTAGTATGTGTTGATTACTCTTTTGTGCAAGTCTAAACTGCGATAATTGTAGAATAATGATTTTTCATTCCACCATTGCATCTACGTTTATCAGCTGACATTCTGCTGTTAAGAATAGCCTCTGTTTAACTGCACCAAGTTATTGACTTGTATATGTGTTTGCTTTCTTTTAGCTTAATAGTATATTGGGAATTTACTTTATAGCAGTTCATAGAAATCATCCTTATTTATTTGTACAGGGGAACAATAATATATTTTATACATGTGTTTCAGTTTTTTTTCAAATACATAAGGAAATTTAGATAGGTCAGTATTTTGCAATGATTTTCATATTGTAGAGTTGCATCTTCTGAGAAAATTACTAGACACGGGAATAGTAAGTGAAGTGGAGTATGTTTTGTAGTTTTGTCTCATTTCAAAACTCATGGCTTATTGCTAATTGTACTATATACTCAAAGTTCCTTTCCACTGGGCTTGTTCCAAGTGTATTTCCATCAGCAGTATATGAAAATGCTGGTTTCACACAACCTGTTCCAACAAAGTGTATTGTCAAGCTTTCAAGATAGTTCCGAACTGATGGGTGAAAACTGACATCTTGGTGTAGTTTTAATTTGCATTTCTATTTTTAAAAATGGAGTTGAATATCTCTTAATTTATTTAAGTCACTATAATATTTTTTGTGAATTATCTTCTTTTAAATTATTCATATCATTTGCTAACTTTTAAGTGAGATTTTTAAATCAAGTTTTCCTTAACTGTTAAGAGTTCTTTATATCAACACATTTCTCTTAACCCTTTATCTATTATATATAGCAAATATTTTTATCCAAGTTGTCTTTTGTTTTTAAGTTTATTTATACTGTCTTATTGAGATCATATATATACCATAGCACTCATGCTTAGAAAGTATATAATTTGTGCAATATTTATAAATTTTGGAAGCCATTACAGATACCTAATTGCAGAATATTTGCAAGAAGCCCTGTACCCATTAGCAGTCATTTGCCATTTCCTCCTCTCCTTTGCTCCTCTGGAAAACTACCAAATTATTTTCTGATATCTCTGGATTCACCTATTCTAGATATTTCATATAAATGGGGTCATGAAACATAATGCCCTTTGTGTCTATTTATGGGGCATCATGTGGTGTAATGATTCATCCATAGTTGCTGTGTCTGAATGCTCACCCTGTTAGTGGCTGAGGGGTATTTCATCATAGAGATACGCCATACTTATTTCTCCACTCATCACTGATGAATGCCTGCATTGCTTCCTCTGTGGGGCTGCTGTGAACATCTGTGCACACGTTTTTATGTGGATCTACTTACTCATTTCTCCTGGATGTAAGACTAGGAATGGAATTGCTGAGTTGTCTGGTAACTCTATGCTACACTCTTACCAGAAGTGCACAGGGGCTGAACCTCTTTACAGCCTCAGCAACACACCTTACTGTCTTTTTTATTTTAGCCATTCCAGTGAGGGTGCAGTGATGTGTCATTGTGGTTTTAAATGTCAGTTTCTTTAATGATTAAAGAAGTTGTGCTTCTTTCTTCTGCTTACTGGTTGTTTGTCTTTTTTGGGTAAATCTTGATTCAAATCTTTTGCCCATTTTTAAAAGAACTATGTTTTTATTGTTCACATATAGATTACTTGTATATTTTGGATGTTAGAGATGTTTATCAGATTCATGATTTGTAAATGTTTTCTTCCATTCAGTGTATTATCTTTTTATATTCTTGATAGTGTCCTTTGAAACACAAAAATAATTTTGATGAAGTCCAATTTGTGTCTATGTTTTTTCACTTTTAGTTTGTGCTTTTGCCTTCACTGCCAACCATGTTCATGAAAGCTTACATGTGTGTTTCCTTCTAACAGTTTCATAATTTTCAGCTCTTACACTTAAGGTCTTTGTTCTGTTTTGAGGTGTTTGTTTGGTTGGTTGATTTTTGGTGATAGAGATTGAATCTAGAGCCTTTACACTGAGCTACATCCCCAAACCTTTTTAAATTGAAATATTAACTAACTAAGTTTCCCAGGCTAAGCTTGAACTTGTGATCCTCCTGCCTCAGCCTGCTAGAATGCTAATTGAGACAGATGTATACCACCATGATTTTGAGTTAATTTTTGTATGTGGTGTGATAGGAGTTCAATTTCATTTTTTATGTATGGTTATCCAGTTGTTCCATGATCATATATTATCTTCACACCCTTGTAAAGTTCAACTGACCATAAATGCAAGGGTTTATTTCTAGAGTCAATCCTAGTTCATTGACCTGTGTACCTGTCCTTCCGGCAGTATCACATTGCACCAATTGCAGTTGTTTTGTTGTATTTCAAAATCAGTACGTGTGAATCCTATAACTCTATTCTTCTTTTTCAAGATTGTTTTGACTGACTTTTAGGATTAGCTTGCCAATTTCTGCTGAAACAAAAACAACTGAGATTGTATACTTTAATCTCTATTTCAATTTGGGAATGTCAACATCTTAACAGTATTAACTCTTTCAACCCATAAATGAGATATAACTCTTTTATTTAGGTCTTTTTTTTCCCTTTCAACCATGCTTTGTAGTTTTTAGACTTTAAGTTTTGTACTTTCTTGGTAAATTCATTCTCTAAGTGCTTGCACCCTTTGATACTATTATAAATGGGCTGGGGATATAGCTCAGTGGAATAAGCGCTTGCCTAGCAAGCGCAGGGTCCTGAGTTCGATCCCCAGTACCGCAAAAAAAAAAAAAAAGATAACCTTAAGATACTATTATAAATGGAAGTGTTATCCTAACTTCCCTTCTGATGTTTCATTGCTAGTGTATAGAAAACAAATGATATTTTACGCTAATCTCACATTCTTTCACTTTGTTCACATCGCTTTTTTGCCCAGTGGTTTTCTCCATGTGTTCAAATTTTCAATCTTTCCTGTTATTGCATTTAGATTTTGAGTCTAAATTAGAAAAAAATTCCTTGAATCCAGCTTATAGGATTCATTTTTGTAATTCTTGTAAAGTTTGATGAGTGACACTTCTTTTTGTTACTGAGGTTAATAAAGATGTGAGGGTGTTTTCAATGAATCACTTTATTAAGAAGGTAGCTTGTTGCAATGAAAATAACATTGGATTTGAAGTCAGAAAATCTGGGTTGGGTTGGCTCTCTGTTTACCATTTTTGATCATACTCTTTTAGTCTCTTTAGAGAAGAAGAACCTACCAAAGACTATCTTAATCATAGCACTGGTCACAGTTTCCAGTGGAAAGTGCTTTGTGAACTGTTAGGCCTGCTGCCAGCATAAGCTGCTTTTATTTATTAACAGCGATTATAAAACATTTACCAGTGCTCCCTTTTCTGTAGGAAAGATGCATCCCAAGATGCAGAAAGGTATGGGCTAGCCACAGCTCTTCAAGGGAATCCATCTCTGAAAGCCATGTAGTAAATATCCACAAAGAGGTTTTGTTATCTTCCCTGCTGTTTTTCTGCTCTTCATTCCTTTGGAGTGAGAGAAACGCTGGGAGAGAAAGACCTTTTATGTCCTGTAGCATGGAGGAAAGTTCCACAGCATTTTAGGAACAAACCATTCAAATGGAGAAAACAAATCAAGTCCTGCAGAGCCACCCAGGAAGGCGGCCCTGCCTCTGATGGAGGCCCCTCCATCTGCCTGCCCCGCCACCCACCAGAGCAGGCTCCGTGAGAAAACAGGGCACATATGATTGTTTCAGAGACTCTTTCTCATTGACAGATTTTGGCAATAAAAATCTTATTTTTCTATCTGAGGGAAAAATCACAGGATTTCATTTATGGGAGCAAGAGCATATGTAGGGGTGCGTGTTTCCAAGGGGTCTAAGTTAACGATGCCCACATTCGGGTTGCTCTTACCACCTCTTGATGCTTGAATGCCTTGTTTCTTTTTTCATTTTTCAGGGCAGCTGTGCTTCTCAGTAGTTTCCAAAAGTAGGGAATGTTGCTTTGCAAAACCTAATCACGGCACTGAATTTATAGGTTGGTCTACAAAAGACTTTGGGGTCAGAAAATCTGAATATCAGTTCAAGTTCCAGTTCTGGGCACACGATTGACCCTGGTCTGGCTGAGGGTGATGGCTGCTTGACACTTACAGGTGGTTCCTGGCAGGCTAGAGCACTCAGCCTATGGCAGCGCTCCTGGTCGGCTGTTAGTATCTGCTGTAATGTGTAATTCATCTATTATAAGTATCATACTAGTGTTACTTTTAGTTTAAAATGTCCAAAAAACTAGTCTTTTGTTTAAAATTAGAAAAGATTACAGAACACAATTATTATCTCACTCATTACAAAAGAATTTCCAAGACTGACATAAACCTGGGTGCCATAAAGGAGAAGGTTACTGTTTCTTTCTGAATAACAACTGCCTTTTATAAAAGTGATGTGTGTTCTGTAGTGTATAAAATATTAACCCATGCAGGAAAATACAAAGAGATTAGCCACAAGGCCCCCAGTCCTCCCTGTCTAGAAAAAGCCAGTTATTGACATTGGTTAAACATTGTATGTATAGATGGGGACAGATTGAGACATGCAATGGAGAACAAAGAAGAGGAAGGAAGGAACAAAAAAGGGAAGCAAAAGACAGGAAAGAAGGCAGAAAGGAAGGAAGGAAGGAAAGGAAGGAAGGGTGGTAAATGTGACATGAGAAGGAAAAAGTGCTCTGTAATAGGGTATCACCATAAAAAACTAAATGTTAGGAGAGTTCTTATAAAATCTCCATTAAAGAGGTAACTCAATAAAATTCGGACACAAGATAGGAAGAGGCAATTTACAGAGGAGGAACCAAAGAGCCAACTGCCATCTAAAAATACTCCTTAGGGTCAATCATTACTAGAGAAATGCAATTTACCTGTCTGTCCGCTGTGAGTGGAGGCCAGACGGGTCATGGGAATGAAACCAGGGTGGCAGGAGGGGTAGTTTGTGACCCTCCCCGTGGATGTGCATGTCTTTGGGACACCAAGATGGTGCACAGGAAACTGTTCATGGTGATGCGCCGTAAAGGATCAGACCAGGAACGGGAGGAAGAGGAGGTGAGACATACAGACAGAAAGAAGACAGTATTCTTTATTTTAGTTGTTTATTCTTTCCTTTTACTTACGATTTTAAAAGATTTTAAGGTTCTTAAAAATGATATGCATTTAAAAATCTAGTTAAGTTTTAAAAAAACTCATACTTGCAACAAAAAGAAGGAAAGATGAGCCTCTGGCATATCTATTTTGGTGCTAAGCCTTCTCAATAGCAGGTCTTCTCCTTGGCCCTTTGGAGGAACTAAAATTGACATCTGGAGAACTGCCTGCTGCTGAGGACTTTTCTCTGACTATTAAAAGAAAACGTCTTGGTCCAGGGCCCTCTGCGTCCACGGCTTTCTGCCCCCTGTGACTTCCAGTTCCTGTCTAGTCTGCCCCAACCTCCCCCCACGGGATCCACAGCCCCACTTCTCCCCTCAATGCCCCTCCCCCCATCAGGGCTCTCCAGCTGCTCCCGGCCCTGGGGGAGGCTTCCCTACCGGGCAGAGGAGAGCAAGTGGCAACCTCAGGCTGCAGCGTGACTCCCCGTGATACGTAAGAGCGAGCAGCACCTCAAAGCCGAAGGGGGAACGGCCAGCGCTGGCAGAGCTGAGTAGGAAAGTTAGAGAACACACACAGCCGAGCTGCGGCACAACTCCGCAGCAAAGCAGAGGAGCAGATTCTTACTGGGAGACACCTGCTATCTGCTCTGTGCTCTGGCATTTCTGCTCAGTGTGAAGTTCCCCCAAAGCTCTCAGAAGCTTCTTGGGGACCCACTTACTGGTGTCTCGCTCTCCCTCTAGATATCCACTCCCTTTCTGGGCTAAGCCTAGTATTTAGCAGCGTCTTTCTCTGACGCTTAGAGAGTTCTTCATTACACTGATAAGAAAATCATCTTTCTGTAACTTCTGCTTTCTCAGTCACCAATGTCAGACGGGAAGAGCCTGCAGTTTGGACTTACAGGCTTCTGTGTGGGTCTCCATCCTCCCACTAAGCTGCCATTGACCGTGAGGCTTTGTTCCCACCCGTCAGTGGGCCGCCCATCACTCTCAGGGGTCGTTGTGAGATCAAGTAAACTGGCGTGTATAACCTGCTTAGTAAGGAGTGGTTCTCCTCTTTCCACTGCCTCTCCCCAGCGCTGGCTTTGAGCTTTACCCAGAGATCCTGGCTTCGTCACTAAACTGAGACTTATGTTTCTTCACGATGAGTGTTTTCATCTCCGGGGTAAATGTACTTGGTTGTAAGTCCACAAACAGAGGCTGGGCGTCTGGGTACTTACTCTCCACTTTGATGTTGGAGAGCTTTCTCGCTGGAGTCAGCAATCTCTTATCCATGGCGATCCCATAATCATTTCAAGGATGTCGGGGGGGGGGGGGGAATCTCCTCCCCCCAATCCTATCTTGTCCTCATGTGATGGATCCACACTCAGACCCCTCCCAGGGCTTCAGGTTGTGTTCATATGGTGGGCCGTGCCTGCATAAATGGTGTTCCTTCATCCTTTTCACTAGTCATCAAGCTTTCTTCTCAAGACATATTGCACATTTCCCACATCCAAGGAGACAGGCCCAGTTAGATAAGAGTCTGCCAGCTCTCACTCTGGCTATGACCAGTGACAGCTGATTGGCGCTGAGGAGTTAGTGGTTTCCCCAGAAATGCGCCGAGGCACCGAGATGGAACAGCTGCTCTGTATCTTGGCAGGGGTTGAGGTTTTATAAAGGAGGTTCTTCAATTGATGACCCTGATCAGTGTGAAACATTAATAGTTTTTGTTTATTTCAGTTTTCTTTTCTTTTTTGATGCCGTCCAACATGGCTGGCCGTCCAAAAGATTTGGAGACAGCAAATATTCTTCCTTAACTTCCAGACAACAGTTGATAAACATATAAACATAAGATATTGAAAATAACAAAGGACATGCGGGGAAACCCAAGCCCTGGGGAGATTAATAAATCATGAGGTGGAGGCGTGAGTGTAGGCAAGCTGGAGAGAGGGTTCTCCAGTGGGGCCCATTGCTTGGACTCCTGCAAACAGCCAGGAAAGGCAAACAGGCCTCTTGTAATTCTATTCACTGTGATTCCTGGTCCTTCAGTGCTCTCAGATGCACGTCACAGGGCTATTTGCATTCTCTTAGCAGGTGAAGCTTTGTTCCTAACCGAAACGGTGGCTGAGTTTGGTACAATGACGCCGTCCAGTCGCCAGCTTTGTCCCCACCCTTGGCGTTCATTCCTTTCAGGCCGCACTGTGGCCTGTGGCTCCCAGTCTGTCACCCGGAACCCTCCTGTTCCGTGGAGCTTGTTTCAGGGCAGCCGGCGGGGAGCAGCAGGTGGGCTCCAGGCCCCTCCACCCACTGTGGTGGGAAAACCTCCACTCTTACTTGCTGTATCGTTTAGAAAACCAGAGAAGATCTCATTTGGAATAAAGGAGATCCTTCTGCTTCAGAAAAGAAACTTGACAGTCATCAGTGCTATGGTGTCTGCCTCCATTTGCAAACTGTTCTTTTCTGCTCAGTGGTAGTTTTTTTTAATGTAACCAGGTTAAAATATATAGAAAAAGTTCAGTTGCTGTCTGAATAACCTACAATATATGTGGCCCACCACACTGACAGTTGCTTGGATGGTTCCCTTCTCCCCACCTCAGTTGAAAGGAGGTCATGCTTGATACAGCTGATGGACAGTGCCTTGTAAGCTGGCCAAGAAGGGATGGGAGAGCAGGGGGCTGGACGACTTGTGAGAACTTGGGGGCAGTGGAGTGCAGGACCAGAGGCTGCATGGATGTAACAGAGCCAGGAGTGTAACGGGATCAAGAGTGTCTATGAGCTGGAGGGCCCAGAGGTAGACATGAGAGATCAGTGATAGGTCCAGGAGTGTGACCAGCACACTGGGGAGCTGAGTGTGGAAGGGACAGTGAGTCGACTACAAGCCTGAGAGGCCAAGGTGTCAGGTCAGCAGCTGTGGGTACTGTAGTTTGCTCCTGAAGCTCTTCTCTGTGTGCTTCTCAGCCTTGCTTCTCAGCCCCAGAGCCTGAGCATCAGGTACCAGGTCAGCGTCCTTGTCCTCTGCCCAAGGGCCACACAGCCTGGACTGTGGAGGGGAGGGAGAGAAAGGAGTTCATTCCCTTAGCAGTTCCCTGCGAGATCACTGCCGCTGGACTACACGCTCTTATCAAAAGCTGCTACTCTGTCCCCAGAATTCATCTTTATTTTCCCCTTTACTTGGGGTGCTGGTATGTGGTTGAATTCAGAGCCTTTACACTGAGCTACATCCTCAGGTCTTTTATTTTTTTAGCTTGACACAGGGTCTTGCTAAGTCACCAAGTGGCCCAGGCTGGGATTGAACATTTGATCCTCCTGCTTCACTCTACCTTCTAGAGTGCCGGGATTACAGATGTGCGCCGCACACCTGGGTAACTCATCTTCCCTGTTAGAGCCGGTGCTCCCTGCGTAAAGCCCCTTGTCTTGGGGCCCTGCACTCTCATCATGGGGTTTCGTCTGTACAAGCAGTCATTTCATGGGCCCTTTTCCTTCCACCAGCCTGTACAGGTGCACTAGCCTTTTCTTCGCCTGATGGGCACGGGTCAATGCCCTAGGCACTGAAATCACTGGAAATGAAACAGGAGGAGGGTACCAACAAGCACTGACTCACAGCTAGGGGCAGTGCCTGCATGTCCACATGGAATGAAACTCTCCCCCATTTTTCTACTTCATCTGGGATCTCCTTTAAAACTGAAATCCCTGACTGGTGCATGTGTGTGTGTGTGTGTGTGTGTGTGTGTGTGTTTCCCTAGTGTTGACCCAATAGCTGGCATTTAAAAATTAAAATACACTGAATCAAATGGGGATGAGTTAAATTATACTGAATTGGATAGAATTTTACTAAATAAAGGAGATGCTAATTTGGCACATCTTAGACATCCTGGGTGTCTTCCTCCTCCTCCTCCTCCTCCTCCTCCAGCATATGGTTTTAAAAAGCATCATGAACATCAAATAATAAATTAGACCAGGGCTTGAGTTTCTGCAATGAATAATGAACAATAAATGTTTGCTTATACAGTATTTGCCTCTCACATCAAAGAAGGGTCAAGGTCGTGAAAATTTTGCGATAATTCCGATCTCCTTCAGCTCTCAGGACCCGCTTTCTTGACACTGTGAGCTTTTCTTCACCCTTGCTGCGAAAGGATCACTTTCTGTCTCCAAGGCAAAAAGCAACTTGCGATACTTTCTGAACATGTAATTATTCATTTGAAACTAATTTTGATAGACACATATTCATTACATTTCCTTGAATTATAATACCAAGTAGAAGTGAAATAGAAACTCTTCTTTGAATCTGAGCTTTAATCACTCCAAAACAGCATGCATTGAGCCTTTGTCACAGTTGCCGGGAACCCTCCCTGGCAGCACACAGTGACTGTTCTCCTCAGAGAGTGGGTTGTAGAGATAAAGAACCCAGGGGGAAACGCAAGATAAGCAGGACTCAGCTTGCACTGAGGGAGGAAGGGTATTTCTGCTCCTTTTTCTTTTCTGCAAACACAGGCATGTGATATTTTGACGCTGTCCCTTGGCTCTTGTAGTTTGTACACACACAAACTTGCATTTCCGAGCACCTCTTCTTTGAAAAACTACTTCAAGGCAGGGAAGTAGTTTATGATTGGACCTTTCATGCCACAGCAAGATCAGTGACTAATTTGGGACTGCCCAAATCATTTCCTCCTTCTTCTTCCTGTCCAGTTATGAAAAAAGTCATTTTAAAGCAAAGGATATTTATTAGCATTGATGAATAGGACTTCTGACCGTTCTAACACAGCAATAAAATCTATTGCCAGAGCTCTTGATTTGGAGAAGCCCCTACCTCAGAAAGTCTAAGCTGGTAGCTGAGCTTTTAACACATGACAAACGGGGTGGCTGTCTAGAGTCAGAGAGTGCCGCCACCCTAATTAGTTTCAGAAATGCATTCAGTTGGCCATCAGAGGAGCAGGTGCTGCTTAGCAGACTGCGATGGGGCGGACTTGGGCTGACTTTACTTCCTCTGCCAGCTCCATGGAGCGGTCATAGCTCCTGGAGGTGCTTCTGGGAATGTGCTGGTATCAGTTAGTGATATCTACCATCATGAGCTGGGGGAGCAGGGCGAGGACAGCATTTAAGACACGACCCAGAAAACGGAATTTGAAGTCAGAATATCAAGCCCGTCCCTTGTTGGCTGTGAGAAATCTTGACCTTCACTTTGCTGCTCAGCTTTCCATGGCTGTGTCAAATACCTGAGATAAATCAATTTAGAAGAGAAAAAAAATTGATTTTGGCTGAAGATGTTGGAGGTTTCTGTCCATGATGGGGTGGAGCTGCTGCTTCTGGGCTTGCGGCAAGGCACCACTTCCTAACTTGTCAGGATGGACGTAAGGGTAATACAAGTATTTTTTAAGCTCTAAATATTGACGGGGGGATGAAGAGTAACTCTTTTCATTTGGAGAGATGTAGGTGATATTTTATTTGAGACGATTATTATTCTACGTTCCTAGGACCATAGTTTTTTCTTAAAATATTTTAAATGGGCTTTCTAAAGAGCCCGATTTTTGTCTACACTATGGTAGCTCCCATTGGCCAGCACCTGAGGGTGCGAGCCAGTGGTCCTGCTGGATCAGCCACAGGGGATCGGTACTGCTGTGGGTGATCCCTGCTGACCCTGCAGCTGGTCCCACTCTGGGCTGAGCAGCAGTCCAGGATCTGGGCTTGCCCACTTCCTCTGCTCACCATGGAGGCTTTTTACTTCCTGAAACTCACCACCTGCCATTCTTTGCTGACTAAAATGGCCATACACTTTTTTTTTTTTTTTTTTTGTGGTACTAGGGATCGAACTCAGGACCTTGTGCTTGCCAGGCAAGCACTTATTCCACTGAGCTATATCCCCAGCCGCCATACACTTTTAAATGATTTATTTAGTGACAGACCCCAGCCATAGCACCGAGGCAAGTGGATTCACTCCAGCATTCTGTCTGGCAGTCGGTGCTTTTAAAGCCCGGCTCTCCCAAGAAGTGATCGCACTCCCACGTGGATCATTTCTTTCAGTGTGTTAGAAGGTTCCTTGGCCTTCTTCTTATCACTGGAAGGACAGTGACTTCCCTGTCGCAGCTGCCAAGCATGTAGACAACTTATTTCTTCTTTCTATGGTGACAGGCTCACGTCATCATCCTGGGGAGAAACCCCTCTCAAGAGGAGGCAGCAGACTCCGCGCACCTTGTCGCCCATGCTGCCATGGCTTCCGAGAGGCCCGAGCACCGCGGTGAGGCCCATTCGCGTGCCTGGGGGAGGCGGAGTGGGCGGATGGAGCTGTGCCCTGGCCCTGCAGGGTGCCCTCGCTGGGCTCTGACATCATCTCACTGTGCTTCTCTCTGCTTCCCTGATGTCCTCTGCTCTCTGGCCCAGTGGCCTCCCTCTACCCTTTTCCTCTTCAGCACAGCTGCTCTCCGTCCAAACACAGCTAAGAGCCCTGAGCCGTCTGCGCCAGGCTCACAGGGAAACCCCTGCTTTCAAAGGTGACTGAGTTGAAAGATTGTTGTGGAGCCCCTGCAGCGGCAGCTCTGACCTCCACACTCTCTCAGGGCTGAGCTTCCCATCAGGACAAACTTACATGACTTCAGGATACCAGGAAGAAGTTGCCACTTACAGCTCACATGGCTTTTCTTGTTTTAAGCTTTGGGAAATCTTTACCCCACCACCCCAGGCCCAGAGTGTGTGATGTGTCTCTGTTGACAGGAAATGTTCTAGTGATTCTGTTGTTCAGATCAGAAAATGCAGAAATGGGATATAACTCACAAAGACCTAGGGACATATTCCAAGACAGCAGAGAAGAATAACTATGTACCAAGTAAAATAAGGCCCAGTGTGCTCGAAAGCATAAAATCAGCATGTGGAAGGCTTGGGGCTGGTTTGGAGAGCAGACACGGGGCTAGGAGGCTGAGCTTGGGAAGGTGGAAAGGAGGTCTGCTTGATCAGCCTGATTGGAGCAGGTCCCGGGGCCAGGCAGGCGGCTGCAGTCCTTGGAGGAGCTGATGAAGGGTCCCACATTCACCCACCTGTCAATCCCAGCTTACGGATGCCCCGTTCTGTTCTCTTAGAGTTCAGAGAACCTCTTCAGACCTGGAGAAACCTGGGTGGGGTTGGAGAGAGGAGGGGCAGGTAATTTACCTGGTCCTCCTTCCCAGGAACACTCCACCTATAACAATCAAATTCACTTTCAGAACCATCAAAGAATCAGCATTATGGTAGCTTCCTGGTGCCCCAAATTCCTTCAGTTCCTTCAGTGTGGGCTTTGCGGGCACGAGGGGAGGTGGCTCGCACTGGAGGAGGGAAGATCACTTGGCAGCCCAGATAGCAGGGTGCTTAGGGCAGCATAACAACGACGACAACAAGGACTACAGTAGCAGGAGTGGAACACATTTTGCCCCAGACCCTGGTACTTTCTATAAAGAACTCACTGAATCTTTTCAATGACACTCAGAAGCAGGACACCTTGCAAAGGAGTTCACACAGCCAGCTCTTCCGACCAGAAACTTCCATCAACCTAGAGGGGCCGCTCTCTTCCTACTCACTGCTCCTCCCAGAAGGACAAAGTCAGGTCAGTCTTCAGACTGCTCCTAGCCAGGCCCTTCTCAGAGTAGGTCTCTATGGATCAGAAGACACCTGGAACATTGCTCACCCCCACGCCACTGGGGAGAATGTTTACCAAAGCCTCCAGGGAGAGTAAAAGTGAGGAGCTTGGGCAGAGGAGCAGCAGGATAGAAAGTCCAGTTGCTGATCGACTGGCAGCAATGTGGCGCCCTGGAGCAGGTGCAGTGAGGGGCACCAACCCTCGCCCCTCACTGACTCACTAGAGTGGGAAAATAAAAGCAAGAAAAAGCTTCCTGTGGTTCCTACCGTGGGTACCTAGTGTGAGAGCCACCGCTGTCAGCGTCCTGCACTCCTTAGTGGCAGATGTGGGGAGGCTGGGTACTGAGCAGGCAAGGGCGGTGTACCGACCTCAGGGTTTTGTCCCTGGGCTTGCCTGCAGGGGAGGCTAGCACGGGGAGAGCAGGTGCAGCCTGGGCAGCACAAGAGTGGTCAGCTTTCCTGGAAGGAGACAGTCTCCACCCAGCCAGTGGATGTAGCAAGCGTTCTGGTGGCTCATTCCCCTGTCTTTCCTATCCTCTCTCTGCTGTCCCCTCCGGAATAAAAGAAACTTATCCAAGGCTCCAGGCCTCTGCCTCCTCCAGCAGGGAGAAAGGAAAGGGGACAGTTTGGAACTTATCTTTGACTAGCAACTAAAGGGTGACCAAACCCAGTACCTCTCACCTACACAGGACTTCCTGACCTGACCCAGACTTCAGGCACTTGTAGGTTAGAAGTCCGGTCCAGATCCCAATTTGCATGTTCTTCTAAGGGTCAAGGGGCGTGTTCTGAGCTCTGATTTCCTGCACTTAAACCTATCTGCCAAAGAGCAAAGCTTCTGAGTTTTGTTAAAAAGAGAAAGAAGGAGGAGAACAAGGAGGAGGAGAGAAGCATCTGTGAGAGGAGGGTTTCTCGTGTACAGACTCTCCGTAGCTGGCTGGCTTGCTGGATGCCCATTGAAGGCATTGCCCTTCAACAAAGGCAGTGTCTCTGGCCAGGAAGCAAGTGTTTCGGGCCCCACACTAAAGCCAATCCCGTTGCCTTCTCTGCATTCCTCATGCCGAGGAGACTGCCCTAGAAGTCAGGGAGGATTGTGGCTGGATAGAGATTCTGAATTCAGACTCCTTTAATGTCACTAACCTGAGCCTGGCCAGCTTCCCGGAGCAGCCAGACAAACTTGGTATTAACAGATCTCTTAACCAGGCTAAGTGCTCCGGGCCTTGGCCTTGTGTTTATAACTCTTCTCCTAAAGGATTTTAGAATGAAATGGCCAGATGCCAAATGCATTGCAATCTAAGCCTTGGGCGGCAGAGCCCGCTGAGTACAGGCAGCCTTGTTTGGAAGTGGCCCCGTCTGTGCGGGCTCCAGTGGGCTGGGGAGTTCTGCTGGTCCAATGATGGCAGACAGAACATACATGGGGTGAGGGACAAGGTTGCCTGTCCAAGTGAATTCCCTACCTACAATCACTATGACAAATGTATCTATCTACAAACCCCACTGATCATCTCCCTGTATTTTCCACAATTGACCTGAAAAAGTTAGTTATCTGAAGCTGTATCTTAACACGTCCCCTCTCCTTGTTTTATTTTACCTTACATGTTCCTCCCTTTTCTCGACTTCTGCCTGTGTCCTGCCATCTTATTTTGACCTGTGTTGGGCCCACCCTCACGCCTGTGCCAGGTGCTGCTCTTTGGGTAACTGATGCTTCTCTGGCCCTGTGTGAGACTTGCCAGTCCAGAAGGACCCTGGTATTCTCAGGAGCGCGGATCCTGTGGGCTCCTGACAGATGACGGGCACCTGGGGCAGCCTGTGTCCTTCGCCTTCCCTGCCCTTCTTAGTTGCCCCTGCTGCCTCACACTGAGGCCTTCACCCTAAGGCTGTGGCACAGTCCTGCTAGGGAAAGCGCAAGGAGCCACCACTGGCCCCACACACCCTATCTCCCCTCGTCTTCATTCTGTTTTCACCATCTTCCCACGCCTTCATGGCCTGTGTGCTCCGAGAACCTTCCTCAGCCCAGCTCAGGGCCCATTTCTTACTACAAAATGCCCAGCCAGCCCGAGTTTGGCGTCTCTGGAGCTCCGTAAGCCACTGGCCATGACCAGACCTGCTCTGGGCCCTGTAGGGAGTAGGTGGGACGGAAAAGGCAAAGAATGGAGGGCTGAGGCCGAGAGAAGGAAACAGAAGGCTCTGGTGGTTTCTACCAGCATCAGGAAGATTCCCTCTCAGAAACTTCTAGAAGTCATCTTATAATCATCACATCTAGAAGACTGGAGTTGGATGGGAGGGTTACTTAGCAAGTTAGAGGAAAGCAAGGACCAGGTACAGTGTGCAGATTACAGTCCAGAAACAGAGCTGTGGTTACATTGTGGGTACCACAGTTTTCAATCCCCAGAGGCCCAGAGAACCAGGGTCTGCTGCGAGGCCAGGCCAGTGAGGGAGGAGCAGGCGGCCCTGGGCCCGCAGAGGAGAAGCAGGCCTACTCTTCATGTCAAGTGTGTGCTGTTGGCCGTTCTTTCCCAGGACAGCCTGGTTCGCCACCTGCGTCCTCACCTGTGTGTGGAGTAAGGCCTTGCAGCCTCACAGGGTTTCCAGCTTGCACCCTGGAACTGGCTTGTAATTTGTGTTTTGAATTCACAAGAGCCAGTATTGCTTATGCCCTGACGTGATCTCAAGAAGGCTTTTAAGGGCAGCTTATAGGAAACAAATAGACTTCACCCAGACAAATGACTGCAGCCACAGACCTGAGGCTGCTGCAAGTTCCACCAGTCCCTTCCCAGGTGGCCCTAAGTGGGGTTCTCAGTGGAGGAGGAAGGGGAGGGGCCTGGCCAGCCTCCTGGTGGCCACCATCAAGCCCTGTGACAAGCCCCATGAGGGCACTCATCACCTGTGTCCCCTGCTGCCCTCTTGGTCACCTCCCTTTCCTGATGCACACTGCGCCCCACCCCAGACAATCACAGACTTCTTCATGTCGCACAGTGAGTGGCAGCAGCTCTGCCACCCCCAGAAGCATGTCACGGGCCAGGGTCTGCTGTGTGCAGAGAGCGAGAGAGTATGCTAGCTTCATGTCCTTAGGCTTCTGCGACCCCACAGCAGTGAGTGGGTGGCCTCGGGCAGTAGCCCCCTTAAAGTATCTAAGCAGGTTCATTTTGTTTGCTGGGTGATCGCCAGACCATAATTCTTGAAATTTTTCATTTTCAAATTCCCTGGTGTTCTTAAAGCCTTGGCAGTTACAAAGATTATTTTCTAAGACTGTTAACAAAAGATACTTGTCACACTGTACAGGAGCACGCCTTCATAATGAACACTGTCCTTGCTGTTCTAACTCCTGCCTCAGGACAGCTTCAGGAAAATGAGCCCGTGGTTACTGGAATTTACTTTAATTAAAAACCTGACCTCCAGTGAGCCACCTTGCAATCTTGCATACCTCTTGCTCTTTGAAGGAAGCCTTGTTTTCTTTTGCTTATGACTGACCATCTCTAAGCACAGTCTGTCTGGGAAGGACATGGCTTTTGTCCCCAGACAGAGCTGTCTGCAGACCAAATCACCCTGCCCGCGAAGCCACACTCCCCTCTGACAGACAAACTAAACATTCTGTTAGCATGAAAATGGGGAGAGATTCATGGCCTTGGAATACCTCTGCCAGCAGAGCAGTGCCATGCTCCTGTGTTTTAGAAAATGACCTCATCTTTTGCCCAGGCCACAGCCCAAGGTTGCCGAGGATTGTGGGATTGCTTTTAAAGTCAGGGATGGCTGTGTGCAAGAGCGTGGAAACTTGCTGGCTCTTTGTGAGCCCACGCCCAGCCTCAGAGCGCAGAGAAATGTCAGGAGGTGGCTTTTCACCCTAATGGCTGTGACTTCCGGTCTTTCTGGAAATCCTGTTGTCACTTGTCCCAGATGGACCTGGGGTGCCCACCCCCAGGACATTAAATTGGGGTGAATGAAATGACGTCTTTGCTCTGAAGCTGGGATCCCACGTACTCTCCCGTCACACTGGTCATGGGAGTATAGTTCGTACAATGACTTTGGAGAGCTGCAGCGGTCAGAGTGATAAGTCAGGAGCTCGCAACGAAGTTTTTCTGTATCCGGGATAAAAATAAGTGTTTTCCGATTTACAGACAGAGGTGGGGACCACTGTGGCCTCCTGAGACCTACCTTTGTTCCCGTGCTTCAGGTTATCGTAATCTACGAGGGTCCTGACGTGAGTTTACAGGTGCCTGGTGTGTGGTGACTTGATGTGACAGCAGCTGTCAGGGAAATCCTGTTCCCTGGCCTCATTGTCTCCCTTTCACCAGAGAATTCCAGGAACAGAAATGGGAAAAGCGTGGAACTTTGGAAGCTGGCGACCCAGGAAAGGAAAAAGAGAAGCAGGACCTGAGGAGCCTGGCCCTAGGGGCAGGTTGCCAGGCAGGGCCAGACCCCACCTGCTCACCACAAGCCCTCCATGAGCTACACCGCCTTCATTCAGTGATACTTTCCTTCCTCCCCCTCTCCCACTCTCTCTTCCAGAGATTCATCTGCACTTTCTTTGGAAAACATGACTCAGTCTCTGAGTGTGAGGTGATGAGCCATTTACACATTCGTGTGAATTAGGCCCAGCAGCTTCCCTTCCTGCAGTGCCTTGGTGAGCTCAGCCGTGCTGAGCGAATGGAGCGTACTTGCTCAGGTCCAGAGCTTACTTTCTGGAGCAGCTGGGCTCATGACAATGGGAGTTGGGAGAAATACTGTGAGGCGGGGAAACGCTGCCAAAATATGAGAGTCAAAAGTTGTCTAGTGCAGCTGTGTCCACTGTGCCCACAAGACTGGCCCAGGAGAGGGAGCGGAGGGGAGGGGAAAGCCTCCAGGTTTTTGATGTCCGCCCTTCCCTGCAGAGGGTAACACATTTCAGCCAACCCCATGGTCTGAGTCTTGTGCGTATTTAGTCCCAGCTGCTTCCCACGCCTTCCTCATCTGCAGAGAGAGTTCATCTCCAGGGCGATGAGGCTGAGACGTGGAAGGTTCTTAGAGAAGGGCTGGGCTGCATTTCGTAGTTACTTCTCTGTCAGCCAAAAGCCTAAGATATCAAGAGTACCCACTCTTAAATATCTGTAGTCACTTTAGAGGTGCAATATTCACCTCTGTAATGTTTTTAGAGTCAGCTAAATAAATGCCACACCCCCAATATCACTGTCATCAGGTTATTAAACCAGCCAAAGGTAACAACTTAGTTCAAGCTTTTAAATCTAAAGTGCTTTTGCCCATAAGTCAGCTATGGATAAGAGAGATGGAGCATTTTCCGTGTGGTATTATTTAGTACTTATTACTCCTGCAAGAATCCACCTGCTGGTCTGAGAAATAAGGGAGGAGGAATCCAGCTATAGACCCAGGAGTGGAGCCCTCCCTAGGAGAAAACCCCTTGCAGTAGTGAGATTCCTGCTTCTGTCTAGGACTCCACGTGGACTGAACCTTGCAGGAGAAGGTAGCCTGAAGTTGGGACCTTGGGTGTGAGTGCCCCACCCATCCTGGGGCGGGCAGCCTGCATACCGTATAAGGGAGAGAGGGAGGCGTGGTCACACCCCTCCCTGTTTGCTCTTGTTGCTTTTCCCCTTTTCCACCACCATGAACGGTGGCCCTCTGCCATGTGCCACTCTGCCTTGGAGCCAGCCGAGTAAGGACTGAAACCTCGACAGAGCTAAATAAATCATTCCTTCCTTAATTTTGAGTGTCAGGTATTTTGGCCCAGCAACTGAGAGAAAAGTAACTAAGACAGGATCTTCTCTGAGTTCATTCCTGTAAAGCACTCATTTCAGTTCCTTGTAGGACTGAACTCCTCTCAGCTCCTGTTGGCTCTCCCCGGTCCTTATACCACCACCGTACCCTGCCCCCTTTCAGCAGTGGAGGACCTCCTTCTCCTCACATCTCACTAAGGCTTCCTATCTCCCTGCCTTCCTTTTCTGCCACCACCTGGAGAGGATTCTGCTTTCAAAGAGTCCATGTGATTGAGTCAGGCCCAAGGGGTAGCCTCACTCTCTTAAAGTCTGTAGTGTTTGTTATGGTTTATACATTGTGTCAACTTAGAGAGTCTAGAGGTTTGGCTGCTGAGTGACTCAGCAGGAAGCCAGGGTGCTTGCTTTGTACACATCCTGAGCCTGTGGAAGAGGAGGGCATGGAGACTGTGTGAGAGCTACACGCCCCCTGGGTAGGGGTAGCCTGTTTACAATGTAAGGGAGGGAAAGAGTCTACTTTGCTGCCATTCCTCCCTTTTGCTGTGGTTGTTTTGCTGTGCTCTGCTGCCATGAACATTTGCCCTCTGCCATGTGCCACTCTGCCTCACAACCAGCCAAGTGTGGACTGAAACCTCCACAAACTGTAAGCCAAATAAAACTTGCCTTTCTTCTTTTTGGGTTTGGGTATTTTGTTTCAGCAACGAGAGAAAAGTAGCCAAAACAGTGCCCTGTAACACAACCTCAGCACGGACATTCTTCTCACCATACTCACAATTTCCACCCATAAACAAAGGAGATGGCATTACACAGGGTGAGAGACATTGGCATTACCACAGAATTAAACTGTTGGCCACACCGTTGGCTTTTTGCAGGGAGCTCCATTCAGTTTCCTAACGAAGCTGGCCTCAGGCTTCCTCTCAGTCCTGCTCAAGCTTGGAAGACCCTAGTGCTTAGAAAAATGACCATAGTTACAACCACTCCCCTCAAGAAGCGCTGAGTCACCATAGATTCAAGGACAACAGGACTGATGGATCATGCCCTGAATCCTACAAAACTCTGAGACAAAATAAACATTTCCGGTTGAAAAATTGATTCGTTTCTGGTATTTGTTACACCCACAGATAGCTGACTAACATGAATTGCTTGGGCTTTTTCTTCCCTCTTCATACCTAAGCTTCTGCTTTGATTACTTTCGTGACCGCCATGTATTTAAAAAGATCTTCATCAGATCTTAGCCAGCGTGTTCACAGGTTTACATTGTTTGGGGTTCTTTCCTCAGCAGCACGTCAACCATATTGTCCAGATTTTTCATGTGTAACAAGATTATAGTCCACTGAAGTAAGTGGGCCGCAGAGTCTTAATGCCAGTGAGTAGGGACCAGAGTTATTGGCTGAATAACTGATCAGTCAACATGAAAACTTACCAGTGTGATTAGGTCTGGGAGACAGTTTCTTCTTTTATATTAGCTTTGCTTTCTGTGTCACCAGGAAGCGAAAATGTATGAAAATTAAGGAAAACAAATTGTTAGATCCTTCTGACATCTAACTCTTTTCTGATAAAACAGGCAGATTAACGGGCAAAGGACAGTCTCCCAGCCTGGTTTCCCTTGTCCAAATACTTATTATTTGCAGATAATTCACTGCCACTAAAAGCACAGTTACTTCATTTCCATTTCAAATCTGCGAACAGTTTTCAAAATTGTTGCTATGATGCTTTTCTTCAGATGTGGCTGAGAAGTATTTTCAAGAGAGCCTGGCTCATCTTAAGGATTTGGAAGGGGCAGGAAGGGCCAAATTTCTTGCAATTCAAGATGAATTTTGCCATTTTCTACAAATCACCGGACAAAAAGAGGTAAGTGAATTCAGAATACAATTGTACATTTATTCACATGGATGATAGTTGGCATTAAAGGGTCATTCTTTCCCTCTGTAAGCATCTATTAAACACCTGCTATCTGCAGGCAGGTCCTGACCTCTGAAGGAATGCTGGTAAATAAGGCGGGGGGGGGGGGGCTCTTGGGCTTGCTCCTAGAAACTGGAAAACTTTTTATGAGAATATGAATGATGTGTCTACTACAAAATGTCCTAATGAACAAGCAACCTTGAGAAACCAGTGGGCAAAACCCTGCTTACCAAACAACTTGCAGCTCTGGCTGGGTTAGAGTGTGACAGTGTATCTAATTCCTCTCCCCTCATTCTGGAGTAATGAATGAATTTGCATATCTAATAAAACAGCACAGTGCAGAAGTTTCTGCTGTCTCTTGCCATTGATCCATACAGGCTTTACATGGCTTATAAAAAAGGAGCAAGACCCAGAATTTATATGCATTGGTAATTAAACCCATGGGAACTTATTTCCTGCAAAGCCCAACAGCTTCCAGAAAGCGACTGAATAGCTCAGTTGGGTTTTTTTTCCAACCCTTTGTGGCAAATCTGGGGAATAAAAATTTATTTCCTCCTTGTTGTCTGTAGACCTCCACCCACACAGCGCTTTCCCCACCCTTAATCTCTCCAGGACTTTCTCAGTTAAAAAACATGGGTGTTTAATGTGGATGCATCCGTATCTCTCAGGCCAAAGAACGGCTACTGTCACCATGACAAATGGAATTGCTGTACTTTTCTAGATCACACAGCCAAGGAGAGAGGGTCCTTCCGGGGACCTCGGATTCCCACCCCCAACCCATCTCTGGAAGTCCTGTGGGGAGGGCTCAGAAGAATGGGGCGGTGTCTTCACTTTCCTTCCTTACCCCACACAGTTCCTTGGTCATTTCCAGGCATAGCGTGAACCCATCCATTATTTTCCATCTCCCCTCCCTTCCCACTTCCGGCCAGGGTCCCCTCTCACTTCCTCCTGGAAAGGCCTTCCCCGCTGGGTCCAGGCTGATGCTGAGCCATCCTTCAGAACTTATCAGAACGCCCTCCCACCCCCACCCCCGCATGAGTCTTCTTTACAGAGCCCTGTTTGATGCGGGAAAATTTTGTAAATGTGTATGTGTGTGGCTGTTTAAAGACTCTCTCACATGACTACACAGAATTTCATGAGACCTGGATGGTCTTGCTGCGGTTGGGGGTGACCAGCAATTGGCTGATATGTGTTTGGCTTCAGGCCAGCCTATCCCTCGGACCACCCCAGGCCAGGTGTCCCTCCCTCTTCTCACTTGCATTCCTGCTGGGGCGCCTGCTTCTGAGGCAGCTGGTGTCTTGGGTCACTGATGCTGTTCCAAGTGCTACCCTTGCCCAAGTCACCCATATCAGTGTTGTTGATCAAAAGATGCCCCTTGCTCTCCCAGGCTGCCGTTGACGGTCATTGCAAATCAGCTGTTTCCATTCTCAGGCCACTGGCAGCCCATTCAGCAGCCTACACGAATAGAAAACCTGCCCCTTCCACAGGTGGATGCGGCCTGGGCTAGAACGCACTATTTGCAGAGTGTGACACAGGCTGGCCTTCAGCCTCTTCTGTCTCCTGCCATGCGCTGAGCACTGTGTGTGTGGCACAACCTGCCCAGCCCAAGTGGCAGCCTCGTGCTGTGCCATTTGCACATGTGACCACCAAACCTTTCACTGTGGGTTACAGTGACAGCTGGCCACCAAGTGCTAGGCCAAGGACAGTCATGGAGATGAGCAAGGGGCAGCCCTTGAACCACCCCTGGCATGACTGCACCCTACACACAGACACAAAGCTGCCACCAACAGGAAGGGGATCTTTGAGGAGGAAATTCGTGTCAGGAAATACTGTTCTCTGACCAACTAATTTTTATATTGAAAGTTGATTTAAATAGGTTGGGTTGGTTTCCTAAACCATTTTCCATGAGAATAGAGAACTCGGGAGTCCGCTCTGCCTGTTCTGTTGGGTTTTCATGTATGTAAGAGTACCAGGGTGCACAGAGAGAGAGTATGGACCTCGTAAGTATCGAAAATGCTGCCCAGAGGCAGGCCCTACCCCTACCACCCATCATCCATGAGCTGCCCAACACTGAGCAAATTTCTTCACTGCTGATCTGTGCCTCAGGTTCCCCCTCTGTCAAATGGGATTAAAATTGTACTCACCTAAAGAAGGTGGTGAGAATTAACATAATCACCCCAAAACTGCAGAGCACAGTTCCTAGTACCTAAGGACACAGTACATGTTAGCTGTTCTTCTTAATATCCAACTGAAATGATTCAGGCCATAGCAGTAGCAGGGTTTTTCTGCTTTGTTTGGTTTGGTTGGGCCTGGCTGATCTGTATGGCACTGGGACCTGAGCTACGTCCTCATTCTTTTTATTTTTTATTTTGGGACAGGGCCTTGCAGAGTCACTAAGTTGCCCAGGCTGGGATAAAATTTTTGATCCTCAAGCCTCAGCCTCCCAGAGTGTGCCACCCTGCCCAGCTCAGAAGGTGGTTTTCTCACTAGGGTCCTTCAAGCATTCCCTTTTCATTCTTTACACCTTCTCCCCCAAAGTATGTTATTTTCTGTCCTCTACTGAACCCAAAGGAAGTAGCCCCCACTCCAAGGGACCACCAAGCCCATTCCTCCAATAAGTGAAAATGTATAGCAGTTACTTAATTGCCTTAAGAGGCATAAGACTTTGACCAGACTTTGAACTTCTTTCTTTTTCAGTTTTTTGAGATGGGGGTCTCACTGTGCAGTTCAGGCTGGCCTTGAACTCACTAAGTGGCCTGGGCTGGCCTTGAGCTCACAGTGATCTTCCTGCGTCAACCTCCCCAGTGCTGGTATTACAGGCATGTGCCACCATGCCAGCTGGACTTTTTAACCAGAGAGTTTTTTGTCTCTATTTCATAGAGAGCAGCCTTGATCCTGAAGGAGTCCCTGGAAGCCAAAGTGGAAGCATTTGGCTATTTCAGTCTTGAGGTGGCGGAGACTTTCAGAATCCTGGGAGGGGCAGACCTGGCACAGGGGAACCAGAGCGAGGCCCACAAGAACCTGAAGAAGGTAAAGTGGGAGCCAATGCTGACCCAAGATGAGGCTGTCCCTCAACAGGCTCCTTTTACATGAAACTTTATAAGTGGCTTATTTAGGAACGATGTCATCACATTTGTCATAGGTCTAAACTAACGTGTGGGACAAAAAATTTCCTCTTAGATACATACTTTTTAAAAAAAAAATTGTTTTCGACCATGCAAAATTTTTAAATTTTTATATGGCACAATTATCAAGCCTTCATTTTTTATTGTGCTCCTTTTGTATATTAAATTGATAGGGAAATTCTTTTTTTTTTTTTCAAATTTGGAGTTTATTTATGTAGCTAGCATAAGACATGGATTTAATTTTTTTTTTCCAAACAGATCTCTCCATTGTCTAGCACCATTTCATGAAAGATCCCATCTATGTACCAGTGATTTAAAGTTTTATATGTGCTTGACTATCTTTCTGGAGCTCTGTTCTATTAAACTCTGTCTGTTCACTTGCCAGTTTCTCACACTTTTAGTGACAGAGATTTGGTAGAATGATTTAAGGTGAGGGAAGACTAGACACCACTCCCTCATGGTTTTTTTTTTTTTTCTAAAATATCAAGGTTTCCAGATACTTTTGTATTTATATTCATATTTCTACATGCTCTTTATATCATGCTCCAGCTCCATTAAGAATCTGCTGGTATTTTTATTAAATTATTTGTAAATACACTTTGGGAGATCTAGCATCTTCCTAATGTTGAGTTATTCTACTCAAGAACAAGGGATATCCTATTCATTCATGTCTACTTTTATATACTTTAGGCTTTTAAAAGTGCTCCTTCTGTAGGTTTTGCACATTTCTTATTAAGTTTATATCTAAGCATTTTTATTATTACTACTATAAGTGGGTATTTATTCAGTGTTACATATTTTGATTTATTTTTGTGTATATAGAAACTATTAATTTCTTTATGTCAATTTCATATCCTGCTAGCTTGCTTAATTCTTTTATTGCCTTAGTCAATTTGAAGACTGATTCACTCAGATTTTCAAGGGATACTATGATATCATTGATGAATGGAAATAATTTTACCTTATGTTTTCCAATTCTATCCCTCTAATTGATTTTTCTTGTCTCGTTGCATTGGCTCATACCTCTCATGCAATACTGAATAGTGTAGGGACAACAGGCCTCCTCAGTTTGTTTCTGATCTTAATAGATATGCCTCTTCTGAGTCTTCTTTTAGTATATATTGGCTTGAAAATTAAAGCTTATATATTTTATCATGGTAAGGAAGTATCCATGAATTTCTAGTTTTATGAGTTTTTAAATTACAAATAAATGTTGAATTTTATCAAAGGCTTTCCCAGCATCAATACAGACTATCAGATGATTCTTAATATGATATATTTTATTATAATATTGCACCAACCTTGCATTGCTGGACTAAATCTTCCTTAGTCTTATTGAATTATTTTCCTGACATGATGATGTCTAAATCTGTCTTGTGCTGCTATAATAGAACACCAGAAAAATGTATATAAAGTATAAAGAATAGAAAATTATTTCTCACAATTCTGGAGTCTGGGAAGTCCAAGATCAGGGAGTTGGCATCTGGTGAGGGCCTTTGCTATGTGATTCTAAGGCAGAAAAGAGAGGGAGAAAGGGGGCCTGATCTCAGCCTTTTGTAATGAACCCTTTTGCACATGCTGAGCCCATTAATCCATTTGTGAAGGCAGAATCCCTGCCCCTCCTTAGGCCCAATGTCTTCAACACTGTTGCCCTGGGCATTAAGTTTCCAGTGTAAGCTTTTTAGGGGAGACATTGAAACAACAGTAGAGATTGATTTTGTTTGCTAATATTTGTATGTGGTACTTGTTTAGGTACCAATGTTGTATTTGCTTCAGAAAAGTGATTTGGAAGTTTACCTTTATTTCTCATGCACCAAAGGAATTTATGTAGCATTGAAACCACCTGATGTTTAAAGGTTTATACCTCCTGTGAAATTCGTTAGGCCTGGTGCTTTTGTCGTGGGAAATCCCTTTAAAGTTTTCTGTGTTTATTCTATAAGGAGTGATCTTTTAAAGCTACCTCTAATTAAGTCATTTTGGTAAGCTATACTTTTCTAGTTAATGATCCATTTCATTTACACATTCAGATTTATTTGCATAACAAGTTGCAAAGTAGTCTCAGGAATTTTTAAAATTTCCACTTTTTATGGATATTTCCCCATTTTACATGAGGGTTTTCTGCTTCTTCCCTTGACTGAGTTAGTTAGTGGCTTATCTATTTTGTTATTTTTTTCTAAAAACCATAACCCTATTGTCTTCCTAGTTTTTATACACCAATTTATGAGTTTATCTTAATTATTCTATCTTTGTTCCTTATTTTGTCTTGCTTCTGCTGAAGTTTTTTTCTGTCTTTTGAATTGAGAATTTAATTTGTTTTCGTTTTTATTTATCAGTTTATGGCTATGACTTTTCCTCTTGTTATTGACTTTTTTTCTTTTTGAGACAGGGTCTCACTATGCAGTTCAGGTTGGCCTTGAGCTCACTTTGTAGCCCAGGCTGGTCTTGAACTCACAATGATCCTCCTGCCTCAGCCTCCCAGTGCTGGGATTACAGGTGTGCACCATCACACCTAGCTTTCTTACTGCCTTTAGTGTATCAAGTTTTGGCATGTTATGTTTCCATTATATTAATTAATTTTAAAATGAGGAAACCCCTGGTAATTTCTGAGTAACATAACTGGCCAAATCTAAAGAATTAACTTTAGTTCTAAATAGGTTATCCTAGAAATTAAGTTTTGTTTTATTTTGTTTTGTTTTTCAGTACTAAGGATCCAGCCCAGGGTTGCTCGACCACTGAGTTACACCCCCAGCCCTTTTATTTTTTATTTTGTTTTAGAACAGTGTCTTGATAAGTTGCCCAGGTGGGACTTGAACTTGTGATCCTCTGTCTCAGCCTTCCTCAGTGCTGGGATTACAGGCATGCGTTTCTGTGCGTTTTCTTTTCTCCAAGCCTTTTCTTGTGACTTTTCTAATCCTGCTGCAAAAAGTGCCAGGTTTGGTAACATTTGTGGTACTAATATCTAACAAGATGATCCATTATCAATTCATCAAAAAATAGTTAATGGATACCTTCTATGGATCAATTTCTGAGCTAACCAGACCTAGGGGTAAAACTAGGGACCAAGACAAATATGCTCCTTTGTCTTTGAGAGTTCCCAGTCCGCCTAAGAAGACATCTCTTAAAATAATGATTTCCAGTAATGTAGTCATTACACAGGCACCAGACTCATGGTAAGGGGAGGGGGAAGGCAGGAAGCTGAGGGTGGTAGGTTGTGTGTCTCCCGATCCCCATGTCTATTTCATAATAGCAAATGCTTTAGGGGTAACTGATATTGTGTCAAGAGACTTGCAAATGTTCACTTTTTAAACCCTACAGAGTTTAAGTTATCTTAGAGTCAGGTACTTCTGTTCCCAAGAGGAAAGCCAAGGCTGACAGGTAAGTGTCTTAGTCCTGATCTCACGGAGTGCTGGTGGAGTGGACCTCTGGCACTACCAGTGACCTCGGCACTGTGCTGTCTACTCTCCATTCTTGTCTACTTCATCTTGTGAGTTTCCAAGCTAGTGGCATTGTGAGAAGAATGCAGAGATCCGCGCAGAAGGAGCCTTTGGGTTGCCCCTGACAGAACACAATTGAAACCGTCTCAGGCTTGAAGGGGCGTCCACAGCCTTGTGGTCTCTAGAGAAGGGCAGAAGGGCCAGATGCCCCGCAGGCAGGGATGCAGTTAAGTCCCTGAGGAGCTTCAGGGTCAGACGCTAGAGCCAGGTGGGCTTTCTCCACCCGGGACTCTAGCACACCACTCTGCATCTCCTCCTGCACCACAGCAGTGTCCTCCCCCACGCTGGAGACCATGGCTACCATGACCCTGGGCTTCTCCTCTGACCCCTGCACCTTTTCTTTATCTCAGCCTGGGAGGCTCAGGGGAGGACTGCTAGAGCAGCTGGAATCTGGTGCCCGCCCCTGGGTCAGTCAGGGAGGCCAAGAGAGTGAAGGCCGCGAGAACAGGGTGCTTCTGTGGGGAGAAGCGGGCAGGCTCTCTTTACTTGGGAGCATGCACAGCGAATACAGTAGAAGTGTGGTATCCCAGGCTAAGAAGTGGATGATGTGTGTCTTGGCCTTACCACGACTAGTAAGTGGGAGGAGTTACAAATTGAAAGCTCCTAGGTATATGGTATGCAAAGTTCCATGCTACAAGTCCATACGAGGGTTTACAGGAGGGAAGCTTTTAGATTGGGAGAATCAAGAATTCCAGAATTGAGAAAAGAGAAGGAAGTTCCAGAACAAGGCAGCAAAGTATGTTTAAGGAACCAAGAGCAGTTACAGATGATTGTCTGCAGGGGGACAGGGTGTGGGCTAACTTCCTGAGGTTGGCCCAGATGGGCACAGAAACCTGAGCAGGGCCTCGGAAACAGCTTCACACTCTCCCTGCTGGCTCCTAAAGGGGGCTGGCCCGGACCTGGCACCCCAACACAGGGTCAAGGCCAGACTTGCTACCGCCTGGGATGGCTCATACATGCTCCTCCACCGGCAGCCCTGAAGATCAAACCTTCACAGCTCCATTCTACAGAGAGGGACCTGAGGGTCCCGGATATTAAGTCACTTATCTCTGGGCAGGTCACCCTTAAGTAAAGCTCAGCTCTTTCCTTGGTACCACTGATTGGCCAAGTGATCTTAAAGCTTCTGGAACAAGGTCACCTACTGAATTAGTCTCAGGGGCAGGAGCCCTGGGACCTGCATGTTTGTCAGTTTCCTGAAAAAGCTGAGAACAGCTGCTCTGCCCCACACGGGCACCCGCAGGGTTAACAATCAGCTCAGCTTCAAGAAACCCTCAGGTTATATCACCCTTAAAATCCTCAGTAGAAATCAGTGACCTTTTTTCCCTTGAGTTTGGCCTGATTACCCATCAGGCCTGAAAACAATGACTTGAGACAT
Source organism: Dinomys branickii (assembly GCA_004027595.1). Taxonomy (NCBI): domain Eukaryota; kingdom Metazoa; phylum Chordata; class Mammalia; order Rodentia; family Dinomyidae; genus Dinomys; species Dinomys branickii. The sequence goes on along the minus strand of PVLD010001044.1, from coordinate 42,703 downwards.
CTTAAACATGGGTGGCCCTTGTCCTGAATTGGAGGGAAAGGCTCAATTTGTGTGTGTGAAGGTTGTGTGTGCTGTGGTATGTTAAGTCCTCATTTCTGCTCCCCCATGGTACCCATCTGAGGGCACGGCTCTGTGAACACCATGACACAGACAAACTTTAAACACGCCTTTTGCATCTGCTGCTGACTGGAGTTTCTCAAATGCTGTATTTAGCACTGGGATCTGTGAAACCAGCAGCTTTCTAAAGCAACTGGCCGTGTGTTTCCCTTGTTTTTATCACAATAGCTGCATCCCCTGAATTTTCAACTCAGTAGCAGGAATCCACTGGGTGTTGGCTTTTCCAGATGTACCCTTCTGTACGGAACAGTCCAGACGTGGGCCTATTGGCATGAAAAACAGGAAGGCTGGAGAAACAAAGTGGACAGCAGGATTCAACTACCAAAAAGGGTACATTATTGATCCGCCTTTCAAAGGCCTCTGCCTGCAGGGAGAACTGGAGCGCTCTGTTGGCTGCAGATGGAAATTTCCCCAGCACAAGTTCTCATCATTTTGCAATAGGGAAAGCTGGTTTGATTCCAGGATGTGTGTCTTTGCTAATGTTTTCATTTAGGTGGAAGGCCCCAGCAAGAATTTCTGATGATTCCTTCCCAGGTCAGTAACGTCCCTGCATGGGGCCCCAGTGCAGGCGTGAAGTCAGATTTGGATCCAGCTTCAATCTGGCCTCCAAATTAAAAAACGTCATTGGCAGGCTTCAGCCCATTGGCTCAGCAGGCCACAGCTGTGAGCATGAAACATTTCCGAAAAACAGTAATGTCATTTTACGTGACCCCTTTCTCCAAAAAACTCAAAGCCCGCTATAGTGCATCTTAGGAAGACAGGACCTGGAAGATGGTTTTTACTCAGAGGCTGTGAGTAAGAAAGTCAGTGCCACCGAGGTCTTCTGTGGTCCTGGATCGGGACTGCAGAACAAGCGATCTTCTTCTTGCTGTGTCCCCTCATCCCTGTAACTGGTTACACACTGGCTACAGTTCGTGTCCTAGAATCCCTTTAGTAGCCCACTTTGCTTTTACTTTACCTTTAGCATTTTGGGTGTTTTCCTTGTTGCCCTTGGTGCAACAGGAGACCCAGAAACAAGGAGCCACCGCGTCAGCCACCTCCTTTTCAGGAGTAGACCCTCGGTTGTTTCTCCGTGGCCCTGACTTTTCTAACTGTCATTGGCTGATTCACTGCTGGGCTGCAGCAGTGCACTTTGTTCTTTGCTCACAGGCAAAGGCTACAGTGGTGGTAATTCCACAAAATGTCCTGTTCTTGAGTTGAGAGCATGCTGAAAAACCCAGAGCACTCATTGCTTGAAAGTGTTTGTATATCAGCTCATATGGCAGCTGACTTTTAAAGGAATCAAGGTCATTCACTGAATCAAGGTCATTCATTCTTAGCCTCCTGTGTGGCAAATGTGGAGCCTTCCTTGCCAGGTACCAACTGGGCACCAGTGAGAATTCCAGGTCCCTTGGCATCATCAATTTCAGGAAGGAGGAGCTCTTCTGAGGTCAGTTCCCTGACAGCCCAGGCCCAGGGCCTCTACTTTTGCTGGTGCTTAGGAAACACAGATGGGCAATGGACACAAACCCAGCCACTTTTGTTCCTCAACTATCAGAACTCATATTGCAGGCTTGGCAAGTGCAGTGCCCCGGAAGTCCCTCCATTTGCATTATGGTCTGGAGGGGTGGAGAACCATGGGTCAGATAAGCCAGACAGGCCTAAGGCTGTCTGGCGACTTGGCAGAACTTCCCTGCACATGGGAGAACAGTGAGTTTCTGGGTGAAGGACAGGCTCGGAGGGAAAGGCCAATCCCCTGAAGCAAACATTTAGTAAAACCTCAAACAAGTTGAAAAAGCAGTGGTCAAAAATGGCCAATGCAGATGGCTCTGATTCTAGAAGGACGAGAGATCACTGATCTCTGTGTCATCAGAAAAATGTGCCAAGGAAAGGCTCTGCTTCAGAAGAGTCTGTACCCCATCCTCTGGCCAGCTTTCCAAGAGGCCAGTCTGACCGTCACACAGCAGGCCCGCACTCCACTTCGGAACCAAGCCCACCTTTGCGTTTTTGTGCACAGCAGACTCCACTCCATAGCAAGTCCTGCTGATGTACGTGTCTCTAAACATTTGTGTTGCAGTTGTGCTGGAGAAACATGATGGTAGCTTGCTCCAAGACAGTGGCCAGGGGATGGAGCAAAGTCGTGGGGGAGTCCAGGGATGGCAATAAGGACATAGAGCCCATGGCACTTGGCAACCTGGAGGTGAGGAGAGAGGATGTGGCAAGGATGGCATCCACACTCAGGGGCTGGCACCAAGGAGACATCAGGGACCCCGTAGCAGCTACGGTGTGGGTGGTGGCATCTGAGCTTCCCTCCCATCCTTCATTTCCCATTTCCCTCTTCCCACTTACCTGCATTTCTCCTATGGGAGATTCCCTGTCCACCACCCACCCATCCATGCATGAACCCTCAGACCTTGGGATTAGTGGCCCTCCAAAAAGGGGTATAGGGGTCTGTGTGTGAGAGACAGAAAAAGTGGGTGGAGGGTGCATTTCCTCAAACACTGGGCTTTTCCCTGGGTCTCCCCACCACCTCTGCCTCCTCCTTCCCTGGTGGCCTCCATCTGGCTACCTTGCCACCCTGCAGTTCTCAACTCTCATGTCACCTCTTGTCTACCACCTGCCCATACCCCCTCTTACTCTCTCACGACCTCTATTGCTCACTGTGGCTATCACCAGTTGCGATGACTGTTCATTTATGCATGCTGGTGGCCCCATCAGACTGGAAGCCTGAGAGTTAGGCACACATCACTGAGGTGGGCACAGGGTTGTCAAACCGCAGGTGCTCAGCCATAACGGCTGCAGAAAGGGAGCCACAATGGGTGTGGGGATGAGGCTGCCCCTAAGGACAAGGCTGAGGGGCACCAGTCCACCCTTGATGCTGTCTCCACGGAGGAGCACTGTGCACCGGATTGGAGTTTGGTTGATCCTTTCCACTCCTGAAGTTAATAATTTCTGTCTGCCTTATAATGCTTAGTAAATGAAAGCATTTATATTTCCTTAAGTTTTGAAATCATTTCACACTTCCGTGTATGATGGTTTCTGGAGTCTTTTCATATTAGCTTAGGGGATTGACAGGAAAATAGAAGCGCAGTTGGTGAGTTTTGGGTAATTCCTCCTCTATGGATGTAACATAGATGATACATGTAAGGAGAAGGAGTGGTTTCAGAACCTGGGCATTGGAGTGGTTCTTAAAATTTACCTTTCTCTCGCTTTCTTTTAAATTCCCAATCAAGAAAATAGAAATTGTAACGCGATATACTTGGTGAGGACCCTTACCAGGAAGACAATAGGCCTTTCTCCATTTCTTATCTTTGAGTCACACAGCCTTGTAAATTAAATGACTCTTCAGCTGGAGCCCTGGGGGTCCTCCCTCTATTAACAAATAGGATGAGTTCCCTCAGCACTTTCATTACCTGAAAGTCCCCAGCGGGAATGACTACTCAATTCTGACCTAGGCTAGAGGACCAGGAGAAAGGAGACACCACCCACCCCCGCAGGGGAGCTGCTGTGGAAACAGCCCCAAGGAGTGGTTGCACATTTTGAGAGACCCCTCCAAATCAAATGTACTTCCTTGTCAGTTTAATGATTTGACATATGTGTGTGGCTAAGCTAGAGTGTTGTTCTGCTTAGCTCACCTCCACCCTATGGCCGCCCCAAGCCACCCTCTGTCTACCCTGGGAAGCATGTAAACACAGAAGCACAGCAACGGGACTCAGCTTCCAGGGTTCCCAAGTACTTGGAAACCTGGCCTTTAAACTCCAAAGTCATATCAAAAAATCATTTTCTAAAGTTTGCATCTAATGCTTCAGATTAGATGTTTTCTTTTTCAGCACCTGAGACTGAACCCAGGGCCTTTGCACTGAGCCACACCGAGCCTTTTAATGTGGAGACAGGATCTCCCTACGTCACCAAGTTGCCTACACTGGGCTTGAACTTGTGACCCTCCTGCTTCAGCCAGTTTCTTTCTTAGCTGCCCTAGCTTTACAAATGACTCCCAAGAGAAAGCATCAAGTAGTAAATAGTACTCTTCCTGCTGTGGACCTTACCTGGAGGGTGGTCTCGAAGGTTTCCCACATTGTGCTTACAGTGGAGCTTCCTTACCATAGCATTCAGTAACTGATGAATCACTGGAGCCCTGTGCCCCAGCCCTGTCTGAAAGCCCCATGTTAAAATTTCCCTGGGGTTTATGCTTCCTTGCTTATTTAAGCACTCATTCATTTAGCACCCACATCTACCTGTGTGCCAGGGATGGTGCTGGATGGACCCTGGAACACAAAGCAAGCAAGAGGAACATGGTCTCCCTAGGCCAGTATAAAAGCAGTATTTCCTGCTGTCTTCCTTCAAGGAAGAGAGAAAGCGCCCACTTTGTCATTTAAGGAATAACTGAGACACAAGTGACAGATTCTCACAGCCCAGATATGAAATCAAAGAGGAGCAGTGATGTAGCAGGTCCCTGTCATTCATCTGGAATCTCAGATTTCAGTGTATTCGCTGTAAAGAAAAGCACCATATGGTGGGCAGCTTCAAAGAGAAGCTCGTTGGCCCTCGAGAACAGTCAAGAGTGCAGGACATCAGTACTTCCGTGGAGAATGTTCTGAGGTCAAGGTTTGGGGGTTCTTTACTTAGTTCAGCCAGATGCTGATGATGCCTGACTCCCTGGAGATTCAACTAACATTTACTCGCCATTACTCTGCTGAGGTCACTGTTCACAGCAAAAGAATCCAAGTGCCTACTTCACCCAAAAGTGCTTAAACACATTTAGCTAAGAAGCACAAAACACTGCAAATTTATTTTATGTTCCTTCAATAAATTACAGCTCTTAAAACAGGTTCTAGGTAAAGTTTGTAATGGGCTCACTTTCTATTTCAGAAGGTTATCTGGTGCATGGCAGCCCACTGAGTGTGCACTCCCCGGGCTTTACCCCCTTGAGATTGTCATTTGCATATATTTTGTCACTTTTTAAAACTTCCTTAAAGGCAGCTCTCACAGTGTCACCTGCCACGGTTCAGGGAGCCTGTTGAGAATCTAACTGTAGAAGATAAAGTCTCCCAAGGCGATACCACCCCTGGTGGAAGTGGCACCGTAGGCATGGCTTGGGCTATTAGTATCTCACTGGGGCATCAGGTCGGTGAACTCACCCCTGTTGCTGTCGGCGTGGGCAGACCGGGGCAGAAGCAATGGATCTTCAGCTTCCCTGCCTTTCCTGTAATACACTTCCGAGATTACCTCTGGAAAAGGTTCATTTTAGCTTTATAAAGCTATTTTCAGAGCTTTTTGAAAAAGTAACAGATTTTACTAAACCGACGTCAACAGATAGAAAATCTTACACACTATCATAACATTAGGATGCATAGTTTTAAAGGTTATTAAAAAGATGTTTTGTTATAACTGGATGATGGGCCAGGTGTGTCACGGAACCCACAGTCTTGGGAGACTGAAGTAGGATTGTACGTTCAAGGCCGGCCTGGGCTACACAGTGAGGCTTATGCCAGCCTGGACAGCAGAGTGAGACCCTGTTCCAAAATATAAAATTTTTTTTTAAATGGGAGGAAATTTTAAAAAGTATAAAGAAAATGTCAGTTTCTTCTGTTACTGAGTTTTGTTTCTTTTTTGGACACATACATGTGTTTTTTACTTACCTGGCATTTCAAAAATGCTTTCCAAAGAAAATTGATCAAAAATAAAAAGGCATCTGTGAAAGAGTGGTTCATTTCATGGATGGACCAGGTTCTTTTGCCTTGGTTCCTGCCCTGGCCTCTGTGGGTGCTGCCATTGTAGATGGGATTAGGCAGGGGCTGAAGATCTGTCCCTGTCTGCCAGGTGACAGCCTTTGCATTTCTTCTCATCAGCTGGGAGTTTAGGCAGATCTCCTTAGTGGGAATAGTAGACTCTCTGCTTGGTCTTGTAGGACATAGAGGTAGGAGGGGGTGCCAGCCACATCTCTAGAGCTTGATTACTGAAAAGGGTCACTTTACTCCTAAACCTGATGCCTTCTCCTAACTTCATTCTCTACCAAAGTGTCACCAGTGAAAATGATCAGTACACAAGGCCTAGAAGGAGCGGGGGTGGCTAATAGAGTCATCAAGAGTTTGTACGAGTCCCACCAGTTACCTCCTCGTTCTTCCTGGGGATTGGATACTACTTAGTGAACAATATCTCTTCTCTAGAGAAGAAGAGACCAGGAAGATGCTTCAAATCACAGAAGAGGTAGGATGGAAATGCCTCCCACGTTTTAAATCTCAGAGGCCATCTGTTAAGGCAGAGTGAACTGAGACCCCAGATTGTCTCAAGTAATCAGGATTGTCTGTAAAATTCTAAAGCCACAGTGCGTGAATTAATGCTGCGGCATGCCAACTTCAGCTCATCTCGTAATGAACCACATCAGAGGCACTCATTAATATGTAAACAGGGAAGTTGTTTGAGCGGGTTTTAAATCAGACCTGATCTCTTACAGGCAGTGAGGGCATTTCTGGTGCGGGAGGAGACGGTGGAGTCTGGCAGCAGGAGTGGTGAGTGCTCAGAGCCCGCCTCTTCCTGACCAGCAGTGAGCGGGGGAGGTGGGCTGGCCTCGGGGCTCACAGTCCCCTTCTCCTCTTTGCTGCTCCGTTGTGTGGAGGAAGCTCTGTCTCATTGAGGGGTCGGAAACGTGTCCCGCCCGTCCTCTCAGGGCAACAGAGCTTCCTCCAGGTTCCTAAAGGCCCAAGGTCAAAAGAGCCTATCTGTAGATGAAAGTGACACTGGCTGAGACCCACGGAATGCGCTAGCTCATTGCCTGGGCCAGGCCAGGGCACCGGCACAGATTTAGACAGTCAGAAGCTTATTGGACAGAGGGGCTGGGAGCCTTGTCTTTGCAGAACTTGAACCGTGTACTGAAAAAAATAATAGGAAGAGGTTACTACTTCCTGGTGCTGTACAATTCAACTAAGTAATAGTGAATATTTTCTGTTATTTAAAAAATTCATCATATTGTCTGATATTTTCTTTCTTCAAAAGATAACCACACTCTCAGATTCCAGAACCACATTCTCAATTCCTCAGACTTAAACAAGCATTCAGACAGTTTGGATATGTTCCACAGCTCACAAAGGCAGAACATTTTGGTTGCTTGCATTTTAATTTTCTTGAAGACCTAAAATTGGTTGGCAGATCAGAATGAATACAGTCTTTAGTATTATGTTCCCGAACTGTCACACTTTTTTAAATTCAAGCTGTTACCCATGTAGAAAACTTAATTCAATATTTTTAAAATACATTAAGAAATATTGCACATATGCAGGAAAGTATGAATAAAAAAGACCTTTGAGCTCACTATTAACATAAAGAAAAACATGACCCGCACACCCATCCACCCCTCATAACTATCTGGATTTCTATGTCATTCCCATGCTTTTTAAAAATTTTACTAGGATTTTGTTTTGAATATTTTAAAACCTCATATTATATGCATTTACTTGAAACTTGCTTTTTCTTCTTGATGTTATAGTCATGAGATTGGTCTGTGTGGATAGGCATAGGATTATCAAACATTTCATGTTACACATACTGTACATAGGATACAGTGCACATGAATGTCCTTATCCTTAGCCACTACTAAATATTGTTCCTGAAAGGGGTTATGCCACTGTAACACCGCTACAATGTCTCATTACTGTCTTTGACACAGTTTGCTACCATAATTTTTCCAGTCCGAAGTGGCACCTGTTCAAGTTTTTGTTTGCATTCCTCTTATTAGCAAGACTGAGCCTGCTAACTCTTTGACTAATTCCTTTGTATCTTCTGACTGTTTTTCTGTTGGGAGGCTGTTGTTGTTGTTCTCATTACCTTTTAGGAGTTCTTGATGTATTCTGAATGCTTAATTTTTTCTCAGCTGTATGCATGACAGATGTCTTCACTCAGTCTGGATCATCTTCACACTTTGCTTACGGTGAATTTTGGTGCAAAGATGTTTGGCGTTTTCATAGACTGTAGTTACATTTTATCAGTTTTTTACTTTTGATTTGTCTTGATCTTCTCTAAGAAATAACTTCCCTGCCTGGAGATCATGAGGATATGCCCTAATATGTTCATCTAAAACCTCCCCAATTTTGCATTTCACAATTAACTCAGTATTTCTGGGATTAATTTTTGTGTGAATGTGGTAGGGTTGTTTCCTTTCATCTGCAAAACCAGTGATCCAGGACCATTCATTGACCAGTCCACCTCTTTCTTACCCATCACAAAGGCCAGTCCTGTCGTCACGCTCTGCCCAGTGATCCAGTGGCATCTCTGTCTGCTGATGAAAACCACACTGCCTCAGTTGCTATAGTTTTTTTTTTTTTAATTGCCATAGTTTTACAAAAGACCTTGGCATCTAGGGGAAAGCACGCTCCTATTGCTCATTCTTCTTCAAAACTATTTTGAAAATTTGGGGCACATCTTTAATTTTTATTCTTTCTTTGAGTTTGCCCTGACCTGCTAGAAATAATCAAATGCCAAGATCTAAACAAAAGGAAGTAAGCCTAAGGCAGTCAGTCCTAGATAACCAACAAGCTGAATATTTAATACCCAGTAACTAAGAAATCACTATACAACAATGAACATAGAAAGCCAATACAAAGTAATTTAGTCACAAAATTTTTTTTTGTTTTTAATTTTCTGAGCTTTAGCGAGAACCATTTAAAAATGGAAACCAGAGACCATTCTCTGCTCAGTACCAATGTTCTTGGCTTTATTTACTGAAACGACTTTTAAATATATTTTTACATTCAGAGCATTTTAGGAAATAGTGGTGAACTGTACACTTGTCGGCTGGCTTCTTCAGCACAGCCAAATCCCGGTCTGGGTCTAACAATGAAGTATTCATTCTCTCATTCATTATGTTTTTTCCTATTCATTATTCATTATTTTCCTGCAAAGTGCTGTCAGCGACATTTCCATAACCTCACTGTGCCTCCTTGGTGTTCACAGTGTCTTCAGATTCAGACGCTCTTGTACGGACCACAGGACAAGAGGACCACGGCCACCCAGCAGTCGGTGGACATCCTGTCCAAGTGAGTTGGCGTCCCCTTGTTCTTTCTCTGAGGATCACATTCCTTCCCATTCAGAACCTCACAGGAAACTGTTTCTACCAGGTTCTGTGGAAAGTTTTACTGACCTCTCCTAGCTCCCATAACAGCAAGGCGAGTGCCTTTGAAAACTCTGTTGTAAAATATCCCCCACCCAGACAGTAGAAAGGAATTCACTCTTGAATGATGTCAGCAGTGCAGGCTGGGTTTCAGCCCCCTGCGGATCCCCACTTCCTGTCAGAGCGGCAGGGTGTGGCCGACTGGAGGTGCACCTCCACTTCCGCAGCCCTCTGGTTGTCCGTCAGAACAGGACAAGTCACTGGCCGCACCTTGAAGCTTGGTCCATATCCTCTCTCCTCACCAGGGAAGGCTCCCACCTCACAGAGTGTGTGTCCCCCCAGAGTCCCCGGGCTGAGGGCCAAGTCCACCCCCAGGGCAGCGTGGCAGCCTGAAGTGCAGCTGCAGCTCCAGCCAGCAGGGAAGATGGGCCACCTTGCCAGTCCTCTCTGCTTTGGCTCACACAGCTGGCCAAGTGTTCACTCCCCACCTCAGCACGAAAGTACTAAGAAATCAAGACAGGAGGAAAACATTTGCATTTGATGCCCTTTTGCCGGGGTTTTCCTCACAAGCATACATCCCCTGCCAAGGCATCTCAGCAGAGGCTGGGGAGAAGCTGTGGAAAGGCCTGCGGGGGCCACGCTCACTCCAACTCTGCTTGCTTTCAGGGCACCCGAGGGCACCACAAAGCCATGGCAATCTCCAAAAGCCAAAGTGGGCTTCTGCAGCAGTGCCCCTCAGCGCGCCATCCCCGGAAAGGCTAGGCCCAACCTGGCCAACTGAAACCCCCACCTATACCCCAAAGAAAGGCTGAGGTGCTGCTGTACAAATCTCTCCAACTGGAAGGTGGGATTTAACAGTCCTTACACAGATTTTCAAGGCTGGTTGTTTGAATGTTCCACAGCAATACCATACCCACCCCCACCCCCACAGGCCACATTTTGACAGCGGATACCCTTCAGGGTGATCTTGGACTGCTATGTGGATGTTTGTCCATCAGCCTGAGTGTGGCTGAAAGACTTCTCTCCAAAGTGCAGCACTTCCTGGGTAGGAAAGTAAGCTCTGCGTGAGACTGTACAGACAGCCCCTTGCATGGATCTAGAGTCAGATATGGAATAAGAAGACTCTGGAAAAAGCCCTTTTCTCACAGGAAGGTAACAGCAACTGAGAATAAAATGCCAATAAAGAGAAACTTGAAAGTACTGACATCAGTGTGTTTTAAAATAAAGGCTGGGGCTCAGAGTGTAGCTCAGTGGTAGAGAACTTCTCCAGGCCCTCTGAGGCCCTGGGTTCCATTCTCAGCACTTAAAGTTAAGCACAAAAAAAAAAGAGGACCATCCCAGGGACCCTTAGCACCTAAAGAGGTACAGAGACACTGTACCTTCACTTGTGCTCAGTTGCTCACTGGAGTTTGCTGAGCACCTAGTTAGTATATACCTGACCTGTGTTAAGAACTGGGGACAGAACAATAAACAAGACACACAGAGTTCCCACTGTCTCAGAGCTTGTGACCCACCAAGGCACTGGATATCAAATACAATGTTGGAACTACTAGCAGCAGTAGCAACTGCAACAGAGGGAAAGAGCTGAGACAATGGGGTAGGTGGTGAGTGGACCTCACTCGGCCTAGGGATCAGGGGTCAAAGGTCAAAGCAAAGGTGAGCAGGACCTGAGCCCTGTGTAGAGAACTGCAGCAGGGCGGGACACTGTGCTGCTTCCTCCTGTGGCTTCAGCCACAGACAGGACAAACAGCTAATTCTGGAGCTAGCACCATCCCTCCAGTTGTGTCCACAGTGGCCTTCAGTGTCCTCAGGAGCCCCTGCACGCACACACACACGCACACACAATCACCCTAGACTCAGACCTACAGGATGACAGGTGCAAAAAGGTATGAGTTATGCTTACCAAGTACCCTACCTAAAGACATGGGTTTCAGTGTAGATGACACTGAAGTCTGCTATGGCCTGTTTGTGCCCCACCCTCCAAACTCATTTTTGAATGCAAATCTCCAATGTGATGGTATTTGGAAGCAGGGTCTTTAGGACATAATCAGCTCATGAGGGTTCAGCCCTGGTGTCTTTGTAAGATGTGACTTATGAGAGGTGATCATTCTTTTTAACCACAGAAGGACACAACTACAAGATGGCTGTCTACAAGCCAGCAGGCGAAGCCTCACCATAAAGTGCATCTGTGGGGTCCTTGATCCCAGACTTCCAAGCATATAGAACTAGAAGAAGTAACTGTATGTTGCTTAAATCTCCCAGGGCATGGCATTCTGTCATAGAAGCACATCTGAAGAAATGTTATTTTCATCCGTTACTTCTTCGTTTCTATATTTCTTGGAGTAAGGGTATCTTGGATTCACAGAAAATGAATACATTTGAAAATGTTTTCACCAGAAAGCGTGAATTAGGAATGTCTCACCAAATGTTTCCCATTGGTTAAATTTAACCTCTATAAGAGAGGAAGCACACAGCTTTGTGTTTTAATTTTTGTTGGTAAACACCTGTCTGTTGATTACAAACAGGTAAATATATTGAACTATCGTTTGTTTTAAGCTTCCATATTTTTTTCAGATTCCTAAGAAATAGTGATAATTAACCTTTCATTTGTATTCAAAGTGACCAAATGTCCTGGCATTTCCCAGGACAGTGCTGTTCGTAGCACTGAAAATCCTATGTCTTTGGGGATCTAATCACCAGGGGTAAAATGGGATGGTCGGTCACGTCCTGCTGGCCTGGGCTGTGCTGACACTAGAAGCCAGTTGGTTTTATGCTGTGTCTGTCCTGCTTGCTAGTTCTGTGCCGACACTTTGAGTTCTGATTCTAGGGAGGAGCAAGTGAACTGCACCTTCCATGAATATTTTTCCCTGTCATTCTGTCCTATCATAAAAAATTTGCACAGAGACATGTATTTGCTTTAATTAGGGTTTAAAAGAAACCACACCAAAATTGACCCGAAACATTCATTCTTTAGAAACAGTGTGAGGTTTTTTTTCTTCATATTTTTATTTCTATACATCCTTGTGACATTTCCCTCCGAGGGAACAGTAGGTTAGCAAAACCAGCTTCTTGGATGATTCCATTCTACACAGACATCTTAACCTTGTCATAGCAAACAGTGGAAAGTTCAGAAACATTCAGTGAATCGTTTTCTTGAAGTAATCATAAACAGGAAAACCGTAGCTGTGTTCCCACCCTGGCCTACCACAACCTTGACTTCTCTTGCCTCCAGAGTGACTGGTTTCACAGAGGTTGGGCTCGGGGTGACCTGCCACAGTGGTGAAGGCAGGCCTTGCTCCTAGAGACTTAGCAACTGATGATGGCTCCTCAGTCCTCAGAGGTGAATACTGTAGGCAGAATGTTACCTTGAAGATGTGCGTTCCAACGTAGAGATGAAAATTAAGATCAAAGATGTGTGTCTTCCAAAAGAAGTGGAAGTGGGTCATGAGAGTAAGAACCTGCTGACATCCTCATCCATTCCCAAGTCATGGGCTGGGATGTCGGCATCAGCTAGGCCTACTCATACCCATAGCCTTATCATCAAATAGAGGGCTGTCACCTTGGCCAAGTCCTAACATATCACTTAGACAAATACCATTGCCTATCACCACAAAAACAAATCACGTCTTTGACCGTGTGAGAAATAAGAAGCCTTGGCAAAGTAGTCACCAGTCTAACCATCTGACAATCACTAGTTTATCTGGATGACAGAGGTTTAACTTCACAATTCATATCAACTTCCATCCTATATGCTGATCTACAGTGTTTTAAAAAAACACATCACCTTGAAAGCTGTACTGTACTTCTCTTCCATTTATCAACTAAGAAAACTCATTCTCCCTGACCTATCTGCAGTAGCTATTCCTGGGCCCAAGGACCCTGTCAGAGGGTGAGGGAAGACCCTCCCACACTGTTCCCCGCCACCATCAGAACCTATCTGAAGGTGGCATCACCTTGGATCCTTCTTCCTCAGTATGCTACAGTCGGGTCTACAGTGCTGTGATAGGAAGCAGTTTAGACAGCATCACACGAAAGCAACTAGTCTGGACTACAAGAACGCTGTGGCTGCTAGAGATGCTACTTTTATGTGATGCCAAACCTTTAAAGATGGGAACTTGAAAAAAAAATACCCATGTGTAAAATAAAACAAACCCAAACAAGCTCACCCTAGCATCTTAAACTCAGTGGTGTACATCTGCAGGTCTGTACCGCGTGGCCAGTGGGAGCGGCGCTTCTGTCATCTTCCAGCGCCGGGTTGTAAGAGCTCCTTCCTCAAGTCACCTTGCTCTGTCTAGCACATTATGTGCTTCCCTGGACTGAACACCCCACTGCCATGGTTTCTGTTGAAAGTGAAAGCTCCTGTGAGATTGCTGCTTGCTTGTTCTTCACTCTGAGCTCAGAGGGACCTCTGATCCATGAGTGGTGGGGACAGGAGCATCTTTGGGAGGCACAGCCCGCCGCGTGTTGCTGGTTTTCCCGCCACAACCAACTTGCCGCTTCAGCTGCGTTCTGAGTTCAGTGCATGCTTTGTTGTCTGTAGCATCTGCTTCCCACCAGTGGAACTGAGCGTCCTGCTGCTAAGGGTGATGGTGTGGAGAAGGTCAAGGGTAGGGGTTCTGACCAGAGCTGGCTGCTCCAGAGCTTAGGCGATAACAAAACAGAATATTCAGCCTGAGCACTACCTCATGACCTAGTACCACACAAAAGAAACAGCATCGTAAACAATTCCCGGTGTCCGCTCCCCTCACCCATGGGCCCAGCGCGGGAAACCGGTGCAAACGCAGCAGGCAGGCTGATTTGGAAGCTTCTCCATAAATAAGACACACGATATGTTTTAATGTTCTACACACAGAGAGCAAGTCATTCAAGCTCTGAAAGGAATTTTACTCTCTAATAAGGAATTTTTTCCTAAAGATGAAATCATTCAGGTTTTTTTTTTTTAACATACAGTCTTAAAAAGACTTTGGAAAGAGAAAAATATTTTTCTCACAATATTAGTTTGTTATTTCATATTAGCACATGCACACAAATATCTATCCTTAAATATATTATTCTGATTAATGTTTAAGCATCTTGCTGGTTGGTAATTAATCATAGTTTTGAACGGATGCAAGCTGTGTTTGTGACCAGGTGCAAAACTGGTAGAAATTGCCTCCACAAATGGAGAGAAAACTTAAGAAAAAGGTACTTCCTAAGACTAAAAAGATACACAGTGGTTTTGTAAAACTCAGAAAGACAGAACTCCCAAGCCTTTAAAGGCATGAATTCACCTGAAACCTTTACAGATTCAAGTATATTAACGTTGCCTGGAGTTCTCTGATGAAAGTCAAACAGGGGAGGCTCTCAGACGAGCCTTCCCTACTCCATAAAACAAGGCCTGTGTATGTTGGTGGTTACCAAACAGAATGCCACTGCAGATGAAATGCTTCTGCTTATCAAAACCAATGTCCGTCACTCTCCTCCTCCTCACTGTCTAGATAGAGGAGAGCGACTTTCTTTTCATCTGAAACCACAGACCTTTGGTCTACCATTCTCTGCAGCTGCACTGTCCTATCAAACTCAGCTTGCTCCATGCCCTCCGCTCTGTGGGTCTGCCCTCTATCCACAGCAGAGGCCTGGGAGCTCACGCCAGCTGCCCGGTCCTTCCTGCTGTCAGCGTCTCTCCAGGCGCCATGGTCAGACACACTGTGAGCTTCTGCTTCCGCCCCTGCCTCTGGTGTCCAGGTGGGAGTAGCCTTTCTGCTACTCACATCCATCTGAAAGGTAAAGGAAGTTTCTTTGGGCCCCAGGGCAAGGTGTCCTAGGGTTCTGCTGCTGTCAGCTGCCTCACCTACCTCAGGGGCCTCCTCCGAACCAGCAAGTGCAAAGGTTTTGGACATGGGTCCATGGATGACAATGTGTTCAGAGGTTTTGGTCTCTGTAGGCCCTAGCTGGATGTGCCTGAAGGATCTGCTAATCCCTGATGTCATTTCTGCCCCTGACACATCCCCTGCATTATGCTCCTGAGGTGATTCAGAAACCACCCTTTGGAATGTGCTTTTTTCAGTCATGAGGATTCTTCTACCTGAAGTGTAACTACGAGTGGCCTGGGTCACATCTGCTGAGCCGTCACTGTGCACAGGGCCTTCCGAGCTGCTGAACACCATGGACTGGGAAAGCACCTGCTCAGTGGCTTGATGTTCCCAAGGCCTGATGTCAGTGGGTTCTGGCAGCTCTTCAGTGTGTTCAGAATCCCCTCTGATGACCCCCTCTACTTTGTCTGTGGGGGGCACTATAAACTGGATTTGTTCCCTGAACCCTTCTTTCGGGCTTAACTGGAGGTGCCTGACAGAAATCTGGGTACTCTCTGACTCTTCAGTTGCAAAATAATCACTAGCCCTCACTGCCCCGGAAATGGGACCCTGAAAACTAATTTCCTTTTCAGCCTGAAACTGCTTGGCACCAAATGTGCTGTGCCTCCCCAATCTGTCCGTGTCTGTGGACAGCTCTGCTGGGCTGGGCTCTTCTGCACCCCCTGCCTCCTGCCAGGCAGGGACTGGACCTTGGAAGACGACTTCGGTGGGCACTTGACTTTGACGGGGACCCATGGTAAGGTGCCTCTCAGACCGGCTGGCTCCTGGCACGCTGGCTGCCTGACTTTGGTCCTCACTTACCTCCAGTGTCTCAGCAGCAGGTCCTCCATAGGAGACTTGCTCAGTCCTCCAGATTTCAGTGGGCCCCAGTTTAATGTGCCTCACAGATGGGGTCACCTCCTCCAGCACATGAGATTGGAGGAAGCCGCTTAGGCTGCTGACTTCCACTGTGGCCAAGACCGGGCCCTGGGCAGTGGCCTCTTCCAGGCTGTGAGAGGCCTGGCTGGCATCATCCCTCTCACCAGTTGGGCTGTACAGTTCCCTAGTGACCCAGCGCTTGAAGCCAGTGCCACCAACGGGCACCTCCACTCCACCTTCCCTGTCGGGACTACCAGGCACTTGGCCACGTCTCTTGGTCAGGCTCTCTTGTACTACCGACTCCACTGCTTTCTCTATTTCATCAGCTTCATCTCTGCTTAGCTGCTCCAGGTCTAACTGATCAGCGTCCACGGTTTGGGAGAGGTTGACCTCAGCGACTAGGGTCACAGAACTGCTGTCAGTGGACTGGAGTTTCTTTACATCAACTGAGATGCCCCCTGGCTCATGCTGGCCCTCTCTGGTCAGGGCAGACAGTTCTTCCTTCATGTGCTCTGGGAGGGTTTGCTCCAGCTTCCCAATGACCTCTGCCAGCTGCTCTCGGGGCTCCTTGGAGAAGGTGCCCCTAATGGAGGTGTGCAATTCATGTGGTATTTTGATTTCTTTCTCAATGACTGTGGGTTCAGCACGGAATTCACCACTAGCTTCCTCCTTCCAATGGGCAGAACCCACGTCGGCCCCCAGGGAATGTGCTGGAACATCTATGTCCTTCATGTCCTTCTCTCCTCCCTCATTGTCCCTGTTTCTCCTCCTCCAAGTCCCCTGCACAATTTCATCTTGCCAGGAGTACCTGATGGTAGACTCTTCTTCGATGTGGATCTGCCCATAGACTGAGCCTTCATCCTCTCTGTCATGCCCCCCCGGGTGCTCATCTGGGGTTGACACGAAATAACTCTGCTCTCCCTCTGAATCACCTGCCTCCATCACTTCTTCCACATGAGTGATGTTCTCCTGGGGTTGCTTGGTCCTTTGATGACTACTGGCTGAGAACATGATATGGGCTTCTCCGTCACCTTCCTCTTCCTCAACAAGCCCCCTGGAGCCGGGAGACACATCATCAGCCTCCTCCACCTGGAAGGGGGTGGAGAACTCCTCCGTCCTCCTGCCACCTACGTAGCTCATGGGCTCTTCCACAATCTCCACATTGACGACCTTTGCCCTCCCCTCTCTTCCTTTCAGACCAAGGTTGATTATGTCTCCTATCATCTGCTCTGCCGATTTCCCTTTCAGGCCCACTTCCTTGACCTCCTTGCTTAAGAGGTAGTCCAGCCTAGCTTCATCAGAAACATCGATATCTTCTGTCAGTTTAGATTCCACGACTATCTCTGTCTTTGTTGCCCTTTCACCTGGAAGCTCTTTCCTGTCCATGTAAGTGACTTTTGTATCCGGGAAAGAGCTGGCAGATGCTTCCCCCTCTGGAGACTGAGTAAACTGCTGAAGGATACTGGTAACGATGTTTTCTGCTATGGTTTCTGTCGTGGAGTCACCCCGCGGAACGCTAGCAGTGTCGCTGGCATCCAGCCTGAACCGGGTCTCTTTTGTTACTGTTTTGGCACCCTTACTGTCACCAGTACCCTTCTCCTCAGGTGTCTGTCTGTCCTTCGGGGACATCTCAGACCCACTGCTCTGGGATACTTCTAGACTAATGGGTGTCTCTCTTCCTTTCACACTCTCCTCCTTCAGGGACCCCTGCCCTTTGACCTGCTCCCTCATTTTCTGGCTCTCTCTCCTTCTTGTTTCTTTATCCAACTTTGTCAGCTCCTCCCATCTTAAGTTCCTTTCTTCTGAGGCTTTCTCTTTTGAGTCAAACATTTTCTCTTCCGGCTTCATTTGGGTGGTTCTTGCACGCTCTCTCTCCTGCTCACTTGTGGCTTTTGCTTCCGTTTTCTTTCCCCAAATGACGGTCCTCTCATTCGACCGAGTGCTCTCCGAAGCATCTGCCATGATGCCGTCCCAGCGGTCTTGGGACGCCTCTTGGGTGACGGTGGAGCCTTTGGTTGAGTACGTGGGGGCATCTCTCGCACCTTCAGTTTTCGGTCTATCAGGGAATGTTGTCACGTGGGCATTGGTACTTCTTAGAAGACCTTGGGCTGGAGAGAAAGTTCGGAAATTGGTTTGGCTGTTGACAGCTTTCTCATAAACGTCTTGGCGCCGGGTGGTGGCTGAGGTGGATGATCCCCTGGCCAGGAACCCTCTTCTGGAGGTACTTCCAATGGATGTGGTTCTCTGAGACCCAAGGTGCCCACTAGAATACACAGCTGAGCTGTGATTTAAACCCACCAAAGGTGCTTTCTGCTTTGGAAATAGATTTTTTTCGTTTTTCCTCTGTAACACTGAGTCAGTATATTGATAGGATGTGTTTCTGAAATCTGTAGAAATTGAACAAATGGTTAAGATGACAGGCATCATTCCTTTTTGTTTTTTAACATCATAAAAGCACTATTTTTAAGTCCAAGCCCATGGCTTCAAAATAAATTCTCAGGAAGGTCCTTCTCAATAAAATATTTTCAGTCCTCCAATTAGCTTTATGATAGCTTTGGAAATCCCATCACAATATCATACAGCATCCCACACATTTCCGCCTAGTACTTTTCTCCAGTTACTGATTTTAAAATAGTCATGCATTTTAACAGAAACGTCAGAGGTCTGACGTTAAAGAGTAGCATATGATCCAGAGAAGTCAGAGGTGCTGGTGTTTGTGGCTGAAATTTCACAATATTATGATATTTCAGAATCATTAATTTCTACTTTGTTGAAATAAGTTTATTTTACTTATTTCAACAGAGAAGAGCTCTATAATTACAAAGCATATAATTACTGAACACCAAATAGCATACCTCTCCTCTGTTTAACATGCTTTTATTTTGCACTGGTTTCTGTGTTAGGCCAGCGGGTACTGAGGAATTTAACTTTTTAAGGTTTCTTCTCTACTACTGTTGCATTTGATAACTCTGTCATTTGAAAAGGTGCCGGAGCAGAAAGCAGACAGGTCGTCAACACTGCCATCTGTTTTAATCCCACAATTCTGGAATTGAGAGGTATCCTCAGTGTCTGGCTATAGAGAACGCCACTCTCCTGGTGCCCAAATTCTCAGGTGCTCATGGTAATGGCAGCCAGGAGTTAGAACAGACCGGAAGTACCATTTGCCTGGAGAGCGCCCCCTAGTGTTTACCCAGACCCCATCAGGCCAAGCAGGGACAGATGTGACTCTCCTGCTTGGTCTCCCTTAGGACAGCCAGGGCCAGGAACCTCCTTCAGACCCAAGGATACAGGAAAAAACACAAGGCCAAGACATTTTCCACAAAGATTCCTCTTGTTAACATCCTGATCTTAAACTGAGAACTTCCAGAAGTTGAATCCCCAGGATACAGTAGTGGAACCCTCTGTTTTTAAATTAAAGTTCAAGAAGAAACATCGATGATCACAGACTGCCTCTAGATCTATTACTTTGTTGTCAAGAGGCCAATATTATTTTAGGCAATTTTACAAAAGACACATAAGTGCACTGAGAAGTACTGACCTAGGAACTATCAGTACTATCTAGGTACTTATCTGTGGGTTTACTAACAAATAGTTCTGTTCAGGACATAGAACTAGTTGGAAGCTCATGCCAGGCAAGGTGACACACCCCTATAGCCCTGCACTTGGGAGGCTGAGGCAGGAGGATCGCTGTGAGTTCAAGGCTAGCTTGCACTACATAATGAGACCCTGTCACAAAACCAAACCAAACCAAACTGAACCAAACAACAACAACAACAAAAAAGCTCAGAGTTGAACAGAAGAGTTCACAACTAGTAATCTTTATTCTAAAGCATCCTTCTTCTGGCATAATATGTAATCGTTACAATACATTTAGTTTACAAATATGAGATCTCTGTTTCTTTAAAGAAGCTTGGAAAACAAGGAATTGAGGTGAACAGAGATTCCTATTAACCCTCTTCCTGAGGGCCCCAAAGTCACAACCCGTAAAATACGAACAAGCTCCTGGCTTAGCATGTTGGTCCCCCATGGAGCTTGGTCCTGGGCCTTTTCATTTTTCTCCTCCTCCTAGGTTATGTGATACACTTGCAGACTAATGCATCCACATGTGAAAAATTTAGGTGAACAAGCAAACCTTGAAATCTGGCAAAGGAACAGCTCTTATTTCATAGATGTCAGATGCTAACTGATGCCATGCAGGCTGGTTGACGACCATACTCATGGACATCTTTGTGCTTTTCAGACTCATTTTCAAAATTAGAAAGCAAACTTGTTGGATGTTTTCTAAGACCAAATCTCCTGCAGTTGAAGTTGATTAGAACTAAAGTTATTGTTCTCAACTCAGTATCGTGTCAAAATGTGAAGGGCCTAATGGGAACAGAGAAGACTAAAGTAAAACCACTGAATTTGTGGGTTCCATGGGTTCAACATCCGTATTTTTAACCACCAAAGATCAAAGATATTGTGGTGGAAAATGCACCTGTGTTGGATAGGTACAGACCTTTTTCTTGTTATTATTCTGTGAACAGTATAGCGTAATAGCTATTGGCATAGCATTTACATTGTGTTAGATATTAGAAGTCCACCAGAGATGATTTAAACTACACAGGAAGTTGTGCATAGGTTCTATGCAAATACTACATCATTTTGTATTAAGAGACTTAAACATCCACAGATTTTAGTATTCAAACAGCCAGAGTGTGCGCTGGAACCAATTTCCCCCAATATGGAGGGACAATTGCATAGTGAACATATTTTGTATGTAACTTAACTCTGTCATTGCTTAGCCAGAATTTGTCTGATTGTAAAGGGCTTACAAGTTTTTTTAAAGTCATCCTAGAAGTTCTAGGTCCTAATGAATATCAGAGTTTCTTATGTCAATTGTGTGGCTCTAGGAAAGATGGCCCTGGCCTGAAGCTTAGGCCTGAACTAACACGGTCCTCAGGACACCCAGTCATGTCTTTCTAAGCCACCTAAGGTCATGGAAACTGTACAGTTTCCCCCACCTCTGTCCCATGGGGTAGCAGCTTCGGGGTGTTGACTGCCTATTGCCCAAGGGATAGCGCCCCTGCAGGTTACAGACAGAGCTATCTGCTCTGGAAAAGAAAAGTATGTCCCTTTCAAGGGTCTAACAAACAAGTCCACATCCTCACCTTTCCCTCCTCCAGTCCTACATTAGCTAGGAAGCGTCTCAAAATATGGGTTAGGTAAGCAAATACGTTCATTAAGACTTTCCCCAGCTATTCTCATACACCTAACAATCAAACTACATCCCACTAAATAAAATCTTTCTGACACTTAAAAGGCAGATGAACTACTGTCACCCAAAAAACCATAGCTAAGCTTTGCCCTTCTGGATAAGCTGTGCTCTCTCTTCCCCTGGAATCACCAGTTCAGATGGACAGCATTTTAAAGTTAAATAATGTGCTTATCTTACATTTACCTTGTGGCCTGTTTTCAATCTCCTCAGTCCAGATTATTATCTCTGGATTACTTTCTCCTTCCAATAAGGCCCTGAAAAAGAATTTTTAAGAAATAGTTCATTAAGCCATGAGAGCGAACAGGGGGGTGGTGAGGAAAAATGACCGAGATGTGATATGTATCTGCACCAGTTCCCAAGATGAGTGTAATTATGATGCACCACAAAAGTATACCAACAATTAAAAAGTAAAAGAAATGGAAGAGAGAGGCGCCCCTCTTGCAAAAAAGCACTGGGTGGCACCTATTTGGACTTTTAGGACTTGTGCCTACCAAGGGCTGAGGATCCCGCCTGTCAACCTCCGCAGACCTGGGCAGGCCTGTGCCGCTCTGCTCACTGCCAACCGTGGCACCCGGTGCAGCACCTGCCACCACCTGAGAACTGCTCAGCCAGCTCCGGCTAAATGAAGAGCTAGCGTGGCCAGGGCCTCTGGGAGCCCTTGAGGGCCAGAGCCTCTGGAAAGCCTTCTCCGCCCCCCAGGACAAGGAGGACATGCACCAGGCAGGGCTCGAACACACAAGGAGGGGACACCAGGGCCCGGCTTCGCTGGACAGTGGGAAGGGATCCGGACCACACTTCACAGTGGGCTCCAGGGCCCTAGAACACGTGCACGCCCCACTGCTGTCTCTGGAGTCCCAGGTCTGAGGCGGCCTGCAGCGTGGCTGAGCGGGGAGCGAGGAGTAACCCCACCCGTGGGTGAGGTGGATGGGCTGCATCTGTGGTTCCTAAGCCGGGTTCCATGGGGCCATCATGGGGATGAGTAAAGAGAAAAGAGAGGGGTGGAGGCAGAACCCCAGACCCCCCACTTCTCCTATCTCCCTAACAGCCTCAGTCCGTCCAGAGTGCTATCTTATTGGCTCTTTCCATAAGATGATGAAAAGTACACAACTAGGTGATTTCTAATGGAATTAGTGTGACATCACTGTGCACAGCCACTGCCTCGGGCCCTAGCACTGAGCAGGGAATGGACCCACAGCCCCCTCAGCTGGTCACTCCAGGTACCCCTCGGGCTGCTGGCAGCTTTCGGCACAACAGTTGTTCGGTTGCTAGAGCAACGCTATGAAGTCACTGACCCCGGTTCCCAGAAATACACTGTATATGGTAAAGGGCAAGCAGAGCCACAACCCCCTTGGAAATGCTGTAATAGTACTGCAAGCCGTCGGGAAAACAGAACGGGCAGCCCAGATCCAGGCAGGGACTTGGCTCGTGCAAAGCGTACCAAGACTTATTTCTACTGGGATAACTGTGATAATCCCCGCAAACGTAAGAACCCCATGGACAGCTGGAAGAAAGCAAAGGAGGCAGGAGGAATCCCCACGAGGGGCACACAGGTGGCCTTGCCAAGGACGCAGTGGCTGAAATGAGCGCATGTGCAGTTAGCAGGGCCTGGGCCCAGCCCTGCCTCTCAGGAGGGAGGCCAAGAAATAGGACACCAGCCACTAACTCGGCCCACACCCTCATGACCAAGCAGTTTAGGTTTTAAGAACACAAACAGCTTCTATCACCAAGGAAACCCTGGGGTCTGTACAATTAGAGGAACATTTGGGGTAAAAGCCAGACTCTGAGGGGCTATGCCCCGGACAGCGACAGCAGAAGAGGGCCATTCTACAGCTAGGGCAGCCAGGGCAGGGCCTGAGGAGATGGCCAGACTCCTGTTCTGATCTACTTGGTTGTCACAGGGCCTCTGATTCAGGCTGAGGCAGGACCAGCAGTGGCTGTGGGGTTCAGGTTAGCGAAAGATAGCAAGGCAGGTCACCCTGCAGGAAATATGTCTTCCCCCAGCCCTCATGGGCGGGTGGTTCTCCTCTTTGGGGGGAAATCTAAAGCATCACCAAGCTTCTACTGAGCCTAGGACGGGAGCGGTGCAATGTTGCACAGGATGGGCACCAGCCCAGGAAGGGGTGCCAGATGCAGCAGCACCACCTCCCTCCCCTGGCAGGCCCTTCCCCCGCCCTGGCAACACTGCACAAAGGTGCAGCTTGACCTCTCCTGTGCACACACTCGTGTGGTCCTGGCTGTCCACAGCACAGGGCCCTTGCCAGGGGGATGAGAGGGTGGCGTGGCGACAATGCTCCGCCAAGGGCCCGAGCTCACCAGGGAAAGAGTGAGCCACAAACCCAAATGGCCTGGGCTCCTAGTACCTGCCCTGCCCTACACTAGGTCTCCCTGTGAGCTCTGAGATGATAGCATTTCACACGGATGTCAGGAAGCACAAATCCTGCAGGTGGACGCTCCAAACCACAGGCATGAAAGCGAAGTCAGCACATCTCTCTTGGAGATTTCATCCAGAACACTCCGATCGGGGTATCCTATGAAAGTCCCTCATCTGTGTTCCACCACTCGTGGCCAGATCCGAGGAGAGGCATGTCCCTGTCTCCACCCTGAGTGCCCAGCACCGGGCCTGAGTGCCGAGCTGGGCACAAGCCACGGAGTTCACATATGCACCTCAGGGGCAGGCAGGGATCTGGACCCTGCTGATGTGGCCCCCAGGGCTGAGAGGCAAAGGTAGAAACAAAATGCTGAGCTTTCCTCCAATGCTCTTCCTGGAGCAGTTTCGGGAACAGACGCTACAACTTTAAGAAATGCGTGGAGCAGAGCTGTTCTCAGAGGCTGCCATCAAACCTGGCTATTTTGAGAGCAGTGGAGGAAAACATTGCCTCTAGGCTCTGGAGATGGTGAGAAATGCCAACCCCCTGAATCACAGGCTATTAGTGAGCATTTCATGCGGCTCCACAGGTTGGCAGCCCCTGCAACGGGAAAATAAGCAAACTGTCGGAAAACCCCAGTCCCTGGCCTCACTCAGGAACCCGACACAAATCCATAATGTGGAAGCAAGCTGTAATGTGGCCTCTGGCTGGGCTCCAGGTCCTAATGGGTCACCTGCATCCTAACTGGCCCGGTGGCAGACTGGCTGGCTGACATAGTCAATCCTAATGGAATTTCAGGGCATGTCCACTGTTGTTCAGCACTGTGGGCACAAGGCCGCCGCACAGCGCAGCCTCCATAAGTGAGGACAGGGGTGGAAGGGAGGGTCAGGCAGAGGAAGTCTGCAGAAGCGCAGCTGTGTGGAGCTGCTGAGGGCCTGGGGCCCAGGGGTGCTGCCTTGGTGTCTGCTCTCTACACACCGGTGTGGAGCTGGGGGAGGAGGAGGAGGAGGCTGAGGACCCTCAAAGCTGGGAGAAGGAGCCCCCACGGTGCTCCCTCACTGGGCCTAGAGGAAGGAGAGCTCCATAGAGGGACAGGGGCTGCCTCGGTCACCCCAGACCTGGGCTACAGCTGGTCAGTGACTGGGGAGACTGTGGAGCTGAAGGGAGAGACCAGGTCTATATCTACGAGGAAGAAGGGCCACTGGCTTCATGTGAAGGGAAGCAAAGAGATGGCCCCTGTTCCCCTGTGGCTGCTATTAATCCCACCTCAAAAGCATTCTCTAGGTCAGTACTAGAGACCAGAAAAAAAATCAGATCAAAAGAGACGAAAGAGAGGTGATTGGAAGAGATTAGAAGTCCAGGGCATGGTAACAGAGCTGGCTCTGGAGGTAGGTTGCCCAGAATCAAATCCTGGGCCTACACCTTCTTAGTTCTATATGTTTGGGCAGGCTGCTCACACCCACCATGACTCAGTTTCCCCATTTGCGAAGTGGAGAGGACACAGAAGTGTGTGGTGGTAATCAAGTAAATAAGTGGAATGTTCCCAGAACAATAGCTTCTGCAGAGTAAGTATTCAATAAATGCTAGTTATCCATCATCAGGGTGTCCTCCAGCCGTGGGGGAAGTTCATCAAAGGGGGGACAGGGGACAGGGCTCAGGAGCATTTAAATTTATAGATAATTGAATATTAACTCATTTGTAGGGCTAGCAACCAAATAAACTGGTTGGTGGTCTCAATTATGCGTTCTTAAAACTCCCACGATTTTATTCATTCTAAATATTTCACCTAGTAACCAAGTAAGTCTCAGCGCGGCTGTATTTTTTATTAGTCTTCTAAAAAGCAGGATTTAACTTGGAAAAAAAAAATGAAATGTACTTCCCCAGGCCTCAAGCAACCTCTGAATGTTTTCCTTTCTGACACATGACAAGTTCTCAGAAATAATGGAGAAGTATCATTGAAAATAATGGAGAAATAGTAGGACGGTGAAGTCAGGAACACTAGGAGTTCTCTGTCGCTTCGTCTGCAGTCCAAGGGGGCTAGAGAACGACAGCGTGTTCCAGTGTGTTCAGTTTAAAATGCCCTCATTGCCAAGTGTGGGGGCGCACGCCTGTAATCCCAGCACTCGGGAGGCTGAGGCAGGAGGATCGTTGTGAGTTTGAGACCCGC
Organism: Dinomys branickii; assembly: GCA_004027595.1. Lineage (NCBI taxonomy): Eukaryota > Metazoa > Chordata > Mammalia > Rodentia > Dinomyidae > Dinomys > Dinomys branickii. The sequence goes on along the minus strand of PVLD010001044.1, from coordinate 17,004 downwards.
CTGGGCTACAAAGTGAGCTCCAGGCCAGCCTGAACTGCATAGCGAGACTCTGTCTCAAAAAGACAAAAACAAAAACAAAAAAGAAATAAAAATAAAATAAAATGCCCCCATTGCTGCTGGGATCTGAGATAGGAAAGAGGAAGCCTCCTGTGACCCCCACGCCCCCTCCCCTGCACTGACACACAAAGGATATTTTTTTTAACACCCTTGTTTTTAACCTCACCTTTTAAAAGGACTTGTGCCTTGAAGATCTGAAGTGGTACAACTCTGCGTTACATTTTCATAGCTGGCTAGGCAAGAATTCTTTCAGGATTTTTCTTTTAGGAAACTATGCCTTCCTTTTTTTTTTTTTTCTTGTAGGTGAAATTTAGAATAATCATAACATCCTTCACCTCCCAACATATAAAATAAAAAATCTCTGTTTTGAATTCTGTCCGAGGCTGCACTGTGTATCAACCTGACCAGAAATCTGGGCTGGGCCTCCCTTCTGTGATATAGTTTTCCTGCCCTGCAGTTGTGTAAGCTTCACACTCAGTTAATTCCTGAGCTCGCTATTGCCTCGGTTTTTAAATCTGAATGCTTCCCATTATATTTTCTAACACTCATTGCTGATGACAGCTTTGCACCTTGCTGCTGGGCGGGGGGAGCTCTTTATTTTGCAACTGCGCTTCTGTCCATTCTCAGTGCACAGCAGCTGACCCAGACCCTCCCGGCAGCAGTGGGAAGGCTCTGCGTTCACTCCGTCCGCTGTCATCACAGCTTCGCCTGATTCCTGCCAACAGCATCTGCTCTGGGTGGTCCAGGCCGCAGCAGTGAGCGATGAGGTGCATGCTTCTCACTCAGTCCTGCCCAGAAACCTCCCGGGCCCTCGGGCTCCCTGCCGACCCCCTTGGAGCCAGCTCCGCTCAGCCCAGCACAGCCACTTCCAGCTCTCCATCCCTGGAGCCCCAGAGACTGCAGGGACCTCCCCAGGCCTTGCCCCATTTCCAAACATACACACTCCTGGCCTTCACACCCTGGCCGCCTGCACCCGCCTGTCTGCGGCTGCCTCCCTATCCAGGGTACTGGCGTCGGACTGTGCCTGCCTCCCACTTGCAACCCCTGCAGTCTGCCTCCTTCCTGAACCTCTGCTCAGGGCCCCTGCGTTTTCCTCCCTGCGCACACTTCCTTAGCCCACGTGCCCCCTTGGAGCTCCTCACCGCCTCTTTCTGCCACTCCAGTTCCTAACTCCTCGCTCCCAGCCACCTCCAGGGCCCAGCTCAAATCTCATTCCCCAAAGATCTTTCCATCCTCCCTGAGCATCTTCACCTGACCCTGAGAGCTGGCAGTGATCCCTCTTCACTATACCCTTGAAATGTGCATTGCGTCCTTTTAACATCCTGTCCCCCTTCCTCTCCACCTTTTTCTTTTTTTTGGTACTGGGAATTGAACCTAGGCCCTTTGCACTGATCTATATCCCCATCCCTTTTTATTTTTATTTTGCGGTAGGGTCTTGCAACGTTTCCCAGGCTGGGCTCAAACCTCTAATCCTCCTTCCTGTGCCCTCCCAGAAAGATGGGATTACAGGTGTGTGCCATGGTGCCTGGCCTGCCCGAGTTTTTCTAAACACAGGGTGTCCCTCTTACCTCCTCCTATTTCTCCCCCACTTTATTTCCCATCCTCTATGTCTGTTAAATCCCCCCCCCACAAACCCACAGCATCCTTTGAGATGCTAACTAATCTCACCACCCTCTTGAAAGTCTCCCAGATCCTCAGAAGCCCTGTGATCTCCAGAAAATTTGTATGCCTGTTAGGACCTCCTGTCTTCTCCCACTCAGAGTGATGCCACCTTACCAAAAGCTTATGCCCCTGAACACCGAGGCCATGCTGACTCTTTGCACCCCCGAGCCCAGCATGACATCTGATCCACCACACCTCTGTAGCAAGCTGAAGGCACATGTTCCACCTCCTGAGAAACTTCAGGAGCACAGGTTTTGTCCATCTATGACCCACAGTATTCCAGCAAAACCCAGCTGCTCAGGGACACCCACATGCCTGGCACCACCACAAATACCATGCTGGCTCAGTCCTTTCACCCACGCTGCTCTCTGCTGGGAAAACCCTTAGCATCAGCTTGTTTCCTGGCTTCTCCTCCCACCAGAACCAAGCACTGCCTCTTCCAGGAAGGCCTCCTGGCATGCTTCGTGAGCCTGCACCATACACAGGGCATCATCATCCTAGAGCTCAGGATGTGGGTGGAGTCTCTTCACTGTCTTCCACGCACGGCACCTGAGTATGTGCAGCACAGCTTAAGGCCTGCAGCTGAAATCTCAGACTCTCTTTTCACCAGTTGTGAGATCCTTTAGGTAACAGCTTCTTAGGACCTGGGTTTCATGCCTCTTTCATGAAGTTTTAAAGACTGGGGATACTGTCTATGAAGCACTTGGTACACAGCACGTGCTAAACGCAGGACAGTTGCTATTACTTGTCATCTAGGAATGGTCAGCGGTACAGGCAGGCTGGACAGGTAGGTGGTCCAGAGACAACACAAACTTAGCAATATGTTCACTGGAGAGGCCAGAGAACAGGCACAGGAGTGCTCATGTTTCTTTCAGCTCTTCTTATATTTAAATTTTTTTGTAACAAAATGTTGGCAAGAATTAGACTACTCATGCTGACATGGATCTGCAAATTAAGGAGTAAGCTGTATTGCTCATCAAGGGTATTTGGAGGCCCAAATTCCATCCAAGCCAGGTCAGTACCAGGTGGCTCTGCAGGGTTCTGTGACCTCAGGCAGATCCACGGTGGCCCTGGGGGGACAGTCATACATGCTGCAAACAGCTAAGAGTGAGCCGCAGGGCCCATATGGCATCCCTACATTCCCCCTCTCGCATGCTTATCCATGCCTGGCCTCCCGCTCCAGGCTGCTGTGGCCTGGCTTAGCGTGTACCCCACCCATGGGCTGTTTCGCAAGCAGCAGTGTGAACCTACTGGATCCAGTAGGTTCAAGGTGGATCTGGAAATCTGCATTTCTAACAAGCACAGTTTCATGCTACTGTTGCTGCTCGACTACCTTGTGTGCAGTGAGCCCTGGGGCTACTGGTTCTCTGTGCTGGTGGCTCCTGAAAATCACCTAGGAGGTGTCTGAAATCACTATGCCTATCCTTACCCCCAAATCTAATCAGAATCTCTAGAGCTAGGCCTAGCGGTCAGAGCCTTTTTAGGGTCTCCAGGTACAGCACACACATACTACCCTGTATCTAGCTTCCTATGAGCTAATAGTGCAATCGATAATTACACTCCAGGAAAAGCCTCATGATTGTGTACTAGGTGATAAGTACCTCGAGTCACACGCGACTGACCACTGGTGACAGGGAGATGGCAGCAAGCACAGCCCCACCAACCTGCAGGCTCGCCAGGCCTCTTCTCAAAGGCAGCCACCGCCCCAAGCCCAGCACCAAGGCTAATGCTAATCTCCCCCTACAGTGCGGAAGGCAAAGGTGGAGACCAAGCTGCTTGTTTCCTGGCATTGGAAGGTCTCACCCTCATGGTCACCTGCCAGGCAGGGCACCTGTGTCTTCCCCCACCACAAATGGGCTGACAAAGCTTGATGAAAACCTCCAGTCTTAAACTCTGAAGTTTGCTTGGCTTCCATTCTATTATTTAATAATTACTTTATTAAGTTATATATTCATTTATAAATTGCAAGTCTATATTTAGAAATCATAAGTATGTAATTCTGTTATTTTATGATTTTGTGTTTCACTTTCACTATGAAGCTTCCAGGAAGGAGCAGATATCTGAGCTGGGAAGGACTCAGGGCCCTTGAAAGCTGGCCTTGGTCAGTGATAAACTGCAGCAAAATGTCCTGTAAGCTTTTAGGAGCCCCGGTCTCGTCCCTTTTGCACAAGATGTGCGATCAGATGAAGCATAGCATAGTAACCAGTCAAAGCTGTTTTGGGAGGGGGACAATGGCCATCCGAGGGAAAACCTGGGGAAAATCATTATGAAGTCAGAAGCGTGAGCAGTTCTAGCCTCAGCTTCAGCCACAGTCAGCCCCTCTGCCCAGGGCACTGTCACTATCCCACTGCCTTCAGTAAAGCAAGGGTGGCAGGAAGGTAGCTTTCCCAAAAACGGTGGGTCCAAGTTTGTAAAGATCTTGTGGATACTTTAGAGAAAGAGTCAAGTTCCTGAGATCAAAAATGCATTAAAACAAACAGGAGTTTCAGCACCTGTCCTCAGGTTTTCAGCAGCAGCACAGACTCTAGGAAAGAATCACACTTCAAGCCTCTCCACAATGATAAAATTAAACATGCTAGGCTTTGGCTGATACAAAGAGATAAGTTCTACTCAACCGCCCCATGCCTTTGATGTCCATGGGCAGCTCCCAGACTAAACCAGACAGCTGGAAGTAGGAAGGCCAGCAGCAGTTCTAACACTGATGCAGGGTCACCCGCAGCTGGGGGGCCAGCAGCATCCTAGGCTTCTGCCAGTGCTCAACATTTTCTCCATGCAAACTTGGAAGGCAGAAACAGGTGCAATGAAATCGATCGTTCACCCCCCAAAAGCACTGATGGCTCCAAATCCCTAGGAGATGGCCACCCCAGCATGTAAGTGGGGCAGAGAATGCCAGCAAAAGACAAGCAATAAACTCTGTTCCTGCCGACAGGAAGGCTGCTGACAGTGAGCAAAAATCCCTCACAGTTGAGGCCCTCGAAAAAGCTAAGTGGGGAGGGCTGCAAATACCCTACCAGAAAGCCAGGCCCTGGGCTCTCAGGCAAGCTGCCCACCCGTGGACTCTGTCTTTTTAGGACTCAGCACTGCAGGAAGGACAAAGCAGAGAAGAGGCTTGAAATCCCAGTGAGACAAAGCACAAGACAAAGTCTCCTGATTGCAACCCAGAGAACTATTAAAAAAAAGGAAATGGGGAAATCTGAACTCCTCTGTAGTTCCCACCTCTGTAGGAAAAATATTCCCCTGACATGGAGTGTTACCTAACACAGGCACAGAAGGCAGTTCCTGGGCCTGCCTGGCATCTGCCCTCGCACAGTGCCTGCTGTGGGTCACCTGCCATGCCAGTCCCAGTCCACGTGACTCAGAGAGGCTGACCATATCGACTCCGAGGCATTTCACCCCTTTGCCCAGCTAGGGCACAGAGCCAGAGAGCTGGGCCCAGGGACCACATTAGAAACCTCCTGCACCTAGGGCTCCAGGGTGAGCGATCTTAAGCCTAGAGCTCCTAGGGGCCCCACCCTTCAGGGGTGAGAAGAGCCCAGAAGAACAAGCCAAGGCGAGGCAGGGGCAGATCACTATCTGATGTCATCCAGCACTAGACCCACTGTGCCTGAAACTCAGGGCTTTTTCAGCTTTATGAGTAATAAATTCCTTTTTGAACTTGAGCCAATCTAGGAAGACTTTCACTTACACTGAAAAAAAATCCTGATGGATGCTTTGTTTCCCCTTCGTGATGCCTGTTATGATGCATTCCTTATTAGCAAAGTTTACATCATCTACACAGCATGTGTATGAATAGGCAACCAATCAATCTGCCAATTCCTCCTGAGATTTCCAAGTGTGCAAGAGAAGGACCTGGGGGAGGACAGCAAGCTGGTCCCTCTGTTCTCCTCACTCTGAGCCCTGAGCCTGGGTCCCCACTGCAGAACTCAGAGTGTGGCTCTCAATGGGAGGAATCAAGGCTTAGCTCCAAGACCACCCTTCAATTCAGCTAAGATCTTTCAAGGGCAGTCGTGCCTGTGGGAAAACCTCGCCCCCTAGAAGCATTCTTGGGCAGAGGCTAGAGGCTGCCTGATAGCTAGGTCCCTCTTCACAGATGGAAAGAGGGCCGGGGTGAAGGCCAGGCTGGCACAAGTCTTCCAGAAAACAAACACAGTGAGGCAGGCTCAAGGCTGCAGTGTGGACTACAAGCATACACCTCCAGATACCCTGTCTTTAGTGGCCCTCAAAGCAACCCAGGCCACTTTGATATTTTGAGAGCAAAGAATCATGACTAAAGATTGCAGAGGCAGCCTGCAAAATGTGATGAGCTAGGTCCATGTCCTGTCCTCACTCTGCCTCCAAATAGGGTCCCCTTCTGATCCTCTCCAGGCTTCACTGTGTCATCTGTTAAGGATGATGCCACTGACACACGGCATTAACAACTATGCCTTTTGTTCTTCTGCCAGGACAGTTGCCAAAGCTCATTCACACCCACAATCAATTTGTGCTTATCACCATCCTGAGAGCAAAGCAGGCATTGTGTCCACTTTATAAGGTTTGGTACAGGTCTGGGTCAGACCTGGCTGACTCTGGCCCTCACCAGCCTGTGGCCTGCATGCCAGGCCTTTCTCTCATCTGTACAGGGGGAGCATAGGTCTACTTCAGAGTGACCCAGAGCAGAGACCGGCTGCTAAGTACTTAGCACCAGGTCTGGTAGGCAGCATGAGCTCCATAACATTGAATTTTGTCCTCATGCTTACAAGAAGAAATCAGGGGGCCCTTGGTGGTAGCAGCCTTGCTAAGCATGAAAGCTGCCAGGAAGTAAGAGGTACCCCCTCAACCAAAGACCAATGACTAACTGGGGGCAGAGAGGGGCCACGTCACTGCGAGAGATCCAGTTCTGCTTGGACCCCAGCATTCTGTGCCTGCTCTGCACACAAGTCCTTTGGGTGCTCTGTGACTTTTCATCTAAGCTATATAGGTTGAATTCAAGTCAATGTCTTAATAAACAAAGCCAAGTGCCCAAGAGTTCTATGCTAATCTCATGACACAGATGCACTCTTTGAAGGCCAAATCCATGCGGAGAGGGGAGGGTGGGGCATCAGTGCCCTGAGATTTGAAGCAACAGCACAACAGGCAGATGGACTTGGGCCCAGTGGGTCTAAATCCTGGCTCTCCACTTTCTAGCTCCATAACTTCTCTAATTTTGTTGCTCTGTAAACAGCGTATCTAATCTACCACACTGACATGTGCAAGGCTCTTAAGCAGGGACCATGACATAGCAACACTAAGCAAGAGTGCAGTGCTCAGCTGTCACCTGCCCGGTGATCTAAGCAAGCCCCTGATCTTTCCCCTTGGGCCCTGCACTCCTCCCCTGGGCATCTGAAGGGTCGCTCTGCTTGTCACAAAGCCATAAGGATGCCTCAAGGGCTACAGGGGGTTCACACCACTGGTGTCCTCCGGGTAGACAGGGCACAGCGTCCTTACCTATAGGTCGCCACCTCCAGGCTGAGACCTGTCTTCACCTGCACAAGGTCCTGATAATCCTGCAGTCGCTGGGCCATGGCCAAGGTGAGGGCCTCCTTCTCATCCTCCAGGCAGTTTATCAGCCTCTAGGGAGAACAGAAGCACTTTGAGATCCAAGAACTGGAGCTTCAGGGTGTGGAGCAAAAGGTACCAATGCTGCAGGACATAAAAAGGGATGAAAAACCTCCAGGCTTATTAACCACACAGGCATTTGCAAGGATGGTTTCAAAGACTATATCTCTTCCATGTGGGAGATATTTTCATTGTACATGGAGAATTTGGACAGGACACTTGCTTCTCTGAACTTTGTAGTAATAATGAATGTTAAGGAGTTTGTTCAAATCAGATCTGCAGTGTAGACATTGGTCCATGTATCAGAAGTCCAATATATCCTAATGGTCAACAAGATGCTACTGAAAATAAGCCATGGCTACAATTCAGGGGACTTTACAATACTTAAGACAGAAGTCACTGAAAATTGAACTAAAATTCTCCCGAAGTCATGAGTTCCCCAGTAATAAGTAAACAGATACAGCATTCTTTGTTTGACCTAGAAAAGCTACTTTAAAATCATCTTGGAAGAAATACATTCTGGGTACAAATGAAAAAATTCAAACCTGGACATAAATCTTCTTTTCACATTGCACTTGCACAACACAGTTAATAAATACTCCCCACCACTTCTTCCCAGCTCTCACCCCAGCTAATGACCTCTCCTCCCCACCTCTTCTGGCTAGAAGACACGGTCACCCCCTGCATCCCACTTCCAGACCAGTGGCCCCACATACCAGCCACACAGTACGCCCTTGGCAAACCGCATTCAAAATGAAACGCTTGTGCTCGTGTACCATTTTAAACTGACAATACTTTTTAATGAATACACATGATGGCTTTATTTGTACATTTTACAGTTTTGTGTTTCCTTCCTACTTGTTAAACAGTCCACTCAGGGAAACAGTTAATTGAGCTGTCTTGGTTACTTTTCTCTCCTTGCTGAGACAAAATACTCAATACCCAAAATTAAGGTGGGAAAGGTTTAGTTAGCCCACAGTTTAGGGAGGTTTTGGTCCATAATCAGCTGGCTCCAAGACAGGGTGGCAGGGCACAGGGGCAACACATCAAGGTGGCAGAAGACCGCAAAAGCAGCAAGAGCATGAGGGTGGGGGAGAACAAGCCTCTTTTCCTCCCTTATATTGTATGCAGGCTACCCCCTGGGGTGGGCGTAGCACTCACACCATCTCCTGGCCCTCCTCTTGCACAGGCTCAGGATGTTGGAAAAGTGAGGCCCCTGGCCTCCTGCTGAGTCCCTTAGTTAAACTTCTAAACTTCTCAAGTTGACACAATGAACAACATCCTAGATTGGTAAGGACATGGCCTCCACATCCTAGAATACTGAACTCATGAGTTACGTAGTTCAGCTTCTAGATTTCTCACGTTGACAAAATGTATCAACCAAAACAATCACACAAATATTTAAACACTGAAATAAGTCCTTCTACTTGCACTTCTGGTGTGTAATAGGAAGTAGCAGTATCTTTGAATGATAGGAACTAAACTAGGCCACACTTACAAACATATCATTGGAGAATCCAAAAACTGTAATACTACAGAGAGAAGAAATACATTTTCCTTGTTGCTGGCATCTGGCCACCAGAAACACCTCGCAAGATCCTGAGTGTTCACACCACCATCTGTGATGTCTGTATAAGGAATGACCTTAGCTAAGACCTCCCCTGGATTTATTAAATGCATAATCACCATGCAAAGTGTTCTGCTTTCTATAGCAGTTCCATTCCAAGCAAATGATTGGGTTAGGGTCCCTTTGTACATAAAGGGTACTAAAGACAAAAAAGCAAAGCCTACTTATTTTTAAAGCAAAGAAGATTAAGAACCCCTGACAACTGTCTCAGAGTGGGTATATGTTAGCCCCCAAAGCTGGCACCAATAGCAGATAAAGTAGTTCCCCAAAGCAGACCACTCGCAAGTCTGGATTTAGGGGACAGACATTCAGCTATGACATTCACACATTCTATAACTAAGTCTCAGTGTTAAAGTCCTATATGCCCTTGCTTTAAATCCAGGTAGAAGGTTAGAAATATGTATGTATCTTAGAAATAATTTGGAATATAGAAATTTTGATCTAAGCTTTAAAACTTAAAGATCTGTAATTTATCCTTCAAAAATAAGTTCAAGTGTTGCTGGACTGCTTAGTAAAAATATTGTATGAACTCAATTCTCCACCTACAGGTAAAGATTTCCCAGTTGGGCCCAAGGGGAAGGCACAAAGTTTCTCTGTTCCCACCAAGGATGCAAGAATAGCTCTGCATGCCACAGAATATGAAGAGGAAAACCAAACTGCCCTGAAGTTGAGGTGAGGGCAGAGGCAAACACATTTCCATATGACTCAACTCTTCCTAAAATGCTAAAGGGAAAATCCTCTGACTTTGGGAAGTAGCAACATAGGAACATAAAACCCACTGGATCCTGACAGTCTCCGTAGAAAACATATCCCACCTGGGTGGTCAAGCGAAGCTTCAGACTTGGGCTCTGCTTCACCAGAAGTTTTCCAGCTCCCAGCCAAATCAGAGTGCTGCAACATCAGACACAGGGTACTAATTCCACCCCACGGAAAAACCTTTTTTCCTTGTGGTGCAAAAAGCTGAGAAAGAGGTCACTTTTTTTTTTTTTTCAGCTGCTCTGTAGAGAACTTTTGGGCAGTATCCCAAGCAATGACAAAATCTAGCTCAAAACCAGGGAAAGCGTGTTGCTGTTGGTGCTAGAAAAAAATTAGCTTGATCTTCACCCATCCTGAACCCCTTCTTATCCACACAGACTGGATTAGAAGAGCTTGGCGATGTTTAATCACTTAGAAGTTTGAATGTTACAGGTCAAAGAGAATTAAATACTGTGATGACCTCACTCAGAAACAAAAAAATACATGTATTAGTAAGAAGCATGAACTGGGTGCTGCCTAAGTATGCATGGTTCTAGCCCAGACAGTACCCTAAACTCCATGCATATCTTACCCTCCTAGGTGAGCATTTCAGAGGCATCTCAACATGGACACATGGAAACTAGACCCTGGTCTCTGACCCAAACCTGCCCTTCTGTACCACTCCCTTAAGCAAAGAGCATCCCCTCTTCCAGGCTCTCAGGCCATAAATCCTGGCTCACCTTGGAGCCCCTCAGGACCCCATCTCCGGTGAATCCATCAGCAAACCCTCTTGGCTTCAACTTTCCAGCTCTCACTTCTACTCTTGGTCCAAGCCTCCAGTGCCTGGATTACTCCAGGAGTCTCCTAACAAGGTCGCCTGTCCCTACTCTTTTCCAACAGTCTACTGTCAACAGAGCAGTGACATCCTCCGTTAAGATGCTGCCCCCTACTCAGGACCCTCTCATGGCTTTTTGTGGCACTCGGAGTCAAAGCCCATGTCCTACAGCAGGCATCCTCCCCCTTGCCTCCCCTCCCTGCCATTCTGACTTCTGGGCTGCCCCCAGCACCAGGCACTGCTGCCACTGGAAGACCTCTGACACCGAGGGACTTTCTCTGTTGCACTTTGTATTTTTCCCAGAACCAAGCTTGCATGCTAAGCGCTCTATAGTGTTAGCGGGATGGATGAGCCCCATAGATGTGGGTTGGGAGCTATTTCGACCATCCCTGTTTCTTACTGGGGAGACTGAGTCTCACAGGAGAGTTAGGGAGCTTGACCTGCCCAACGAGCAGCAGAGTCCCAATCCTGGCCAGGTAGGACAGCTGTTAGAGGGCTGACCCTCAGTCTCACAGATTATCCCCCTCTCTTTCCCATCATTCTTTCTGATCACATTTTCTTTGATTGAAAGATGTTCACAGTTGGCCTCAGTGGCTAAGAGCTCACTCTCACAAGAAAAATCTCACGTTTTCTGGGCATGGTAGCATACCTCCCTGTAGCATCAGGACTGTGAGAGGCTGAGGCAGGAGGACTGCAAGTTCAACTTAGAAAGACCCTGCCTCAGAAGATAGCGAGAGGGAAAGAGAAATTTCAATGTTTCTAGGAAAGAGTGGTATAAACTATGCATGTCTTTAGGGTTTTTCTTTTCTGTTGCCCTTTCCTGAAGACTGGATGTGTTTTTCAGACTTCAAGGGACCTGAATCACATAAAATGCTGGGAACTTGAATTTCATGCAGCAGACATCTCTGGCAAACCCACAGCATACGGCAGCAGAGAAGGTGCAGGCCATTTGGGAAGGACCACTTGTTTCAGGAGCCTCAGGCTACAAAGGAGGACCCAGAGGCCAGGGAGGCACTGGGCACTGTGAGGGGCCATCTTCCTCCTCTGCCTACAGTGCCGCTTCTGTCTCCAGGCTGGAGGTGGTCCCCATTAAGCCACGCAGGACAAAAGTCAATGGGAGAGCCTTCATTTAAAACTGTTCTGACAATAGCCAGCTGCTGTTTTAAGGTAATGAGGCACCTCGGGCTGCTCCTTAGGAGGAGCAATTACTATTCCTCTAGGACTAGAGGAGCACTAGTTAAAGGCTGCTCTCGGACACAGCAGGCAGAAGAGAGGAAATGGGCCCTGGGACTAGTTGCTGGAGCACCAGAGGCCGGGGGAATGCAGGTCAGCCACCTTCAGTCGAGGTGATCATGTTGCCTCCCTTTCATCATATGTAAAATGCAGCTCATGAGCGGGAGCACATGGGAAGGGCTTGGAACCTGTGGCCGTTATAGCTGGCACACAGACAGTAGTGTGTACAGGCTGTTTGAAACAAAAACACTCATTGTGAGAAATTAAACCAGTTTTAAGGATACTTCCTGTCTCCCCTGAATATCTATGGAATTTGAAAAGAAGCAGAAACTTTAGGGTTAGATCAGCGATACTTCCCCAACATAATTCTGAGCACTTTTGGGACTGGTGTTGCAGTTTAAAATATGCTCATTTAAACTAATGGGAGGAAGCTCCAGGATATGGATAAGGTGGTGCAAGATCCAATAAAACAAAACCCACACAAGTCAGAGCTGGAAATAATCGACATCCTCACCAACACTGTCCTTGCTCTCTACTTCTAGGGGAAAGAAGAGAATTGAAACAAGACGGTATCACTGGATGGGAAGTGGGTGGGGGTCTTATTCCAGGTCGGATGTGACTTGGGGGAACCCCTTCCCTGGGTGGCCCAGTTCCTTGGACTGAGGCAGGGCAGGTCAGCGGTTCTAAACCCACTTCCAAGTCCCCAGCTCATCCTGCGATCAGGGTAAGTCTGTTCTCAGCTACTCCAAACGTGGGGTTCCTCTGCAAACTCCATTACGGGGATAAGGATTTTGCTGCTGAAATGAACCCTGAAACCAGAGCTCCAAGGTCTGACATGAGCCAAATAAACTATAAGATTTAGACAACAACAACAAAAAAACTCCACAAACCACTGATGGAATTCCAGAAGTCCCCTATCGTTTTGTGGTTTCTCATCTGGTCTCCAGCTCTTTGAACACTGCAATACCAGCTGGGGGCCCCGAGATAATCAGTGCAGCTTTGGTGAATCTGTGCGGCTGCCTGTCGCATCGGCACAGTCGCTCCATACCAATGCCCTCTTCACTTCTTCAAAATCCACAGAAATACTCTACCTTGAATCTTCGGCTTACAGCTGCACACTACTATCTTAAAATTTTTCTGATATTGTGCCCGCGTTGTTCCAAACTGTCATTGCAGGAACTACTGATAGTATGATTTGAGACTATTTCCAATTCTGGCCGGGCAGGGCAAGAGCCAAACACCATCACTGCTCTGGGTGTTGGGCACAGGTGTCAGCTTGCGGGTGTCTGCGATGAGGAGGCTGCTTCTCTGAGCAGGAAATGTTTATACCAGTCTGTGCTTGTAATAACATCCTGCCACAGGGACCTGCTCGCCCTGACGTTTACACTATCCAGGGATCTGACGTCAGCTTACACGCACTGTAACCAAAACATCTAATTCTTTTCTGTATTTTGGTTGGTTCCCCGGAGGGGTCGGGGTAGGAGGGAGCCCAGGCAGCCACGATTGATCTGCTGCCTCCAGTTAATAAATTATTCTGGCGAAATAAACCCCATTTGGGAAATCAGCTTAAGATTGGGCGCCCTCCGCGTATGGGCCTGCGATCGTCCTAAACCTCCCAACTAGCAGACCTATCTGACTGGGAATGCGCTGTCACTTCTGGAAATCAAACAGGTTTCTTGGTTGACTTTTGAGTCAGTCTATAGAAGCACGGGAAGCTGAAAGAAGAGCCTGGGGCTAACAGGGCGGCTTGTCAGGATCTAAAGTTAACCCAACCGGGTGGCGGGGGTGGGGGTGGGGATGGAGGTGGGGGTGGGGGTGGACGATCCACTAGCACCTGTCTGTCCCGCTAGCTTAAAGGGGCCAATGGACCACGCTCTTCCCTGGCTGGAGGGATGCCTGGACCCTGTGGTCTTGCCACAAAGCAAAGCGGCTCTCTGCACCTGGATGTATAGGTCTTTCCGGGTGAGCCTTGCGCGTCCTTGACGCCGCCCCTCAGGTGAACTTGCAGCGGGTTCGGGGAACCTCGCCACTTCCCCACCCCCACCGAGGGCAGGGTGCTGGGCAGGGCCGGGGGGGAGCGCCGCTCAGGGGACGGACCTGCCGATCCTCGGCCTGCAGCCCGTACTCCTCCTGCATCCGCTGCAGCTCGTCCTCCAGCCGCGCGCGCAGCTGCTCCAACTCCAGCGCCTGGCGCTGCAGCGCCTCAGCCTCCTGCGCGCACAGCCGCGCCTCCTCCTCCGCCTCTCGCCGGCTCTCCTGGCCCCGCCGCAGCGCTTCCTCCAGCCCGCGCACCTCGTCCTCATACAGCTGCACAGTCTCCCGCCACGACTCGGCCACCAGCAGCTCGTAGCTGTCGTGCACCTCCCGCAGGCGCGGCGGGGGCGCGGTGGGGTGGACGGCGCGGGCTCGGAAGTGCATGGTCAGCGAGGCAGCACGCGCACGCAGCTCCCGCACGTCGCGCTCGTGGGCCGCCTGGAGGCCGCGGTGCTCGGCCTGCAGGCGGTCCAGCAGCGACTCGAGGGCGGCGCGCGCGCCCAGCGCCTCCTGCAGCTCGCGCTGCTGCTCGCCCAGCTCGGCGTCCAGGCGGCCGCGGGCGGCGCGCTCCTCCGCGCCCAGCCGCTGCAGCTCCCGCAGCTCCCTCCGCAGCGCGTCGCGCTCGCCCTCGGCCAGCGCCGTCTCCCAGCTCAGCGCGTCCAGCTGCGCCCGCAGGCCGCGCGCCTCCTCGGCGAAGCGCGCCTGGCCCTCGGCCCACAGGCGCTCCTCGCCGCGCCGCCCGCGCAGCTGCGCTTCCAGCAGCTGGTTCTCGCGCTCCAGCTCCCGCACGCGGCTCACGTAGTCATAGAGCCGGGCGTTGAGCTCCTGCAGCTCTGCCTTCTCGGACCCCGTCTGCAGCCTCCACGACAGCATCCTGTGAGTGCGCGGGGCTCTCTCGGCTGCGCGCTGCCCTCCTGCCCGGATCTTGTCCCCTCCGCCTCCCGCCCCGCCTCGCCTCGCCTAGCCGGTCCCGCCGTCGCCCCGGAGGCCCGCAGACTGGGCCGGCGCTGCGGAGCGGCTGCTATTAGCAGACTGGGCGGGAGGCTCCGGGCGCTGGCCGCGGCCTCCAGCCAATCAGAGCGCGTCCCGGCGCGGCCTCTCTGGCCGGACAGCGCCCCCTGCCGGGGTGACCGCGACACCGCGAGGCTGCCCAGCGCGGCTACCGGGGTATTTGCTGCGGGCGGTGGCTTGCTGGCTGGACAGGGCTCCGGGCAGGGTTTGGAGATAGTACTTGCGTTCCCCTGGCGCGTACCTAAGGCACCCAAGAGTCTTGCTTCCGCGGATGAAAGTGAGACGTCCTGAGCAGCGGCGAGCTTCGCTGCTGTATTTGTGAGATGCTTCTGAGGTGCTACATTTGGGGATTTTTCTATTTTTAAAATTTTGGAGGACTGAAAAGATAGCTCAGGGGTAGCATGCTTGCCTAACATGCACAGGGCCCTGGGTTAGATCGCAAGCGCCACACGAAGTACAAAGGAAAAAATTATATATGCATGGAAAATACATTGTATCCACTTATGTATATATATACTTATGTGCGTGTCCATTACGATCTCTTTTTTTATTTTTATTTTTATTTTAAAAGTGAAAAAACAAAAACACTAACAAACATACACACAGTAGCACAAGAACAGTAGAAAAACCGAACTACAGATAAGGTGGCAGGGGATCAAAAATGGTTGTTGTATTATACATTGATAACTTCAAAGTGTATGCTCAGGACAATACAAATAGACATACAAGATTGATCAAACAACTAATCACCGATTGTTTCCCCCATCAATATGACATGAGACAACAGTGCAACCATGTCAGCCATCCCGCACATACATACATACCTGCTCAGCTATCCTCCTCTTCCTCCCCTCCTTCCCTTCATCCCGATTGCTCTCTACCCTTGAGCAGTCTCCCTTCACACCTCCAGATCTATATTCTCACCTCCGGATTCCTACACTAATGATACTATACACTGTTTGCACATGCATATCTGGTTTACCTCACTTATGACTATGGTCTCTAATTGTGACCATTTGCCTATAAAAGCCCCTAGATTGTCTTTCTTTACAGCTGAATAATATTCCATTGTGTAAAAATGCCACAGTTTTTTAATCCAGTCCTCTGTGGATGGACATTTGGGCTGTTTCCATGATTTAGCTATGACAAATTGTGCTGCTATAAACATGGGTGCACATATATCACGGTGATATGCTGTTTTCAGATCTTCTGGGAAAATCCCCAGAAGGGGGATAGCTGGGTTGAGTGGGACCTCTAGACCTAGTTTGCTGAGGAATCTCCAAAGGGCTCTCCACAGTGGTTTCACTAGTCTGCATTCCCACCAGCAGTGCAGCAGAGTTCCTATTTCTCCACAGCCTCGCCAGCATTTGTTATTGGACGAATTCTTGATGCTGGCCAATCTTACTGGGGTGAGATGAAATCTCAATGCTGTTTTTATTTGCATTTCTCGAATGACTAAAGATGTAGAACATTTTCTCATATGTTTATTTGCCATTTGTCTTTTTAAAGTTTTTAATTTACTATCACAAGTACATATTGATAAAATATAAGACATTGTTCTACGAAAAATAAAACAAAATTTCACAACAAAATACTAAAAGAATAACAATGGTTAGTATAATAACGTATAACAATCTTAAAAGATTAGCCAAAATGTTATTCAGAATACAAATCATAGACAAAAAAGTATTCGCTCCCGAAGAAGAAACCAAAGGAGAAAACTCTCTTTTCAAGAAACAAAGAAACTAGTGGTATTAGTGAAATAAAGTAGCTTTACCTTAAAATATTTTTGAACAGGCAGAACAGATAACATGAGTTATGTGACTCTCTGAATCTCTTTGAACCTAAAGCATGGATACGGGTCCATTTCTGTGCCTCTGTTTAGAGGGTAAAGCTTTCTTTCCACACAGGCTGACCCCAGTTCTATTTTCCTCCTTTCCATAAACTACCCTCGAGGGACATTGCATTCTACAGCATCTGTTTCTTTGTTGGAGAAAGAACTTAGAGACCTTGGGGTTCTCTGCGTGCAGACCTTTCTTTTAATTTTATTTTAAAGACAAAAGAATGGAGACATATGAACCAGAAAAGCCATAAACAATGCAGAAAATACAAAGTTATACAGAATATAGTAGGGAATTAGAACTGGATGTTGTATTACATAGTTATCTTCACATTAGTTAACACAAAAACATTAAAGGAAATACCAAATTATAGATAAGATAGTAGGGAATTTGCA
>PVLD010001043.1:101144-226224 GCA_004027595.1 Dinomys branickii | reverse complement strand
CAACACCCAAAATGAAGGAAGGAAAGGTTTATTTAGCTTACAGTTTGTGGAGGTTTCAGTCCATACTTGGCTGGTTCTAAGGCACAGTGGCACATGGCAGAGGGCAAACTGTTCAGGGCAGCAGAGCACAGCAAAAACCACCAGCAAAAGGGAGGAATGGCTGCAAGCAGCCTCCTCTCTTCCCTTACATTGTAAACAACCTACCCCCACCCAGGGGGCGTGTAGCTCTCACACAATCTCCATGCCCTCCTCTTCCACAGGCTCAGGATGTATACAAAGTAAACATCCTGGCTTCCTGCTGAATCACTCAGTTCAACCTTTTAAACTTTCCAAATTAACACAATAAACAACATCCCAGAAGGGTAAGGGCATGTCCTTTTTACCCCAAGATTTACAACCGCTGAGTTACTTAGCCAAACCTCTCCACTCTCCAAGTTGACACAATGTATCAACCATAACAGGGACAAAGCACAAAATTCTCAAAATTGTAAGAGGCAAAATAGTGGCAGGCAACAAAAAACAACATCAGCAAAAACACAACAAACATGGCACATATGAACCCAACAATATCAATAACACTTTAAATACTGCTGGTTTAAATATACCAACTATAATAAATTGTAAGATTGGCTCAAAAGACCCAGCTATATGTTATCTAGCATAAATTAACTTTGTATATAGAGATGTAGGGGCTGGGGGATGTAGCTCCATGGCATAAGCACATGCCTGGCAAGCCAAGGTCCTGAGTTCGATCCCCAGTACCACACACACACACACAAATAAATAAAATAAATAAATATAAAGATGCATACATTAAGTGTAAAAGGGAGGAGAATATATCAGTAATATTAGAATATATATATCAGTAATCAAAAGAAAGATGTATTAATTGTAAGGCTGATTTCAAAGCAAGGCCATTATCAGGTATAACAAGGAATATTTCATAACAATACAAATGTAATAAAGAATCAATTCTCCAAGAAGATATGACAGTCCATAATGTGTATGAAGCTAGAAACAGAGGTAAAACCTGACAGAACTCCCAGCGGAAACAAATAAATCCACTATGATAGCGAGAAACTTCAACACCCTCTGTCAGCAATGGACAGAGCCAGCAGGCAGTAAAGGCTCAGTCGAACTCAACAGCACCATCAATCAACTTCACATAAATGACATCTACAAAACACTTCTTCCAACAGAGAAAAATACAGTACGCATTCTTCTTAAACTCACATGGAGTATTTTCCAGGAGAGATGTGGTCTCTCCTGGAAATAAGGCTAAACCTATTTATAGAATAGAAATTGTCTACTCTCATCCACAATGAAAGTAAAATAGAAATTAATAACAAAACATATATAGAAAATTTCAAAACACTGGGGAAATTAAATACGGCATTATGTAAATAATGCATGAGTCAAAGGAGAAATTTTAAATGAAAATAAAATTTACTAAGATTTGTGGAATATAGCAGAAGCAGTGTTTGGACAGATATTTATAGCACTGGATGCATATGTTAGTAAATAAGTCCTAAAATTAATAATTTAAGCCTCTACTCTAGGAGATCTGAAAAAGAAAAGGCAAATTTAAAGCAGATGAAATAATAAAAATTTGAGAATAAACCCATAAAAAGAAATCAATAGAGATAAATAAATTCAAATGCTTGTTCTTTGAAAAGATCAATGAAGCTTCTTGTAAGGGCAACTAAGAAAAGGGAGTGAAGGTATGTATCACTAATGTCCTAAATGAAAGAGGGGACATTACTACAGAACTTAGGGATACACATACATTAAAGGTACACTGCAGGAATATTTTTGAAAAAGTTTATGCTCACAAATTTGGTAGCTAGATTGACAGATTTTTTGAAAAAGAAAATCTACCAAAATTCACCATAGAATAAATAGATATCCTAAGCAAGCCTACATATATTAAACATTTAATTAATAACTAAGAACTTTCTGAAACACTAAGGTTAAAAGAGTGCATAGTTAGTATGCAAAGGGCCCTGTGTTAAATCCCCTGCACTAAAACAAACAGACAAACAACCAAAAACAACAGAAAACCTTTCAAAACAGAAAGTGCAAGCCAAGATGGGATCACTGGTGAATTCTACCAAATTCTAGGTAGCATAGGTAGTATTTTTAACACCAAAATCAGATAAGACATTAAAGAAATATACAGGTAAGTCTGAGGAAGACAGATACAAAAATATCTTCAACAAAATACTTAAGAAATCCATTCTGACAACGTAAATAATCATACTCCATGACCAACTGGGATTTATCCCAGTGTATAAGGCTGATTCAGCATTCAAAAATCACTTAATGTAATTCTATCACATCAGCAAGCTAAAGAAGAAAAATCACATGATCAGATCAATAAATGTAGAAAGAGCATTTGACAAAATCCAATACTCACTCATGATAAAACTAGAAATAAGAGGATTTTTCTTGATGAATAAAAAAGATGACGAAAATCTTATAGCTAACATCACATTTGATGGTGAGAAATCAGAAACTTTCCCACTAACATTAGGAAGACAAAATTACCTCCTCTGGGGACTCAGTTTCAACATCATATGGGAAATATCAGCTATGCAATAACAGATATACAGACTCGGGAGGAAGAAATAAAATGTTTTTATAGATGACATGAAGCTATGTACAAAATCCAAATGAATGAACCAAAAATTTGGGGGGATTAGTAATTAATGTTAGAAACTATGCAGCAGATATACAAATGTCCTTACTTTTTGATATACTAGTAACAATTAGAATTTGAAATTTAAATATGCACAGTGAAATGTTCATGTATAAATGTAATAAAATGTCTAAGATTGTATGTCTAAGAAAAATTTAAATCTCTAATCAAATAACTAAATAATTGGAGAGATAGTCCAATTTTAAGGTCAGGAAGCTCAAGTCATCACCATGTTGATTTTTCCAACCTTTATCTGTAGATTCAATGTACTGCAATGCAAATTGCAACAAGCTATTCACAGGCACTGGTAGACTGTAATATTTTACATGGAGGGGCAAAAAACCCAGAGTGGCCAACAAAATACTAAGGGAAAATAAATCACAAGGACAGAGGTACTTAAACACAACTATAAATTTAGTGTACTAATCAAGATAATGTGAAATTTGTGAAAGAATAAACAGGCCAAAATGACAAGAGTTGAGAACCCAGAAATAACACAGCAGTACAGTGAGCTGCTATTTGGGCAGGTAGCAAATGCCATACAATGGAAAGAAAACAACCTTTTTGGTAAGTGGTGCTAGAATTGGCAAACAACAACAAAAACAAAACTCATATATTTTATATCCTTCAGAAAAACTACAAAATACTGAAAATAGCATAAGCTTGAATGGGATGCACAGCAAGAGGAAATTTCATTCATTGTTGATGAAAATGAAAAATGCTACAGCTACTTTGGAAGACAGCTTGGCAGGTGTTTTGTTTGTTTGTCTGCTTTTCTGTGTGTTGTTTCAGCTGGGGATTGAACCCAAGGACTCACACATGCTACGCAAGCATTCTACTACTTAGCTACACCTTCAGTTTGCCAGTCTCCTACAGAACTAAACATGCATACCACATGGTCCAGCAATAGCTTCTTTGGTATTTACACAAATGAACTGAAAACTATGTCCACATAAAAGCCTGCACACAGATGTTTATAGTAATTTTATTCGTAACTGTCAAAACTTGGAAGCAACCAAAATGTCCTCCAGTAGGCAAATGGATCAATAAACAGTGTTGCATCCAGACAAAGGAACATTATTCAATGCTAAAAATAAATGAGCTACGAAGCTATAAAGAGGAAATTTATAAATGCGTATTATTAAGTAAAAGAAGTCAATTTGAAAATATACATGTTGTATGACTATGTAACATTCTAGAGAAGACAGAACTGTGAAAATAATTATGGACATGTGGTTTCCAGGGATGTGGAAGGGGAGGGTGAAAGAGGATTTTAGAGGAAACGATTCTATATATTATAGTGAGAGGTGCATATTATTAAGCATTTGTCAAAACCTGTAGAAGGTCCAATACCTAGAGTGAATTCTAACTTCAACTATGGGGTTGGGGAGATCATAATGTGCCCGCCTAAGTTCACCAAAGGTAATAAACATGCTATCTGATGTTAGTAAAGAGGCCATGACTGTGGAACCAGGGTTTGTGGAACTCTGGTATTTTCTCCATCTAATTTTGCTGTGAACCTAAAACTGCTCTTAAAGTCTATGTTAAGGCTTGAGTGGTGGGCAGGCCTGTAATCCCAACACCCTGGACAGGCTGAGGCAGGAGGATTGCAAATTCAAGTCCAGCCTGGACAAGTTAGTAACTCGGTGAGACCCTGTCTCAAAAATTAAAACAAAACAAAATCACAACAATGAACCACAAACATAAAATGAAGCAAAGCAAAATAATAAATAAAAGGCTGAGGCTGTAGCTCAACATGAAGGTCCTGGGTTCAGTCTCCAGGATGGAGCATGTGTACAAAACCAAAGTAGCCTAGTGAAAAGGAGACTAGGCATTTGATGGAACTGAGGGTAAAGATTAAATTTGCAGTAGAAAACACAACCTTGCATTAGTGAATACGTTTTTTTAAAAAGACAAACTCGATTTTGAAACACAAACACAGTAATTAAAACCTCTAGAAAACTTATGGTGAAAGCTCTGGTGACGAAATTCTAGACACATGCAGAATCTAATGGTGAAACTGAAAAGTTCTGGATCAAATTTTTCTTTTGTTGTTGTTGTTGGGTTGCCTTAGTTTTTGAAAGGGAGAATGCCAGTGGAGGATACTGCTTGAAGGTGTACATTCAGATAAGGCTTTTGTTTCTTAAATGAGAGTAACATCTTTTCATGTGGGGTTCATTCCCACGCAGGTTCTAGGAGGAGGGTGGCAGCTCTTACGGATCCAGGTCTTCTCTCAGAGGAGTTGGGTGGAGGCTCTGGCACAGAACGGTGTGCAGCTCGTCCCTGGTGACTGAAGGCTAAGGAGTGCACAGCGCAGCAGGGCTGCACCAGACCACCTCCAGGGCCCTGGCGAGGCACTGCGGAAGGAGCCTAGGTCGAGGTCTGGCTGCTTGGCCCTGGTTGTGAGTGCGCTGGGTCTGGCTGCTCGCGGGCCCTTAGTGGTGACGGCGTTCCCGCCACCCACCCGAGCGCTGGGCGGGGTAGGGGGGCGATGCCCGGCGTCGGAAGTGGGTATAGACCCTGCGGATGTGGCCCAGCTCGGGCTCGCGGCCGGGCCCTGAATGCGCTCCGCTGCTGTATTCAAAGTGGCGCCTGGGGGAGTCGCTGAAATAGAAGCGCCGCCGCGGGGGAGAGTAGGGGAGCACAGGGGAGCCTCCCCGGTAGAGCTGGAACCAGGCCGGACTCCGGGGCCTGGACCTGCGCCGACTGCCCAGGCGCCAGTAGGCCGCTGGCTCCCGCGGCTCCCAGCCGCGCTCGCGGGGGCGGGACTGCCTGTGTGGGCGGAGCTCCGCGCCGGGGCGGGGCGCGGGGGCGTCCCTGCCCGCCGCGCCGCGGCCCGGGAGGTTCACGCCCCAGGCGTCCGCCACGTGCGCCAGCAGCAGCTGGGACAGTCTCCGGTGCGCGCGCTCGTCCCAGTGCGCGCCGTCGTGCAGCCGGTGCCGGCCGGCGTGGCGGAAGTGGAAGTGCAGGTCCAGCAGATCGAAGCCTCGCCGGGCCGCCTCCACGGAGCTGTAGAAGTTGGCCTCCATCACGTCTTCGCGCACGCGGCCCAAGCTGGCCAGGCCCCGCGGCGGGAGGAAGTCGCCCGACACGACGTCAGCCACCGGCAGGGCCGTGTTCCACACCAGCAGGCAGGACTCGGGCAGCACGCGGTCCATGCGATGGAAGAGGCACTCCAGGTCCTCCCGGTACCTGCTGTGGAAGTGGGGGCCGTGCCTCGAGAGGTCCCAGAGGCACGAGTTGAGGACAACCAGGTCGGGCTTGTGCTCGCCCCTGCGCAGCTCCCACAGCACCTCCTCCGTGTAGGCCGAGTAAGCGCGCGTGAGGAAGTAGAAGCGCACCAGGTGGTGGCTCGTGCAGAACTGGCGCACCTCGCGGTAGTAGATGCTGTTGTGCATGCGGCTCTCCGTGCCGCCCTCCAGCAGCACATCACGCTCGAAGCTCCGCTCGCCCTTGGTCTCGAGCTGGCGCGAGGACAGCAGACAGTTCTTCTGCAGCAGGAGCACCAGGTCCTTGTACACCGCGCGCTGGATCGAGTCGCCCATGACCACCACGAACTTGTTGTGGAGCAGCTGGCGGACTTCGCGGGTCCGCAGGAGGGTCATGGTGGGGAGGGCAGGGAGGGCGGCCTGTTCTTACTTTTTTCCGTCTGGAGAGGTTGCGAGACCAGAGCCGAGGTTCCCGGGAGGAATGGGCGCGCGGGGGGGGGGGTTACTTTCTGCCCGGGCCGTGGGGTACGCGATCCTCAGCAGAGCGCACATCCCCAGGACGTGACCCTGTACCACCGAGGCTGCCGGCCCGGCCCGAGCTCCACCTGGCGGAGTGGAGGTCCCAAAGCCGGCACAGCTGCGGCCACCTTCCTGTGGAGGGAGGGCCTTCCGCCTGGGTGGGGACGCGCCTGGCTTGCCAGGCCTCGCACAGCCAGTGCTCAGCCTGCTGCTGTGTCAACGTCTGACTAATGGGGGTCGCCGCCCCATCTGGATTCCTCTCGGTGCTGAGTCTTCCTTTTTGCATCCAGTCTCTAGTTGAGCGTTTCTTCGTTGTTAGCTTACTACTCTTGCTTCAGCAAATCCACCGTTGGCCCACTGCTGTATTGTGGCGTTTGGGGAAGAACCGCATTGTGGGAGAATGCCATTGCCAGGAGAAAAACCTAGCCTGGGGACTGACCTACTGCCAGGTTTCCGAGAAGTGGTTGGCCGAATACGTGGGTCCCATGTCAATACTGTAGAGCTCAACTCTGTCACTCTTATTTAAACTATTTATTGCCACCTTGCGATATAAGTGCCTCTCTGCTGGTAAAAATACAGAGAAACTCCAGTGTATTTTAATCCACTTTCTCCCATGGGTGATGTCCCTGATAACCACTGTGCCTTGTTTGCTATCCTGAACTAATAGGCCGCTTCCTGCAAAGGTTCTGCCCACGGTCCTCTCCTTGTCTGGCCAGTTCGTTCCATTTCCCCCATTCTTGGCAACCATGAAACACAAATTTGGCATTTCAAGAATTCGCTGTAGGTGCAATCTTGGGGGCAGTGTGTGGCTTTTTCCCTCAACATTGTGCTCTGAAGATTCATCCAGCACGTCCACCTCAGGAAGTGTGTTTCCTCATGGTATAAATGTATCTATCTGTACTTTGTTCTTTTCTTACTACTGAGCTCTGTTCAGTGGTGTTAGAGGTACTGCAGTTGGGATAACCAGTCACTCACTTAAAGAATGGTGGGGTTTGGCGTTTGGGGCTGTTAGAAATCATAGTATTGCCAGCATTTCTGTACAGGTTTTGCATTTTTTCCCCATGCTGGGATATGAACCCAGGACCTTGTGCATGCTAGGCAAGACCTGTACTATAGAGTTCTGTCCCCAGTCCTCTATAGATTTTGGTGAAAACCTAGATTTTCATTTCTCTGGGGTAAAGCTCAGAAGTGTGGTTGTAGTGGCCTGTGATGTGTGCCCAGTTAATGCTTAAGAAATGCTCAGACTGTTTTCCAGAGTGGTTGCAGTGTTTTACATTCTCGGGTATATTTATGGATATCTTGTATATGCATACCCTGGACTCTCTTTCAAATGCTTGCTCAAGCAAACCCACCGTTGGAAGTCAGAAAAAAAAGGTGTGTGTGTGTATGTGTGTGTGTGTGTGTGTGTGTGTGTGTGTGTGTATGTGTGTGTATATAAAGATAGATAGATAGTTGCACAGTACTTAAGACTATGTTGGGTACATAGCTGGTTCCCAATAAGTGCTTGTAGAATGAAAGATATGAAAGATGAACCCAGGAAATTCATCCTTGGAAGAAATCTTTCAAAACTATTCTAAAACCCATTGAATTCTTTTGACTAAATAGCATTCTACTAATGAGTCATTCAGCCTATGTTTTTTTTTTCATTCCTATTTAGTTTTGGAAAACTCTGCTTTCTAGGGCAACCTATTTTGTCCTCAGAAAATAGGACCATTACAAATCTCTCACTGATTTTTTTTTAAGGACTCTGTTTTAATTCCTTGAGATTTTAGAGGACCGTGATAATTATTCTTCCATATAGCAGTTTTTAATATGTATGGATACAAGCCAAGTGTGGTAGCACACACATACAGTCCTGGAACCCAGGGAAGATTGGGCTTTGGGGAAAGGAGGACTGTAAGTTATAGCCCACCCTAAGATGCTAAATTAGCAACTTAGTGATGCCCAGTCTCAAACAAAAAGGGCTGAAAATGCAGCTCAGTTCAAAGGCCCTGGGTTCTGTCCCTAGCACTGCAGTATATACGTACATATATGTATGTATTTCACTAGTCTCTTGAGTAATTTTTTATATTGACCACAGATCTGTTCAATTATTATTACTAAGCTGTGAAGGTGCCAGTTCTAGTCTGTTAGAACATTGCTATATGTTCTAATAGGCACAATGACAACAAGGGAGATACTTCAGAATGTCACTGTGGCCCAAAGAAATTTCTTTGTATAATTGTAGTTACAGACTTCTTTAAAAGGAAGATGGGCATTAGATACCCACAGGTATGTACTTTATTACCTTTCTGTGATCCTCTAGACTGGTGAAACCTGAGCTCCCCGCATGATGGGGAGGGCAAGAGTTGCTTAATCTACTCAAAAATATCCTTGTTTGCATGTCTGTCCCTTACCTGTCTTTCATTTTTGAGCAATAGTTTTAATACCTTCATTTTCAAGTTGTCCTTTGCATTGGTTCTTGCAGCCAGACCAGCTTTTGTAGTTGTTCTTAATTCCTGAGTCTCTTCCCTATTTCTCATTGTTCTTCTCAGAATGTACTCCAGATCATATAAGGCATTCAAAATAAACCACATTTTCCAGCTCTAGCTTGATCAACCCAGTCTTCACTTGGATTATCGCCTCATTTGTTAAATTTATGCTGCTTAAAACATCTGCTTTTTTGGAAAATCCACCACAATCATGACTCACAATTGACTATCTTCCACTAAATTTGTCTGAGTCATTTTAATACATGATAAATATTCCCAGCCCTAGACCTATGCCTCTGGCTTTTACATTTGAGAGAAAATGTAAAGACTTATTATTGTAAGATTTGTTCTACTGTTCAAGTTGGCCAAGATGTTTTTATTCCATTGCTATCACCTGTCAAGATCTTTTTGGATTCAACATCTTTACTCCTGGTTACTTCATATCCTTCTCCGCAGTCTGCAAACCATGATTGATAAGCATCCCATCTATATCTGCAAGTCTGTAGTAAAAGTACTGAACTAGATAAGACAAGGTAATAAGCTGTGGTACACATACACCTTTCTCCAGGTTTGCACTCACCTTTTAAATTTTACGGAGTTCTAGGATATAATTAACCCGTTATTGATCCACATAACTTTCTTTGTTTCTCATCATATTTTTCTGTCTTAGTCAATAGCAGCCCCCCAAATAGTATTAGACATCTTTGTGAAGTCTTTGGAGTAGGCTCACCAGGGCTCATAGTTCTAACAGCATAACCTTGCAAAGATATGATGGATAATTTCCATTTCTCCCAGTCTACTTCCTATCCTGCTTCATGTCCCTGGAAGCTGACCTATGGCATTGTGTGGATCCCACTCTCTTAAACTAATAGGAGAGTGCATGAGGAAAAGAGGAGAGTGAGATTTTGGTATGTATTTTCCTAGATGGCTCTCTTCACAGCCACAGATAATCACTAGTTTAGTGTAAGAAGCTTAATTTTATCAATGGCTGAAATGTTGGTCGAATGGACTCTCCTTCAACTGAAGAGACAGCTACAACTCTCTAGATTTTCATACGTATCTGCCTCCCTGCAGCTTCAAGCCTAAAGATTAGGGACTTGCAACCTCTGGGATTGTAGAACTCCATGATTGAATTAATATTCTGTCGTTTTTGTCTTGAAGTTCTTGACTTTTTTAATAAGGTGCCCTGCAATGTACATAGCCAGCCTTAATAGAACTTCCCACAGTTACTTCACTGTCCCTGTAGTTTTCCATTAACCCTACCCTCACCCACATCCTTTTGTTGTGTGTGCTGTCTGTTCTTTGCTGGGCACTGAGAAATATTGAAAAAGTTGAGCTAAGTCAAATTTGTTTTTGTGAGCCATTGTTGACTTCTACTCATCATTGCTTCTTTATGTTCTCAACACTTATTCCTTTGTATTAAAAAAATTCTGAAATGTCAGCTGAAATCAACATAATGCTTACTTGACTCTAATTTCCCAAAGATAACTTTGTCTCCATTTTCAAAATTGTCTAATATTTCCTGGCAGTGTTTTCCCCTTTGCTCTTTTAATAGCACCTCAAAGACCACTGACCATGTGTGGTGTAATGTCCACTTTGCAGCTTCTTTAGAGATCTTCAGACAAAACTCAAGACCAGAAATTTATGTATCCTTCTCCAGCTAGAGCACCAATTCTATTTCACCATTATGAGGTGTGATTGAAAAATATAGTAAATACTTTAAAAAATTTTTTAAAGTTCTTGTAGTAAAAGACAAATTGGCATTAATCTCCTTCAGAACAGTCCCCCTTGCTTTGAACACACTTGTCCCATCTTCCTTTCCACTTTCCAAAGCAGGTCTGGAAAGTTCTCTTCTTTATCTTTAGCTGTGATATCATGGCTTCCTGGATGGCCAGAACTGATTCCAAAGCTTTACCCTTGGTGGTCATTTAGATGTTGACGAAGGTCCAGATCCTGCACGGTCCCAGATGCTGTCAATAAAACAGACGAGATGACACCGTAGTGTTTTTACAAGCTGCCTTTCCACTGGGTGGCACTTGTCAGCTTTCTCTGTATTTTTGAGCACACCTAATAAAGATACAGATGGTGATTTGCAGAATGGCCTCAGGAGACATCAAGAAGGATGGGATAAGTTTGTTCAAAGTGAGGGGAGGATATTAGGAGCGGGATTAATGGCAGTGTGTCACTACTAACGTATTTCAAAAATATTTAAGCGTGCACCATATTTTTTACTTACCTGTGTATGTTTGTTTCTTTCAGTCCAACAAGAGATTTGCTTTCTCTTTATCATTTGTCAAGATACTATTGACATCAGAGAATACCTTTTTTTTGTTTTTTGGTACCAGGAATTGAACTCAGGACGTTGCACTTGCCAGGCAGGTGCTGTGCCACTGAGCTATATCCCCGGCCCCAGAGAATACCTTCTTCACATTCTCCTTGTTCTGATTGAAGGTTTAGAGACTTTTTTTTCTAAAAACGAAATGTATTTGTTGCTACAGACTTCCTGAAACTATCAATTCTGTGTTATTCTTTAATATTAGTTTTTTCCCCTCTTGGTTCTCCCATCTCATCTTTGGCCTTTGAGAGAGTAAACATGTTAACATACAAAATTAGATGCTTACCTCAGCTTGCTGTCCCTTCGAGCTCTAAGAAGGACAGATTCTGTATTGTTCCTGCATTTTTATGGCCGGGCTTTTGCCATTCTCAATGAGGTCCTTAGAACAGAGGAAGACCAGATTGATTTTCAGCAGAAGAGGCCTAAAGAAGGAAGTGATTATAGAGATTAAAGTTTGAGTTGCAAAGAAGGGTTTTAATGAGCTGTTATGTGGAAGAATGCAGCGGGGTTGTAGGTGTTAGGAAGCAACTGCCATGAGGATGTATGATGAGCAAAGGAAAGGAGACCTTGTTCTGTACCCATGTCCGTTCGAGAGACTTCTGTAAAGATCCCAGTGACCTTTCGATGCTTTCCTGGTGCTTACCGTGCTGCATATATCGCTGTGCTCAGACCAGCCTCAGGCAGGGCCGGTGATGATTGAGTTTTATATCTATCCCTTCAAAATTTGAGCTTATCAACCATGTATGTTCCTTTATATCTGGTCCTGTTTTTGCATCTGTGACTGCATTGTTTGCAGTTCGAGTTAGACTTACATTTATGTGAATTCATAAAGTTATCCTCCATCAACATTGTAAAATCTTGGTCAGTATTTGTGCAGTCTGACTTCATGGAATAGTATTCCTGGAAGATTTTACTTTTTAGAAGAATGAAAACAATAATTAATGGTAAATGCTTAGGAAATGCTACTTATTATTGTCCTCATGCATTTTGTGTTGTCACAACAGGATACCCGAGATTGGGTTATTATAAAGGGTGGTGATTTACTTCTTAAATTGTGGAGGCTGGGAAGTCTAGGGTCGAGGGGTCTGCATCTGTCAGGGTACCTCCTCGTGAATCATTCCACAGCAGAAAGTAAAAGGTGAGAGGGGGTGAGTAATTGACTTCTAGCCTCCAGCCCTTCTATAGTCAGCATTAACCCTCAGGAACCAAACAGCCCGCCCCCGTCCTCCCTCCCTCAGCAGTGGTATGCTTTTGCAAAGACACTCAGTCACAGCATTCTGCTTCTGGCTCCCCAAGTTTATGTTTTCCTCACATACAAAATACTTTCATTCTGTCCCAAAAGCCCAGAAATCCATATAACACCAACACAAAAGTCCAAAGTCCCAGGACTCAGATCTAAGTCACATATATACGAGACTCAAGGCACATTTGAGCCCAAGGCAAATTCCCTTCCAGCTTGGCACTTGTGAAATTTACAAGATACATGCTTAGCAAAGGAGAATGGGTTTCAGACAAACATTCGCAATCCAGAAGAGAGAATAGACAAAAGAGAAAGAGGTAACTGGTCTTAAGTAAATCCCAAACCCAGCAGAGAAAATAACATTCAGTCCTCAGAACAATATACTTTAACTTTATGTCTTGCATTTTGGACACACTAGAGTCACAGTCCAGATTCTATGGTTTCAAAGAATCCCTCCTACCCTTCCCATTCCTATGGTTTTGCAGAGCTCAGTCTACCTAGCAGTTCTTATAGGTTGGAGTCTATGCCTTCAGCTCTCTCAAGCTGAAGTTACATAATGTGGCTTCACTGTTCTGTGGTCTTGGGGGCTGCCCCACTTGCGTGGGTCCACTAGGCATCAGTCTAGTAGGGATTATCTGTGATGGTTTTACTCTTGTGGTGCCCCTGGGCATTGTCATTGTGGAAACTGTCTTTAGGGTCTATACCTGTGTGAGAACTCTACCTGGGTCTCCAGACTATTTGTGACATTCTTTGAACTAGGAACCAGCATGGTGCTGTAGCTCTTGGCATTTGATACACCTGCAACCTGCCAAATTAGCACCAGGTGGATGCTGCCAAGGCTTGTTGCTATTAACTTTTGAGATGCACTTGAGCCATGGTTGGTAAGGTGAGGTGTGCTTTGTTGGAATTCAGTGTGCAGAAGGAATCCTGAGGCAGTCCAGGACAACAGCTGAGAGCTTCTATGTGCATCTGGCACTCAAGGTCCTTGCTTGTGTGGGAGATTACTGCAGTGCTT
The DNA here is from genome assembly GCA_004027595.1 of Dinomys branickii. Lineage (NCBI taxonomy): Eukaryota > Metazoa > Chordata > Mammalia > Rodentia > Dinomyidae > Dinomys > Dinomys branickii. The sequence continues at coordinate 212,737 of PVLD010001043.1, read as the reverse complement.
TGTCCCATTTTCTTGATGAATAGAATCCAGCTTTTCTTTATCCATAGTCTCTGTTGCAAATGGTCACTTACCCAGTTCCATAGTATTCTTTTCTGAACATGCTTTCTTTACTTTTTAGATGCACAGACTTAAGAAATTTTCTAATTCTTATATTCTGTCCCCCTTTTCATTATACATTATGACTTTTGATCATTTCTCTCTTCTTTCATTTTACTGTAAGTGGGCAACATAAGCCATGTAGCACCTTGAACAGTTTTCTCCCTGGATATATCTTCTGTTATCGAGCCTAGTTCATCCTTGTCCTAGTCTGTTTTGTGTTGCTGAAATAAAATACCTGAGATGAGATACTGCAAATGAAAACAATATTTATTGATTCAGTAGCCTGAAAGTCCAAGATCTGATAGGCATCTCCTTCAGTTTGGCTTCCTACAAAGGCCTTGTGACTGCAGTTTAACGTGATGAGCAACCTCATGTGCACATTGTGCATGAAAGTGGGAAGGTGTCATGAGTTAAGAGGAAGCAAGAAAGCATGAAGGAGCCAGGCCTGCCTTTTATAATAATATGCTCTTGCAGGATCTCTTTAAAAGGTCACCTTAGCACTTACACTGGGCTCCTTCTTTTAAAGGTTCTACCACCTCTCAAGGTAACCTCACTAGAGCCCAGGCTTCTAGCATAAAACATAAAACATAAACATAAAAAACATAAACATAAACATAAAACATTCAATCCATACCGTTTATTCTTAAATTCTACCTTCTGCAAGTCCTAGGACAGTGATGGCAAACCTTTTGGAGCTTTTCAGTGTTTCAAACAGCCTACTGTAACACATGAGCCATGCGTTTGCCACCACTGCCCTACAACATGAACATTTCTGTTAAATTCTTTGTAACTATGTAGCAAGCATTGCCTTTACTCAGTTTCTGATAGTATATACCTTGTTTCTTATTTCTGTCTGAGACCTTGTCAGAAGGGCCTTTCCTGTCCATCCTTCTACCGATGTTCTGATTATGCCCATTTGCTTGATACCTCAGAGATTTGGATTATACTTACAGTTCTTGCCTTCTTCTGATAAGAAGACACCATAGTTTCCTTTAATGTTCTATTCATGGCAGCCTAGGACGTTTTAAGCCTTTTCTCCGTATTCCAACAGCCTTAACCCATTTCCAAAGCCAGAATCCACCTCCGCTATTTCAGATATTCATTGTAAGGACACTATAATTTTCTTAGTCACTTTTTGCTGTTACAGCAGAATACCTGACACTGGATAATTTATATATAATATTGATTTATTTCTTATCATTCTGGAGCCTGAGATGTCCAAGATTGAGGGCCTCACATCTGACTGTGGCCTTCTTATGGCATAATTTCATGGGAGAAAAAGATGAGAAGCAGAGAGAGGTAAAGAATTGAACTTGTTTCTTTTAGTCTTTATAAGCAACATTAGTCCATTCGTGAATGTGAAGCTCTCAAGCTCTCATTATCTAAACATCTACCATTAGGTCCCACGTATACTCCAGCATTGAGCTTCACATTACCAGTACATGAATTTAGGGGGATACATTCAAGCCATAGCAAATATATACTCATCCCTTAAAGACTACATGCAAATTCACATATTAAGAACTTTGAAAAGTTCTGCTATGAAAGAATTAACTTGGTTAACCAAGGTATCCCTTAATTTATGTTGAGAATCAAAATCATTTATGACTATAATTTCTTTGTCTATATTTTCTGGTAATATTAGTTTATCATTTAGCTGTCCTCCTTTATATGGTTTTGCTATTCAAGAAAGTTACCTCACAAGTTAAAGTTGAAAGTAACTTTATTGTCCATTTTAGAGACTTCTAGAAAATCTACTTATTTATACACTCCATTTGCCCTCATCAAAGAAAATGTTCTTTCTCAGGACCTGTGAGCATCAAACAAGGTTTCTTTTTGCAAGATTGATTTTCAAACCATATTAATACTGGGTTGAAAAAAACTTTAATAATATATCTTGAATACTAAAAAAGCTCCCATGTTGAAAGGCCTACCTTTAACCAGATCCCTCAAATCCAGGAAGTACCTTCTTCTGTATCTCTACTGTAGATGATGCCAAGATTGTCAATGCAGTTATCTTTTTATCATTGGTAATCAAAATCAGCTTTGATATGTGAAGATGTCGTTTTGGGGAGGTAAGGATTTGAGAATGTGATCACAGAGTACTTCATGAGAATCTTTTATAGCCTGGGAAATCAGTATTCTGAAAGATATGACTGAGAGGATATAGGCTGAAGGATTTTGCAGGAGAATTCTGTACTCAGGAAGGCCTGGATCTAAGCTACTGGAAAATCATCTTGTCTTTGAATTACAAAATATTTCTTAAGGAAATCTTTTTGCTCAACCTGAGTACATACATGAAAAGGAACCAGACTTTCCTTCTTGTATTTTTTTCTTACAATAATGTCATGCCAGATACTGTGTTCTAAATGTGCTTCTCAGAATTATGGTATTGAAACGTAATTGTCTGTGTGTCTTGGTATTAAGAGACGAAATCTTTACACGGTGCCTGAGACATGTAGGTGGAGTCCCCAGGGATTGAGCTAGAGCCCTCCTGAAAGAGTCCTTCTGTTCTGCTCTTTTGCCAATGAGGCCATTGCTTATCTCTTTTTATCCTATCCTTCTGTGTGAAGATACCCGGTCAGTGTCATCTAAGGAAAAGTCCTTCAACAGACATCAAACTGCTGGCCTTGGATCTCCCAGACTCAAGAGAACTAGAAGCAGTACACTTCTGTTGGATATAAATTATGCAACCTGAAGTATTTTGTTATAGTAGCATAGATTAAGACACTAGGATACACTAAGACACAGGATTTTATTTTCAATTTTTTGGAGTGGGGGTTGTGTTTCAGAAATATGTCCAGAATTTATTTGGAAAAGCACGGAGTGTGATAAGGATCTTTGAAAAGGTTCATCCATTGGAGATTTGAAATATCCTGTAGCAAAAGTAGTAATAAGCCTCCTACAGATGAGAAGAACTCTTGGTCACATAGTAAGCTTGGAGCTCTAGGAAAGCTACCCGGTTCTAAGACTCTCCCAGTCATCTGTGTGGCCAGCTTTAAACATGGAGGGACCTGGGAGAATAAAGACGAGCTAGGGCATACTCTGTCTCCTGTCCTCCTTTCCCCAGACTGTGTGACTGTCATTGTTTCGTCACCTCTGCTCTCTGCCATGCCCTCCTCTGCTGTTCCCTCCCACTCCTTCCACAAGATGAGATTGACGAAAGATCAAAGCCTGAGTCCCACTGTGACACAAGCTTACTGTAACTCAGAAGTTAAAATCTTAAATTCAAAATAAAAAGTATATATTTGCTTAATTTTTTGAATCTCAGTTCTGTCATTTGAAAAATGAAGTTTTAACAACTGTCCTCAGGCTCTCAAAGGTTGTCAAAGGATTATGCCATAAAAGAAGCAAAATTAAGAACTTTATTAATATAAATGTAATTCATTATCAGTACATAAAGGTGGAAACAGGCATAGGTACTATTTCATGGGAAGTTAGAAATAATAGGGAAAATGGTATATTATTTCCTGGCCACCCTAAATGTTTCGTTGTAAAAATATAGTTTTTAGCAAAATCTTAGGTTAAAATAACTACTGTCATTTTTGTCTAGCAGCACAGCATTAGTTTTGAATTTTAATTCATTCAGGCTACAGAACTATTGCAGTCATCAAAGGCATAATTATAACATATTTATAGCCTATTATTATTATTGTAACATTCTGAAGTAAAGAGCAAGAATTCCACCCAGTGAACTTGTTCTTCCTGTTACTGACACAAGATTGAGACATTTAAATGCTAAGACATGGATCCCTCGGGCAGAGCATAAAATATTTATAATGAAGGGAGTATGGACCAATAAATTTTAGTTATGAATGTTTTTAGCTAGAAGAAATAATAAATAGCTTTCCACAGGCAATATTTCAGTTTGTATTTATTGTACCTCATCACACCAGATTTTCAGGAAACAATAATGATTGCATAGTAGGACACTAAATTACTCTCATGTTTAATGAACGATTAAACTGTTAAGTTTTAATTAAGATATAAGAGCCTCTCTAATTTGACTGTGAGATGTGGTTTCTTTGGAAAGGTACAGCTTGTGATATTAACAGTAAAGACATTGATTTGATGTATTTTTATTTTAAAGAAGTAATTTCTGATATCGGAATGACTCTGAAAAGGGATATCAAGCTTGTAGCTTTGAGAAAGGATGGATTTAAATAATATGGAGCTAGATTATGTAGTATTTGGGATGTCTCACCTCCAGGCCATTTAAACAGTTTTAAAAATTGTTAGGAAACACAGCTTACATTTTTGTTGATGATGCCTAAACATTGCTAGGAGACACTGTGGAACCTGGGAAATAATGTAGCTGGAGGCAGAGGACTTAAATCAGCGTTCTGGTTTAGTGACCACATGATCCTGATTCTCATTTTAGAAGAAGACTTTCAGATAATACTTGGTGGTCAAGCAGGCACTTCTTGCAGCGGCCTACTGACAACTCAGGGTAGGCTGTCCTTCCTTCTTTGCCTTGTTTCTCTGTTCTTTAAACCTGCCTGTTCTTAGGATCACAGATACCTGTGAGAAGCTCAGAGTCAAGCTCTGCTCCCTGATGAGCTCAGGGAAACACGTATAAGTTATCCTACTCCATCTTTGTAACAACCACGCAAGATGCGTTTTACTGTCGCTTCACAAGTAGTGTGAGAAGATAAATGGCTGGTACAGGATCACACAGATAGTAAGTCACTAATGGGTAAAAGAAAAATCTGTCAGTTTCCTTCTCCTCATCTGGCATGTTGTGGGCTCTGCCCACTCTGTTAAATTCATGTGTTGATGCCTTAATCCCCAGTAACTTGGAATGTGACTATATCTGGATATAGGGCTTTGAAAGAGGTGATTAAGCTAAAGTGAAACAAGTAGCGAGGACCCTAATGTAGACTTACTGGTGTTCTTATGAGAAGACATTAGATCACATAGAGGAGACTATCTGAGGACATGGTTAAAAAGCAGCCATCTGTAAGCCCACATGAGAGGCCTCAGAAGAAACCAAACCTGTTAGCACCTTGATCTCAAACTTCTCACCTACAGAACTGTGAGAGAATACATTTCTGTTAGGTAAGTCACTTCCTCTGTGGGATTTTGCTGTGCCAGCCCCTGCAAACTGATGTAGGGTGCTGGCTTCCCCACACTCTGGGGGAAGTCAGCAGCATGTGTGACAGGCGAGTTGGTTTCATCTTAGTCTCCAAGTTGAAATGTCACCAGCAAAGCCCCAAGTGGGAAGTGAGAGGTGGGGTTTTGGGGGAGGGGCTATCAATCAGCACTTGAGGGTGCTGACCAGAACGCTGACAGATCAGGCGGTCACTTTGGTGTCTGAAGTAGTGTAGGTAAGCTCTAAAGAACCTGAGAAAGTATGTAAGAGGCTGCATAGTTTGAAAGAGCATCTCAAAACTATAAGGCTGTTATTCATAATACTCAGAACTACTTCTATGTTTATGTAGGATTCATTAGGAATATTTATGGTTTCTGAACTCATAATTACATTTGTTTTAATTTATATTCATGTACCACACTTCTCAGACTACAGAGAAATAACCACGTTTCCCCCGGAGAACAAGCAAAATTTCGTCTTTAAAAGCAAATAAACTATATGCTTGTAAAGATAACGCATTAGATAAAATGTGGCGTTGCTCTCGCTAGCTGCCCCCACACTGGACTTGAACCCAGACGTACATTATCACTGTGCTACATCTCCATCCCTTTTCATCTTTTTATTTTGAGACAGTCTCACTAACTTGCCTATGCTGCCTTGGAACTTGCAGTTCTCCTGTGTCAGCCACAAGGTATCTGGAATTACGGGATACAAGACTGCGTCCAGCCTGGTGTGTGTGTGTGTGTGTGTGTGTGTGTGTGTGTGTGTGTGTGTACCTGCTTTCCTTGAAATCTACAGCATTGGGATTTAGCCTTCAAGTTGCACGCACCATGGTCTATTGCAAAGCCTCTTGAATTGGAAGCACTAAAGAGATGAGTGATTTTCTTGGTCAGAGGAGGCGTGTATATGGTTATAAGTTGGGTTCTGTGAGACTGTGAAAGCTTTCCGTTATGTTGTGGAGATGTCGGGAAATGTCGCCATATTTCAGGGGCAGCTGAAGGGTTTGTGGATTGGGGAAGTGAGAGGGAGTAAGAGGAGATGTGGTTTCTGTGGGTGAAGAAATGGAATCAGGAGTCCTGAGTGCTGTGACGTGCCATGTGTGTCTGAGTGTGTAAGAACGTGCTCATACAGAAGCCAGCAGCTGAAAACGTATCAGTTCTGAATTTTCCATTTCAACAAATCAAATACCCGACATGCTTCCTGTCTATATTCTGGCCTAAGAAGAAAACAGGTTAAGATCCATCCTCAAAGACGCCTTGAGTAGGGAGTCAAACTGGTTTTCATACAAATATTATCTAAATGTTACTTGCTGAGTAGCCTGATAAATGCTGGTAACATGAAATTTGAACACTGAAATTGTAGGGTTTGCATAAGTCATCATTTAATAACTGCCTTATTTACCTAATAACTACCTTATTTACCTAATAGCTGAGAAGGGGAAAACAAGAGGAGACAGATGTACTTGCTCACCCACTGTTTAGCTTTGTGTGCATCTCTGGCTCCATGCCATTTCCAGGTGCTTGGTATTGAGCCAAAAACTAAAATTAGACATTCGGTTCATCCCTAGTTGAGACACAGGGTGAAGCAAGGAAGCTTGCTGAATCCTTAGCCCTTGACACTGCTGTTAACGCCTCTCTCTCTAGGGCTGCCAGCTGTACCCACTAATTTAAAAGAAAATGAAATAAATAAGATAGAAACGTGATTATGAAAAACTATCAGATTTCCACATAGGGAAGCAAAGTCTCTCTCAAAGTGTACTCTTTACTTCAATATTTTAAATTCATTTTCATTGCTTTGTAAAAACATGGGATATGAGTGATGTGCTTATCCTTTATAAGCTTTGGTTCAAATCTTACTCTCAAAGTGCTTAGAGACATATAGCATTGTGAAGATAAAATTTGCAAAACAAAACCAGAACTTCAGATATGAAAAGGGAAAATAAAGTGAATTTGCTAGATGTGAATTCAGATCATTGGCATCAGACCCTCAGACTTGCAGATCTGAAGACGCTATCTTGTTATTACTACGCAAAGGACTGCAGGGGGATGCTGCTACTCGGATTCACAATGGAATGACACCTGATAAAAGTCACAATTAATCCGGATTAATGTATCGCCAGCATAGATAGGTCTTCTCAATTTACCATGCATGTTTTATTGGATAACATGACCTTAGCAAGTACATATCTTCTGGCTAGGATTAATTATCTCAGTGCTCTGAATATTTGTGACCTGTATTGGAAAAAATACAGAAAGATTGAGAAACAAAAGAAAAGTAACAGCAGTTCATAGGTAAAGGACCAGTAGATTTGTAGTCATAGCAATTGGTCCTTCATCGTTTTTATCAAAAACTGGGGAGTACAGACTGCTGCCAACCAGGTAAGTGAAGCTCTAGCGGTTGAGATCTTCCCACTGTTACAGAGAATCGAGGTACAGACCTGATGTGGAATTTCAGCAGTCAGAAATAGCCATCAGGTAGCAAAAAATGGCCAGAGAAGCTTTTGATCTGGCCTAGCTAACGTTTCTTGCCTAAAGGACTAACTCGGGAGGCTACCCACATACTCCTCTAGTGTTTAAGAAATATCTAATGTCTAGGAGGGAGGGGAAGGAAGAGTCTGTACAGGAAGATTCAATATTTTATCTCTCGACTATAGTTAAAGGGGCTGTACAATAAGACCCAAATATAAACTGTTCTTCCTTTTGGCCTTGCACACATTAGGAAGGAAAAATCAAAATGAGAACGAGCTGAAAGATATAAATCCTATTCATACGTTAGGCCTAAAGTACAACAAAAGTGCTTCCTTTCACAGACTTGTGATCGATACATACTGTACCTGGAAAGAAGGAATTTGCAATCACAAAGATTTCTCAGAAAGCAAGGATTTAAAACAAGGAGAGGTAGTTAGCCATGCCTTGGGGAGTGTTTGTTGTGGCCATGGGGAGGTCTGATAAAATTAAGATCCACAGTCCCACAGCAATAGCAGAATTCTTGTCCCGAGATCTCTCAAGCTCTACATAGTAACTTTTTACCTTCTTGTTTACTATCTCATCCTCCTATAGTCCCCCCTTCTCTCTCTTCATACACACAACTTCCCCCTACAGTTTTATGAAAACAATAGATTGCCTATAGTTCAGTGGTTTGTTTTTAGCAGGAGCAGCACTGGGTATTTATGATTATATAGGATGTCCAAAAATGCTTGGCACTTTTGTCAAGTAGCATGTTCATTATAGTTTCAAATAATTTGTTCAATATGTTCATTTCCTTAACTTTCAGACATATTTAGGTGAAATATTTTGAAATGGAAAGCAATAGATCCATGTATTATTCAAGAAATACAGTGAGTATACTGTTTCTCCATGTTTGCAAATTTTTTGGTATTATTGTAATTTTCCAGGTTAAAAAATTAAACATATTGCCTAATTATTGGCACCATACCAAAAAATAGTTTAAGCATAGTATTTTGCAATTGTGTTAGCGTACACTTAAAAATGTTTACGTATGTTTTTCAGCTTTTCAGATAACTTCTGTGTCTTCTAGACAACCCTGAGGATCCTACAGCTTGGAGCTTCAAAGAGAACAGATCTAATGGTATTTACCGTCACTTCATTTTTGCTACTGATTTATTACTAAAGCTTTGTCTTTTTCATTTTTTCCGTGTCACTTAATCTGATTTTCTCTTTAGAAAGGAATTTTGGAGTGCCATTCTCTGCATAGCTAATGGATGCTCACAAAACATTCCAAACATTCTGCCCTTGACTTTGTATAGGCAGCTCCAGAGCAGTTACCCTAACGTGTAAAGCAGCAGAAACTGTTCACCAGAGACCGGGACTCCGGAAAACAAATGTGCCGTGCCTCCCTTGGCAAAGCTCTTGTCAGTCTGCAGGGCATGGCTCGTGTTTACAAGAAACAAGTCATAAGGGCACAAGTTAAATTAATACGCCACAAAGCAAAAATGTAGTTCTAATATCAAACTCAGATATCTTCCAGGTATACAGAGGAAAACCCTGTTATTGACAGAAAAAATACCAGAGTAGGGGAACCAGCCACCTGTGGGGTTGAGCACCCACTACAAGTGTTTTAACACTTCAGCTGAATTTACATATGCACCTTCTTGCTAGTGTGATGTTAACTTCGAAGCAGTGTCTAGCTAGGTCCGCAGCCCTGGAGCTTCTGTCACGGACAGGGAGAGAATGAATGCCTGAAAGCAATGGAATTCCTGCCTGGCCATCAAGGTCAGTCTCTTAGAGCTGGTGAGTTACTTCCGGTTGAAATCTTTCTAAATGATCTTGGACCATTGATGTTTACTTCCTGGAACCTGCATCTGGGCTCTGACAAGTCCCAACCTACTGTAGCTCCTGATACCTACACAGGCTGTACTCCTGCTAACCTATCGATTCCTTGAACTTGTTGCCTGAGGCAGAGAGGAAGCTAATTAAAAGAAAATGGAGCTTTGAAAATCTCAAAGAATCTCTGAGATGCTGCCACTAACCTCTGGAGTTCAGAACTCTGATCAGCACAGGAACAGACAAGAAATACTTCTCCGTGCTATGGAATGAGCAGTAAGCTGTCCTTAAATTGGGCAAAGAAAAATCACAAGCATCCCTGCTCCCCCCTTAACTTCTCCCGCAAGATCTTGAATGAAGTAAAAGGAATCTGAGAGCTTAAAAAGTGCTTGTGCATGCATGTGTGTTTGTACATGTTTAAAAAATTGTGTATATAGTTGGGATCATTACAGTATATATTTCCAAGGTATTTATAAACATCAGTTAAAATTTTAAGAAATTTTGTACAATGAGGTCAATTTCTTCCATTTTATAGGTAGGAAAAATGAAACAGATAATGGGTTAGGTAATTTTTAAAAGTAATATGAGTCAGCCAGAAAGACAGTTGGGTGAGATTACAATTCAGAATTGCTGACATTGAAATACATGAGGAAACCACTAGACCGCATCATTATCTTCCTTTTTTGAATCAACTATAACAAAACAGCAGTTCTATTCTTACCAAAAACTTTGACTGTTTTCTTCTGAAGCAATTTCTAGATGGACAGAAACAAACACATCACAAAATTGTCACTTCAACTTAGATATAATCGCTTATCTTTTCCTTTTTGAACACTCAGACCACTGGGGAATGGAGAATATATTTAAAATAATACTGAGGACTGAATATTTCATTGGTTGCACTTACGGCCACATTCACATTGTATCATTTACAAAGAGCTGCAGAGGCATTTTGCCAGATTGGCTCCTTGTTTCCAGGCAAGGGGAAGAAAGATGAGAATAGACCACAGGGCTATCATTAGATGAAAACAGCAGACTGGGACTCACTGTCAGAAACTGCTGAACCTCCTTTGCACATCATGTAGTTTGCTAGTCACCCATGGACGTCCATCTCCCTGCATTATGAATAAAATTACAGACAAAGAAGTCTGAAACGTAAGAGTTTGTCCCTTAATTACCAAATGGGATCTTTCCTAATGGCTTAAGAATGACTCATTTTCAAGATTCAAAACTCTGCAGGACATCATAGTAAAGCAATAAAAGTTGAAATCTATGCGTCATTTCAGATTTAAGCTTTCGTGTTCTCACTTTCTGTGGATCTGGTGAAGTGAGAAACAAATTTTTACTCCAGATACACCAGAAAACCAGCACGAGGTAGAGGAAATGGGACTTCCATGGAAGATGAACTAGTTATTTATAGCTGTGTAACAAAGTAGCCCAGCACTTTGGGGATATGCCCTAGAGAGATAGATGTGTAATCTCCCCAGGGTAATTAGGGATAAACTGGGCAGAGGGGAGGGGAATGCTGCAAAAGCAGGAGAAATAACTGAGCAAAGCCGTGGGGATAGGGTTGAGCATGCTATGTTCAGGAGCTGTAACTGAACTCCCCGGAGAGAAAAGTCTCTCTCAGACAATGGTTGGAGATGAAAAGGCAACAATGATTTCTTATCTAAACTGAGATACAGAGAAGTAATTATAACATTTAGTTTATAAGTGACCTTATTCAACAAATATTTATTAGGTTGCTACTCTATTGTAAGCCCTGTGCTAGATATTGTGAATAATACAGACACCATTACTGTCTTCTCCATGCTTAGAGTCCACTGGGAAGTAAAGACAAGCAATGCTAAAATACGGTGCTGACACGAGAGCATATTGTTCCGGAATCAAGTTTGTCCTAGCTTAGGGTCAGGTTTCCTAAGGGAATTGTCTTCGTGGTAAAGCTAAGAAGACAAGACCTAGCTAGAAGAACCTGGGAGGTTTAGGTGGATGGAATGAAGAGGAAAAAAGCAGGGAATATTTGATGATCTGAAATCCTGATGATCTGAAACCACATCGTCTTTGGTTGGATCCTCCAGAGGTAGACACTGAGCCAAAAATTTGAGTGAGAGTAGTTTATTCAGAAGGTGATAGAAAAAGAGAAGAAAAGAAAGATTGGAAAAGTTAGAAACCTAATAGCCAGTGCATTGATGACCAGGTTACCTCTTCACACAGCTGGGGATCAGTTCTACTGTAGAAAACTCTTGAAGATTATGTACAGCCTGCCTTAGAACTGACATGTATGACAGGCAAGAAGCCAGAGAGTTTATTGATCAGATTCGAACTATTTTACTGAAGGCCATTTTCAGGGATGATCCGTATCAGGTACTGAAATTGCCAAGTGAATGAGGAAAGGATCAGGAAATCTGTGAATAAAACCACAGTGAGAAATACGTGTTTACCCAGCAGAATGATGTGGGCCTTAGAGAAACAGTGTTATACACAGACAATGAATATGCACACCCTGGAAGTAACAGTGAAGATTAAGGATGACATAGACTTGCTGTGGACTTACTATAGATGCTGTATTTAAAAAAAGGAACAGCGTGAGCATGACCTGAGAGGGCCAATGACATAGCCTCAGTGCGACTCAGATTTCAGCTCAAGTCAGGAGCTACAGATACTACTTTGGTGAAGAATTCTGAATTTTCAGAATTTTTTAATTTTGGAAATAGATGGGCCAGGAATGTAGCTCAGTGGAAGTGCGCCTGCCTGGCAAGCGTGAGGTCCCGAGTTCAATTCTGGGTACCAAAAAAAAAAGTGTGGAAGGAGGTGCAAGCTATTTACCCCATGCCTCTTTCCATTAAAAAAAAAAAAAGACTCAGCGATCAGAGGTGAAGGGCTAAAAGGCGAGCCTAAATACTTCGGGATGAGTGGAGAGAACACTGAGGTGATAACCCACACTCCGGCGGCGGTTAGGTGCGCTAGGGGCTGGTGAAAGGAGCGCTGGTGAGGGAGGCACCCCTCCTTAATTTCAGGGTAGCGTCTTAGCAGTTTAGGTGTCAGTAACTGCAGGAGGATCGGTGATCTGGGTAGAGTTGTGGACCTCGTACTGTGGGCTGGGGCCTAGTGAGGACTGAGGAGTGTAGAAATATTGTACTTATGAGGACAGGGATCTGCTTTTCTGCCTCAAGGTTGGGTTTACATTTTATAAAAATCATCACTCTGACAGGTACAGGTGATGCATTCCAGTCTAGGTCCAGGAGGGCAATGTAAGATGCTACTGCAAAACCTCAGGTGTAAAAGATGTAAGCGATCCTTGAATTAAGGCAGCAGCATAGAGAGAGAAGAGGAATATGCACACGTGAGAGATACTAGATACAAGAATCAACAGGCCTCGGAGCCTGATTAGACTCGGAGAAGGACAGCGGGTGGTGGTGAGAGAAGCGTAGGACGGCTTCCTGCCTTTGGGTTTTTGACCAGGTACCAGATTGGTGTCAGGCTCTGGGCTGGGTCATGAGGTAAGAGAAACAGAGTTTGGAAGGGGAGCTTGGAAGGAATGTTCTCTTTTTAAAATGCTGATCTTGAGTTGCTTTTAGGAATTGCCAAAAATAATATAGAGTACTTGTTTGGCTTAAGGAATCCACTCTATCCACTGTGGACGGAGACTGGGTTTGAGTTAATGGGTGTTTGATCGTGAGGCTGTAGCTGTCCTCTCAAAGAACAGGTGCAGGGAGGACTAAAGGGATGAGAGCAGAGTGTATTAAGAGACTAGGGCAGGAAGAAGTGAAGACTCAAAAAGACCAGATGAAAAGGTAGAAAGGGCCGGGGAGATAGCTCAGCGGCACAGCACCTGCCTGGCAAGTGCAAGGTCCTGAGTTCGATTCCCAGTACCAAAAAAACCAAAAAGAAAAAAAGAAAGAAAAGATAGAAGGAAAATCAGAAAAGCAATTCCACAGTTTCAAAAATAGGGTTGCAGACATTCTGAAATGCTGCACAAAATAATCAGAAATAGGAAATTGTACATTGGAATTGGTAATGTACATCTCATTTGTGACCAGAATCTGAGCAATGTTTTGAGGGCAACTGCAGTAGTATTATAAATGCAAGTACTGAAAAGTGATTAGAGGGCCACGTCATACTAAGAAAACAATTATAGATAAGGGCTTAAATGTGAAATCTTTAAAACTTTTAGAAAAAATAACATGAGAAATATATTCTGTCCTAAAAACTACCCGTCTTGGAGAAAAGACTCCATTTAATTACACTGGACTAAAGAGTCTCTTTTCATCAAATGTTAGATAAAGTAAAACATCTCTAGGTAAACTAGAGACAAAATGTACAACATGTTAAACTAGCAATGTATTAATTATACACATACACACATTTTTAAAACTCTTACGAGTCAACTAGATTAATAGGCAAGTGTGACCATTGATTGTAATTGACAATTTGACTGCATTAAGGGACACCTAGCAGATGAGAAAAGCACATTTCTGGATGTGTCTATGGGGTGTTTACTGAGGTAAACATACTCCAGCAATCAGGGTGGCTGGCTTCAAGCCTATTGGGTAGAATGAAAAGGAGAGAAGGAAGAAGTTAGCCTGCAAAAATCTGTTATAGATGAAAGACTGTGTTATTTGCTGCTGCCATCACTTGCGGATGTGAGGCTCCAGCTTCTCCAGCAGACTCACACCAGTGCCTCTCTGAGGAGGTTCCAGACCTTTGGTCTCAGGCTAGCACTGCATCCTTGATCCCTCTGGTTCTTCACCTTCCAGTTGCTTGGACTGAGCAGCTAACGGGCCCTCTAGCGTGCTGTGCTCAGATAGCCGTTGTGGAGTGTCACACACTCAGCCCACAGGCTGCTCTAATTTCTGTTCTTAGAGAAACCTAACTAAATACAGCAACCTGATACGAAAGTAGATGCGTGACATGAACAGAAATGAGACAAAATAAGGAATAAATGGGGGAAGGTGCCCAATCTTTCCCATAATCAGTAAAATGAAGATGAGCATAATCATATATAATTTCACCACTAGTAGATTGAAAAAAAGCCAAGAAACTGGACTATAGTAGGTACTGGGGAGGACAGGGAACTAAATGACAGTTTATTCACTGTGGATAGGACAATAAAATGACAAAATAATTTCAGAAAATGGTTTGTCACTTCCTTGAAAACTCAGCCATTTTCATTTCCTGTGATCAAATAATTGCAGTTCTAGGCATATACGCTCGTTGTAATACTTACACACGGGTGTTTCCTTTTATATATATTAAACACCATACAAAAGATCTTTCAGCAAGTAGGAGGGTAGTCAGCCAATGATGGACTGCTCTTTCAGATGCTTGGCCGTGAAAGGGAGAGAGTGTTAACTTGTGGTTTCTAATTATGTTTCTCTGGTCCTTTCTAAAATATTCCTTGTCAGATGTCACCACCTGATTGGCACATGGCCCTCTTGCTCCTGTTTGTTTTTAGTGTCGGACAGCATTCACTGTTAATGCTTACCTTGGCTTTCTCTGCAGCCGCTTCTCATTTTGTCTTATATTGAATTTTCAGTCAATTTTTGGGCTAGTGTAAGAATCTGGCCTGTATTTAAGGCACAGTTTCTATGGGGAAAAGCAGTTCTGGATTTCCTTTGCAACTGACAAATGTAATAATAGAATAGTGAGTAGTGGTGCCCAATTTACTGGCTTCTACTGCTTTCTGACATCCTGGAAAATAACTCAGTTTTTTTAAGGCTTTGTAAAATGAGAAAAATAACCCTCGATAAGAATGCTGCTGTTCTTTATAGAGTTTTTATATGTAGTGTTCCAAGTATTTCTCAGATGTCACAGTTGTCTGGAAGAAACTCCATAAAGAGTATTGCCAATATTATTTTTCTTATTTTTAGTAAATATTCATTAGAGGCTGAATCAATGCCCCATCAAAAAACTCTTTCAGAATCGAGTCTGAGTCATCTTGGTTTTTCTGCTCTAACCCTTTTGTTTGCTAGACAAAATGAGTGGCTTCTTGACTAAGTGATTTCCAACCTTGACTCAAACTGACTACCACATGCTAAGCCTGTAGTTTCATTGTTAGCTACAGTGAGTAAAAGAGGAGCAGCTCTAGAGATGGGAACCTTTCAAAAGGCTCTGGCCAAATCTATAGCCGACGGTGACACTGTGCTGTGTTACACTGTGAGTTTTCAGAAAGGCTGCTGACACTTCACAGTCAGTAATGAGTAAATATCCCAAGGACACAAACATCAATATCATGTTACAGAATGCAGAATCTCACGTTTTCACCATTTGTGATCACTGAAACTTTTATTTTCACATATACTGCACATTTCAACGCATAAAAGGCTTCTCTTGTATATACTTTGATTTATAGATCAATCTGTGAATAAGCAAGGGGCTGAATTATTACCCCATTTTAAAGATAAAGAAGATGAGATTTAGAGATAGAAAATGACCAGTACAAAGTTACCAAGTTAATAAATAATGGCGAAAGGGCTTGGTCGCAGATACACCTTTTGATTTCAACTTCATTGTCTTTTTCAACTAAACAACACCACAGAGCTGTCATGCAGACCTGGTAAAATGCCGTGAAAATTATGTTCTTCTTTTAACTGGAATGTGCTCTTCCCTCTGCTCCCCGTGTAGCTGTGTTGCAGTATTTTCTTACTGGTCATTAATTCCAGTTGATTATTAGAAATTTAGTGATGACATGAATTCATTCTATTCATCTTCTTAAACTCTTAAGAAGCAATTAGATATTTTTCTCTGAGCTAGTTTTAAGACTGTATGTTGTTTACCTTTTCACGGCAGGGACATCACATAATTTCATCTCTGCAGTCCTTTATAGTCCTAAAATTCTAGGATATGATTTTAAAAAATTGACTGTATAAAATACAGTGTAAGGAAGTGAATAAAACATACTCATTATATGACTAAATTGGTATTTGCTAGATTTTATAGACATTATATAGTTTAATATTTAAGACAATCATTTGTGGGTAGGTATTATATTATCTTTTATGGATAATAATACAGATTTTGGGATCTAAGCAACCTGTGTAGTCCATCCAGTCAGTAAATATGATAAGATTTAAACAGTGTATCTTATTTCACCTATGCTCTACTGCTGAACTTTGGTACTCATAAAAGAAAAGTTTCATGTCTAGGCATTAGTATCAGAGAAGGCTAGAAAAAACATTCAATGACATTAAAATTTAGATCAGGACTTGCAAATTCATGGGACAAATTCAAATTTTTGAGTCATGCATATCTGTAAAGGATCAAATTTAAATCCCACTGTATTGCTATAAAAGTGACATTAAACAATAAGTACAAAATATCTGATATGTAGTATGACCTCAATAAAATCATACCCTTTTTTTCTACAGTATGTCACTTAGAATAATCTTTGTTTAACGAAATAGGAAATTCAGTAAATGTCTGAGAAAAATTATGTCCTATTGCAAGAAATCCAAAGACAAGCAATTTTGGGTATAGCTACAGCAGAGATTGAACAGCCTTCTGTGGGCCCAGGTGTCCTCCCTCTTTTGCTTAGCAGTCCTGCCTAGTTTGGTCCTGAGCACTGATGTATCCACATGCCTGCTACTCCATGCAGACACAGGCATGTCTACTAGGAAAAGTAGAAATCTTTCTTCCAGAGCTTCTCCTTTGAGTACCACCCCAGATCCTCTTCCAAAACAAAAAAATGTACAGTGGAATAAAATTTACATAACTTGCTTTGACTAAGTAAAATCTCCTTTGATAGGAGGGAAGGGGTTCCATATCTCTTAAAGCATATGTTCTGGTCAAGACCAGCACAGAGTTAGGGTTATATTACCAACAGGGAGAGGATGGAGAGTTATTTCAAATTTAGTGTTGTTTGAACTAAATAACAACTCAAGTTATCATCCAGACACAATAAAAGCCAGGAAAAAAATGAGCATATTCTTATGTGTTAACTAGGTAAGTTAAATCATTGGGTGGGAATGGGTAAGACAGGTAGTCATAGTTGTACTTACCACATCTGAGATGAGAGAGGGGAGTGAGGCAAAAATCTCATTTCTAAAGAGATAAGCAATGCTTTTCAGAAATGAATCAAGCTGTGAACTTGAAGCAGAATAGTTTGAATGACTTTGGATTCAAGTCAAGGCGGGATGACACAAGATAAAGCCAGAGCTCCCAAACCAAGGGCCCGTAACCCATTCAGAAAATGGCAGGAGGCAAAAAAGGCAACTGGAGACTCAGGTGCTAACCTGGAGCTTGTGGCAGTGTCTTTGGACAAAGAGTCTCAGAATTCAGGATAACTGAACGTTTATATAAGGTCCAGAGTGACTCTTATTTCCTTGTAGAATCCAGATTGTCTCTGTTCGTACAGCTGTACATGTACCTTCATAAAGTTATGTCACCCTGAGTGTGAAAACCAGTGGTTGCTTTCAGGACTTTTCATATTTGGGTTCTTTATTAAGCATATTCTCTCTGCCTTATTTAATATACTCTTCTAGGGAAAAAAACTATAACCTTTGTCTGCCATGACAAGTCTTCCTATGCCTGTCTCTGAGCTTCTCTGGCCAACCTGTCTCTGTAATTTTCTAAGCTGCTCTTCCTTAGCTAATCTCATTACATGATAGCATTTCTGAGGTTTCTAATTTTAGAAAGACTTTAAAAGATAAATTTTTACTTAATGTGGTAGAGAAAATAACCTACTAATACATATGTAGTTTTGGATCTTCATGATATCCCTTACTGATTATTGAGTATTTTTGAATGGATAGAAGTTTATAATGGGATAAGAGTATACATTAAATTGTTGAAGAAAGCGAAATGAGCCTTTCTCTTTTTTATTTTTTGCCAAGGTAAAAGGGTCTATCTTTCCTTACGCGCCAGTCCTGCAGCTGTCATTTTATACCAAGCGCTGGGTTAGATCAGTTGAAACTCATGAATCTCCTGTGGTAGTGTGGTGATGTAATATGCAGGAGTAGAATGCCAGAAGGCTTCTCTTTGTTTAAAAAAAATTAAATAAGCCATGATTGTTGGCTGTTAACCTGACATATTTTGGCACCAAACTAAACCCAGCCTGGGGCCCTTAGAGGATTTGAAGGCTATAAAAATTGTCTTAATTATATTATGATATGTTCTGTAGGTATTTTGTTTTCAAGAGGCTTTCATGTAGTCTTATGTATATAACCTTATGTTAGCCTCGGTATGATTATGTGGTACAAACAACATTAACATTAGGGAAGAGTGAGCAAATGAGGTGATTAACACACTCTGCAGCAACCACGCCAGCAAAGTTGAGGACAAAATAAAAAGTCTGCCTTCTTCACTCTCACGGGTGCAAGAACAGGTGAACAGTGTAGCTTTTCTTGTCCTATCTATTCCTGAACCTGCCAATAGGTTATAAAATATAAAAGTGACTGAACTGAATATTTTGTTGTATGAGAAATTATGAAGCATCATCAAAATATATGGTGAACACTGAAACTTTAAAAAAATGTATTAGGCTACATGATTCATTGCCATTAATTGCCCTCAGAAGACTCCCTCTGGCTTTGAACACACCTATTCCGTCACTGTTGTACTTTCTGAAGCAGTCCTGGAAGCCCTCTTTTGGGATTTTCTTTCCTTATATTGTTGTGGCTGCTTTGATGTTCTGAATCATAATCATTCGTGGCAATTTATTTATTCTGTCAAATAAACACATTCCCATGAGTTCTCATCTACCTTGTTCCCCAGGTCTGTTATTGTGAAACTTATGATTCTTCCCCAAACTCAAAATGACCAGGAAAGGTAAATGTTTTGAAATGATTTAAGACACTGCAATGTCCACAACAGTACAACAAAAGACCCTCTGGAAGGAGGACTTCTAGAACTGCTTCAGAAAGCTGTGTGAAAGATGGAATAAATGTGTTCAAATCCAAGGGGACTATTTTGATGGGGATCAATGGCAATGTGTCTTTTCCTATATTACATTAAAAAAAAATTTAAACATTTGCTATAATTTCTTTTAATTAAGTTTACTATATGTTTTGATCATATCTCTGAGAAAAAAGTATAGCTAGCCAAAGTCTTTTGTTATTAAGTAAATAATTAGCATTTGGTTCACATTGAACCATGGATGATTTCTACAAAGATGTTCATGTGCTTTAAGGAAAGGAATGATATATAGGAAAGTAAGGCAAATGCAAGGTATGTTTGGGCAAATAATGATTATGAAAGTTCATGGAAAATATTTTTAAAAGTCTCCACACTTCTCTACTTGTTATCACTATCGACAAAAACACCTCTGCAGTACTGACTTTCGTGCAGCATGTTGGAGACCCTGGGTTTGTTCCCAGCAACACACACACACACACACACACACACACACACACACACACACAGACACTCTCTCTCTCTCTCTCTCTCTCTCTCTGACACAGAGTGTGCATGCAGGTAAGAGGTTGGCGCGGGAGAGAGAGACAGAGACAGAGAAAGAGATGGGGACAGAGATTGAGAGATTGGTTGGTTTAACTCCATACTAATGTACTTGCCTAGCATGAATGAGCTTCTCGGTTTGATCCTCGGCATTGCAAAAACAAAACAGAAACAGAAACAGAAACAAAGCCATTTAAAACCGGGATAGAAGGTACTCATCTTAATTATTCATACCTTCAGGTTTTGCCTGTTTCGGGATGCTTTCATTACACTACACCAAATGTCTTTTTGGTTCCTTGATCAAGACTCTATCCAATAACCCCATCCCACCCGTTATAACTTTTACCTGAATTTCTGACCGTTTTTAGCCTTTTTCATCCTCTATGTCTATAGCTGACCTCTGACCGCTGCCTCACACTCTGTATCAGATGAGTCCCTTTTGGTTGGATCTAAGGCATTGGGTGCCAATCCAGACTCTTCTGCAAGGCATTAATGGTACCCAGAGCCCCTGTTTATATGTATCTCTCAAGACATGACCTTTTATGTTACACTTGACCTCACGTCTTGCTAGACTGGCCCTCTTCTTCTAGTCTGGGCTTTCTCACCTTCCTGCTCTACTCAGCAGTGATGAGGGAAAGCTGCAAACAAGCGTAGATTAGAGAATGAGGGCTTAGAGATCTGAGTAAGGCAAGACTTGACTGTAGTCTAAAACCATGAAATGGATAAATATAGCAAAGCATATCTTAGGCCAACAATGAAGACAACATCAAAAAAAAGTAACATCAGAGATAGATTTTCTAAGGAATTACTCTAGAACCCAAATCTAAAATAAGTCTGCTTGGAGATTAATATATGTCAAAACCACAGATGGGATATAATTATATTTAGGAATTATTTTTTCTTAAATATTTGTTAGTGTATAGGTTCTGGTTAAGGAGTTTGAATCCACTGTAATAGTAATTGTGGGAAAACATAATCATAGAGAAGAAAGCTGATACCCAGGAAAATACAATATAAAGATTGTTTTTAAACCCTGGTTCCTAGCATAGGAGGGCAGAGGGGGACCAGAAGCAGTCTTGGTATTGTCCTAATGAAATATGGATTTAATGCCTTCAAAGTGCAGACAAACCTAGTTCTAGAGTTGGGGAGGGTTCACTGTGGCACTCAGAGGCAGAAACCTATTTGGTTATTACCTGTGAGTGAGAGATTTTTCTCTGGTTGCCATTCTTGATCTCTGATCCCCCACTTCTATACTTTTCTTTTTGATAGATTATTTAAAAATTTCAAGCTCTATCATGTTAGATGATTCTAATTGCTAGGGTGTACTACATACAGGTTCCATTCAACTACTTTCCTGCTAATTATACCTTTACTGCATTTTTTTCTTTAAAAAATGATTTTAGGACTTGAGTGACAGTATTATTATAGGGATATCCTTAAATCTGATCTAATATGCAAAGAAAAAATGAATTTTTCTAAAGTTTGTACTTCAGTGATTAATATAAAGATTGCATGACTCAGTCATGATACATACTTCAGCGTGTATATAAAAGTTGAAGGTGATTTGTCTTAGTGTATCCTGATTAACATAATTTATACATAGTTAACCAAAATTCAGATTCCCAAAATCTTGAAATGTGATGTGGATCTTCCCTATTTCTTGAAATCTGGGCTTCAACATTTTCTTAAATATTTTTTAAACATTTCCTCTTCTTTTCCTGTACCATACACGGCCTGATCTCTTTTCTCTGCAGAGCCTCCAGCGCATGCCAGCTCGTCCCTGTCCTTCTCACTTCTCCGTGCAGTCCGCGGAGCCCCTCTTTCACATCACTTCATGGGGCGGGGAGTTTTCTCACTGTTCAGTTCTTCCATTCAGCCACTTCACCTGGTCAGCTCAGAGTCTAACTCACTTAGTGGCAGGAATGAAATGATTTCCCTTATGTTTATATTTTTTTCTTACAGAAGAGGTAGGCACATGGTACATAGTCCATGGTGACTGTCATATTTGAATTCAATATTTGAAGATTCATCTGGAGAAGTAAGCAAAGCCAGTTCCACATGTCCTGTTGTCTTCGGGATGAAGTGATTATTATTCTTGCCCATTCTCTGATTTTGTGGACTCTGGTAGAGCTGAGTTCAACTTCTGGTTTAAATTTTCTCATTTCCAATTTTCTAATGTACAAAGGGCAGATAACGACCGTACCTACTCATAGACTTGTGGACCTTAACTAGATAATGAATGTGATATGTAAAATCTGACATTCTATATGATACATTTTAACATATTATCTGATACATGGTTGTTAAATGTTAGTTCATCATTGCAATTCCAAATAAGTACATTTAGACTATAATTGTTGTGTAACATTTTAGTAGTAGTAATAAATATTGACATCTTAGCAAAGCAAGTCTAGAGATTGTCTTAGGGGAAGAAACTTTAAAAAACTTGGAGATGAAATCTTTAAGCATATTGTTGCCTTACTTTGTTAGAAAATTCCTTTTTGCTCATATCTGGTCTGTTTTCCAGTGCTGCTGATTCTCATTCGGTAGAATCCTCTCTGCCCTTACTTACATTCTTAGTGGAATTCCTAAGGCAAGCCTTCTTTGGATTTAACCATCCAGTCCCTTTTTCAGTGTCTTCCCCCCACCTCACCCTGCCTCGCTCCCTCTCTCTCTCCTTGGCCTCCCTGTTCATTCCCTGTTGTATTGACAGATAAATTTTAAAATTTTGGTCATGGTTTTTCTCTTGCATATAAACTATTAAAATTTCAATAATTTTCTATACTGTATGCGTAACATTTTTTGTACTGTATGTATAAGATAAGAATACAACTTCATTTTTGTGGATACTCAGTTTTCCCAGCACTGTTTATTGAAGACACTATCATTTTCCCATTGTGTATTCTTGGCATCCTTCATCAGTTGACCATATATGCATGAATTTTTTTCTAAGTTCTTTATTTCCTTCACTGCTGTATACATTGTCTTTTTTTGTACTATATTTTTCACTCACTGTAGCTTTGTAATATATTTGGTATCGGGAAGTGTGATACTTTCAGCTTTATTCTTTTTTCTCAAGATTGGTTTGGCTATTTCGGATCTTTTCTGATTCTGTTTGAAGTTGAAGATTGTTGCCCTATTTTTGTAAATACATGTCATCAACATTTTGAAGGGTATTATATTGAATCTGTGTATTATCTTGGGTGGGGTGGATATTTTAACAGTATTAAATCTTCCAGTGTGTGCAAAAGGGCTATCTTTTTATTTGTGTCTTTGTTAGTCTCATTAAAGGTTTGTGCTTTCAGTGGATAAGTCATTTGTCTCATTAGTTTATTCCTGAGTATTTTATTCTTTTTGATGCTAATGTAAATGATATTGTTTACCCTATTTCCTTTTTGAATAGTTTGTTATTCATGTCTAAGAATGCAAGTATAACCTGGAATGTAGCTCAGTGGCACAGCACCTTCCTGGCAAGCACAAGGTCCCGAGTTTGATTCACGGTACAAAAAAAAAAAAGAAAGCATCTATATGAGTGTGTGTTAATTTTGTATCCTACCACTGAACTTGTTAGTTTTTAATAGGGTTTTACTAGAGTCATTAGGGTTTTTATGTATAAAACCATATCATCTGCAAACAGAGATAAATTTATTTCTTTCTTTGATTTTTGTGTGCCTATTTTTCTTGCCTAACTGCTTTCTACAGGACCTCCTGTATTGTGATTATTTTGGTGAGACTGTGCATACTTGTATTGTTCCTCATCTTAGGGAAAAAGATTTTGCTTGTTACCACTATATGAGGTTAGCTTTCAACTTGTAATTTTTATCTATTATTACATTGAAGAAAATTCTTTTTACCTAGTTTGTTTAGAGTTTTTGTTATGAGAAAATGTTGAATATTTTTTCTGCATCTATTTATATGAGTATTTGAATTTTACCCTTTGTTCTTTAAATGTGATATATAACATTAATTGATTTGCATATGTTGAACAACCATTGTGTCCCAAAGATAAATCTCACTTGGTCATAGTCTGTAATCTAGATTACCTGCAGCTATAAAACTCCTAGAAGAAAATGTAGGGGGAAAGCTACTTGTTATTGGTGTTAGTGGTAATTTATTAGATCTCACACCAAAAACATAAACAAAATCAAACATAGCAAAGTGGAACTACATCAAACTAATGGCTTCTCACTTTAAAGGAAACAATCAGTAGAGTTAAAAAGTGACCTACAGATTGGGGGAAAATACTTGCAAACCATGTATCTGGGAAGACACTTTTCATCACTAGGGACTAGTTTTGTGGAACACAAGTTTTGTACAGATGAAGATGGAGGGATTGTTCTAGGATGATTCAAGTACATGACATTCATTGTGCACTTTATTTCCATTGTTGTTATACTGTGATATATAATTACTTTTACTCACCATGATGCAAAGTTAGTGGGAACCCTGAGCTTGTTTTCTTGCAACTAGACAGTCTTGGGAGAGGGTGATGGGAGATGGTGACATCAGAAGTGAGTTGCTTATGTCTGGTGTGCTCCCTGGTCTTGTTTTGGTTGCTGTCACTGCAGAAACCCTGATTCACAAAGATAGGTTATTGGAAGTGTAAGCAGACTTTTCAGTACTGTTGTGGCAGTCTCAGGATATTCTATCTTGACTTTGATCCAGAATGTGTGGAGATTTGAAGTTGTCTCAAACATGCTTTTAAATTTGCTGTCATTTGCTGTCTCAAGAAGTTGATTATCTTCTAGCACAGTATTGATTCACCTAACTTTTCTGTATATGGGAGACAGAGCCATTCCTTACTACTTTAAGAGCCTTTTGTGGTTGGGAAGTAATGCTCAAACTCATTTTAAAGCGGAGATAGGTGATCACGCACCAGCTGGGAGAAAGAAGGCCCTGCCTCAGTCTCTTTTCAAAATCACTGCAAATGTTTGAAACATGTCAAAAAGTACAATGTTTACTCAACTCCCCATAATTCTAGTTTAACTTTGAATGCAGCCACTTTATTTACCAACTTGAACATGACTGTTGCTCTTCCCTGAAATGACAGATTTAGTTAATTGAGCATGTTGAATATATCAAATGAATAAGTAAATATTGGAACCCATTCTGTGTTATTTGCCAGTGGTGACTTTTTAAAAGAAAGAAGTCTTTGGAGTGGCTCCCATAACTCAAAATCTCTGGCTAGAGATTTCTTTAAGAGAGCCATCTCTCCTGTGAATAACAGAAGACTATGCCCTGTGTCTGTCTTCCCACCAAGCTGTGCAAACAGACATGAGTTAGGGCATGTATTTTTGTGTGGCTGATAATTTTCACACATCTTGCAAAATCTTGTTAAATTCAGGTGAAATTTTTAGCTGCACAGAATTTCTCTGTGGTTGAAACAGTACATAGACTTACATTCATAAGCAACCTCTTTGACCTGAGTAATGAATCCTGAAAACCACCTAGTCATGGAAGCTGCTACATCCTTTCATATATAACATGAAATACCCCGGTTGGTTTTTTCTATATGTAGTTATTTGAAGATTTGATTAGTTCAGCAGCTGTGGTGTTGTTGGCAATAAAAGTGCACATAACATATCCTGATATGCATCCTCCTAAAAAATATAACACATAAAAACAAGCACCGTTTTGCCTTACAGTGTAGACTCAATAATCTGGAGTTTATGTCACAGCAACTCCTAAATCCTTTCTAACAATTGTGCCTCAGTATTCTCTGCTCTTTTGGCAATTCATCTAGTTATAGTGCTAGCCAAAACAGAAGCATATGCCACCTTTTGAACTGTAGTCTTTCTTGAAAGTTCACAATAGATATCCTTAGCAGCAGGCAGGATGAACTCCCTACCACTACCAAAGGGCTTCTTAGCTTTAGCAATGTGGTTAGCTACTGAAAACGATGCCCACAGTGTAGACAAATTATGTGAAGTGATGGTCTTCAATGATTTATTCTGTTCTTCATGGTAATGTTTTCTTTTTCTTTTGATAAACTCCTAAGGTTTGTCTTTGAATGCATGGTGCTGGATCTCCATGTGGCTAAGTCATTTTCAAATCTTCCTGACTTCCTGGAATAGCTAGCTGCCACATATTATAAAAATCAGACTTGGAGAATGTGAATTACCTATTGCAATGAACCCATAATTAAAGTAGGACTCTTGATATTTCCTTTTAATGCAACTTAATTTTGGTTGGCAGTCTTAGGTCTTTCCCATTCTTCCAAGATGCTCTCCGCTGATGTTGGACTTTTATTTTCACTATGGTTAGCTTGTGGGATTATCAAAACTGTGGCCGAGATGAGTGCACAGTGTGGAAACAGGTGCAGACTGATGTGGTACACAAAGTACTAGACAGGCCACATGCAGATGAAAATAAGGGTCATATTCTGATTTAAAGCCTGCCACCAGATGCAGCTGTACAACTGAAGTATATCAATTCGCTCACCGTGATAAAGCCTGATGCTAGATAAAGCCTGATGCAGCTTGTCACTTGCCACTCACAAGTAGAGTTTTGACATTAGTTTGCAAATGATTTATTATGGTCTCTTTGCAGTCAAATATCTCTGCTAATATTCATCTGATTTTTGAGTCTGTCTTCAGTGTTAGGATCACAACCCCAGCACCACTTCACATCATCAGGCATAGTTCCCACAAGGAGCTCACAACCCTCATTTTTCACACGTGCAGTTCACAGCTGGGTTTGTGCTCCCGTGAGAATCTAATGCTGCTGCTGATCTGACAGGAGGCAGAACTGAGCTGCTGAACTCATTCATGGATGATTCCACTGGTAAATATAGCAGCCCCAAGATGCAGTCACCTTTCCTTTGCAGTTCTTTTTTTTTTTTTTTTTTTGCGGTACTGGGGATCGAACTCAGGACCCTGCGCTTGCTAGGCAGGCGCTTATTCCACTGAGCTATATCCCCAGCCTGCAGTCACCTTTCCGACACATGAGGCCTTGTGGAATGGCCCAGATTTAAACGATAACATCCCTACAGTTGAATAGGAATAAAACAAATAACTTGGTTTAAAAGGAGGCAAAATTTGCAAACACATTTCTCAAGGAAGGTGCAATGATTGATACATTAAGTAAACTTGAGAAGTCTAGAAGCTTAACTACATAACTCAGCAGTTCTACATCCTAGGGTGTGGGGGACATGCCCTCACCACTCTCCGTTGTTGTTCAGTGTGTCAACTTGAGAAGTTTAGAAGTTTAATGAAGCCAGGGCCCTCACTTTGGAAACATTCTGAGGCTATGCAAGAGCAGGGCAGGAACATGGTGTGAGTGCTACACCCACCTGAGGGTAGGTAGCCCGCAGAAGGGAGGAAAAGAGGCTTGTTCTCCCCACCCTTTTGCTCTGTTCCTTTTGCTGTCTTCTGCTGCCTTGAACTATTACCCTTCTGCATCGCCATCCTGCCTTGGAGCCAGCTAGCTGGTTATGGAGTGAAACCTCCATAAACTGGGAGCTAAAGAACTTTTCCCACTTTCATATGGGCATCTGGTATTTTGTCTCAGAAACAAGACGAAAGTAACTAAGACAGAAGGCATACAAATGAGTCATTTGATAAGAGGCTCAACAACACTAATCATCTGGGAAACTGCAAATCAAAACCTTAGTGAAATATCGCCTCACACTTGTCAGGAAGGCTGATTATCAAGGAGACAGAAGTGAATATGAAAATATTTGAACACTTTTGGTGGGAATGTAAAATGGTGCTTTACATGGCAGTTTTCTGTACCTCAGTTGTATTGTTCAGTTTTTCTGTGGCTGGGAAAAAAAATACCTGTCACCTACAATTTAAAGGAGTAGAGGATGGCTTCTGCTCACAGTTTGGAGGATTTAGTCCGTGGCTGTCTGGCTCTGAGGCAGGAACATCACAGTAGAAGAGTACAGTGAGGCAAAGCTTTTCATGTCATGGAAACTGGAAAGCAAGGCACAAGATCATCAGCAAAATATATGACCTCCGAAGTCCTATGGCCACCTCTTAACCGTACATTCACTGGTGAACATCAGGGGACCTAGTCAGCTTGCCAGGAGCCTCTTAATCCAGTCGAGTTTAGCAATAAAGATGAACTTGTAATTAATTGTACATCAATGGACTTATTGTTAAAAGATTTTTTAAATTG
The DNA here is from genome assembly GCA_004027595.1 of Dinomys branickii. Classification (NCBI taxonomy): domain Eukaryota; kingdom Metazoa; phylum Chordata; class Mammalia; order Rodentia; family Dinomyidae; genus Dinomys; species Dinomys branickii. Next base: position 184,750 of record PVLD010001043.1, on the reverse strand, counting down.
AAGAAGTACTGTAAAGTCGTTGAGCTGCCAAGCGTAACCCTCAGGACCCCTTTATGCTGTTTTCAGCACTAGCTCCTCCTGTTCTTCCCTGTCCTTGTGAGTTAATCAAATGTGTCGAACTGCTGTCCTGGACGTCTACATTGCCTGTTTCGTTTCACAGGGTTTCTTCTGTCTGGAAAGCCCTGATTTTTAATTACAAAATGAATGTATCCCTCTACTTTTTAGCCTAAACAAACCTCAATTATGACCAAAGTATAATAATTTCTTTTTCAAAGTCTCCACAGGAATAAATCCCCAGTTTTCCTTAGTAATTCAGCAGAAGTGTTGAACAACTTACATATTTACATTTCATCCACTCAAGTCCTAGAGTAGCTAGTATATTGCGTATATTTTTGAGTTATACTCCTGTTAACGGAGAGAGTTGATGTAGCCTTCACAGTGGTACATCATTTCCTTCAACCTCAGGACCTGTGCTTGTATTTAGCACATGCAAACAAATTGTGACTGTTCACTCACTTTTATAATTACGAGCTTCAAAAATGCCTGAACTTTGTTGCTTCATTGTTTCTGTGCTTCTCCCCCCACCGCTCATCATATTCCCAGAGGGAGCGGAAAACTTGAATAAAATAAATTAACTTACTCTTTGTAAATGAATAAATAAACATGCATAAAGGAAGGGAACCTTACAATGATGAGTTAGATGAGCAGACCTGCAAATTATCTGGTAACAAAAAAATTAAGAAAACTTGAAAATAAAAGTTCTGGGGTAGCTACTATGAATTTGACACACAGGATCACTAGCTATATAGTACTTTTCTTTGTAAAGACCATATCACATATGTAGTAATGAACCAATGACTCTATAACCCATGCAAATTAATACCTCCTGCAAGCATAGTGTAAATTATGTGAGAGCTGAAGAGTATTGGACAATTAGTCAAAATAGCAAGATAAGGTGTTTGACCTGATACGGTATGAAAATATGTTCACAGGACCGCATACAAGGGATAGTTCACAGTTTAATTTTTGTTTCTTTTCAAATCCAAATACATCTACTTGGTGTCAGCTGCCTATTGATTTAGAAAGGTGGTACAGACTTACAAAATACACATAAGTTGGATTGAATTAGACTCCCATCTGTATGTCACTTGTTCTACACAGGAGAGAAATTCATAAATCATGGGACTGTCTTGAAGTGCATGTTTTACAAAAATGTGGGAGCATGTTTCTGTGTTAAATAGGCTCAGGAAGTTTTTATGAAATTTAAATTCCACCACTTCAAGGTGAACACTAACTCATCCCGTTTTCTGAGGGGGAGGGGATGTCCATTCATTCTTAAGTATGCTTTAATAATGGGGTATCTAAATGAAATTTTGCAACATTTCTTAGTTATATTAGCTTGATTATTTGAGCAGAAGGAAGTAGTATTAATTATGAAAGGCAAAGAAGAAAAACAGTATTTGAAGTACACAGAAGTCAGCCTGCATGGAGATTTCATAATATGACTGGGATGCAAATGCTGGCACTTACATGCTGTACGATTCTGGGCAAGATACTTAACAATTACATTTTTCAGTTTCCCCGCCTATAAGGTAGGAATAATAATAAAGAGATCCTATCAGGGTATATTGAAAATTGCACAAGATAAAAAAGTGTCTGGTACTTTTCATTATTGGCTCGGACAGATATTCGTTATTCGACCTCCTTTTGCATCACAGAAGTATTATCATGATCTAGTTAATTACTTTTGGAAAATACATGTAAATGATTCTAAATTAAAGACATTTTCAATGCTTTCCAGTTTGTATTGTCTTTTTAATTCATTTTTTAAAGTATTTTTTGCTAGATACCTACTTTCTCGAGGGCAATACAGTGCACATCGTTATAGTCAAAGATAAATAAGATCTAGGCCATCTATACCTCAGGAGGTGACAGACTGTGGAGATTCACAGTTACTATAGTGTATGAAATTAGAATGAAAAAAAATGCAAGGGAAACACAGTTATTCTGGCTACTGACCTGCCTTAGTTACTTTTTTGATACTGGGACAAATACCCATAATTAAATGAAGAAAGGCTTATCTTAGCTCACAGGTTGTAGCACGTTCAGCACATAGTTGGCTGGATCCACGATGGGGAAGAATGGTGGAGGGGCCCTGCAGAGGAGAAACAGTCCCCGGCAAGGCAGGCAGGAAGCAGCACAGCAGGGAGTCTCCTGGACGTTTACCCCGTCCAGGCTACAAACCCATTGGACGGGGCCACCCACCCAGGGAGAGTTTCCCATTACGCACACTCAGAACTATGCTCAACTAATCAGTGAACTAATTTTGTTGTCACATTCTCTTAATCCATACTCACACAGTGCAGATCCAGCCACCTCGAGAAAGCCTCACCTGTGAGCACATGAGGCTTTGGAGGAAAGTGTAGATACAAACCATAGAATTCCACCCCTGACCCCCAAAAGACTCATACGCATCCCTTTATGCTAAAGACATTTATTTAGTCCATCTCTTAAGAGCAGCCAAAGTCCTAACAGTTCCAGCATTGCTGAAAAGTCCAAGTCTAAAGTCTCCTCAGAGGTTTAAGGGAAATTCTTAGACGTGAGCCCCTGTGCAAATGAGAAGAAAGTTGAACACTTTCAACATAAAATGGCACAAGGTAAACATTACTATTCCAAAAGGTTCAAGTAGGGAAATAGAACGGAATGAAACCAACGCAAGACCGAAGTCCAGTGGGGCAAACATTACATCCTGTAGTTCCAAGTCCACTATTCTGTAGTTCCAGGGCAATTCGTGGTAAAACGTGAACTCCAAAGGGAGTGGGTGGCTGCTACTGTGTCGCTTCTCATGGGCCACATGTGCTCCCTCTTTGTGGCTTTCCTCCGACAATCCGCATTTCTAGCTTCTCCAGTCTTCCCGGGTCTCCACGGCACCGTTGGCTTCACACGCCTTCACACACTGCCGTCTCAGGGGCACACTGCCTGGCCTCTCAGGCTGTCTGAAATCTGCCTAAATCCTTCCTGACCTCACAGTTCTTGCATTCTACATGCGTCTAAAACCAGCCGGACATGGATGACAGCAGGGTCTGCTACCAGGTGGGGCATAGTAAGATTTCTTCCTTCTTGGATGTAAAGGCCAAGTGCCTAGATTTGTGAGCACCCTAAACCCAGTCCTAAGGAACAAACTCCGTGGGCTGCTACCATTCTAGACCATGGTGTTCTTGGGGTCTCTTCTCAAAGGAAGTCCTTTGTCTTTGCAATTTTGAGGCTACAAAGGCTGGAGTCCAGCTATTTCTTGTGATGCCCTCAGGGTATCCTTTCTATTGTCCCGTTCAAAAGTACCAGGCTTTTTAATGTTAATCTCTTCAGCAAGTTCTCTGATCCATCTTTTCAGACTGCAGTTTTACTTAAGCTTTCTTTCTGGCCAAACTCAAAACTTTTAAAATCATTCTTCTAGGACTTCTACTCTTGATTCTCAACACAGATCTGACTAAAAGGCCCCAACATTAGCCATTCTACCTCCTCAACCTTACACTGCCTGGAAATTTTTTCCACTGGACTTAATTTCGGTCTCCTGCAATGTCTCTGGATGGGAACAAAATGCAGATGGGTTTTCTGACAAAATATAAATCAATGTGCAGACTACTTTAGTTATCACACACCCTTAATCTGTATTCAGACACCCCAGATCCAGCCACCCCCTAAAACCCCACCTTTGAACACGTGAGGCTTTGAGGGGCATCTAGATAGAAGCCCTAAGGTAACCTTTCCCACCATTCATCGAACAGTACGTGTACCAAATAAGGGCCTGCTATGTGTGGTCTTCCTAAGTCCCGAGGTGGACCAGTACATTAATGAAATTTCCTGCTACTATTCCAGTAGCTAAGAGGTAGTCAAAACATAAGCAAATAAATGTCAATTGAGGTCCAGGTAAGTGCTATGGACAAAAAAAAATCACCAGCATTAAAGGACAGAGTGTGACTGAGTCGATACTTTAGAAAGGATGGGTAGCAAGGGCCTGTGTTTTGGGGTGTTTGGGGGGGCTTGTTTTTTGTCTTTGGGGGACAGGGTTTCATGATTCAGTTCAGACTGGCCTTGAACTCACTTTGTAGCCCAGACTAGCCTGGGACTCACAGTGATCCTACTGACTCAGCCTTGCAAGGCATGTACCACCACATCCAGCGTAAGGGGCCTTTGGAAAGAAGTAGCATTTAAGCAGGGCTCCAAAAGGAGTGCAGTGAGGACTCAGCCTTGCAAAAGTGTTAAAGGAAAGGCCGGGAGTGCAGCTTAGTGGTCCCCAGCATCACCAAAGGAATTTAAAATGAAGATGTAACAATAAAATCTGAGAAGAGACTTCTGGACAGTTAATGGAAGTACAAATGCTCCCAACTTGTTGCAGGAAAGAGAGGAAAAAAAAAAGAAAGAAGGAAGGAAGGAACAAGGAAGGAAAGGAAAGGAAGAGAAAGGAAAGAAGGAGGGAAAAAATAAAGAAAAAAGAAAAAAAAGATGAGCAAGTGAACAGTGAGGTTAGTACAGTCTCAGTGAAGCCCTTGGAGAGGAGTTGTATGATGTAAATTGCAAGTAGATTGCTCAATCTCAGGGTCCCAAAAAGAAGTAGAGGCAAAACCCAAGTTTCATTCTGATGACAGCCTTTGGAGTAACATGGACGCTGAAGGAAGATTTTATGTTTTTCCTTGGTTTTGATCTTGCTATTGAAGACCTGGGCTTTGTATATTCTGTTGTGGTTTTCTTTGGTTCCTCTGTTATGGGAATTTCACTCAACAAATGAAACATTGTCAAACAGGAGGTGCTGGATAGTTGCTGGGCTAGCTACTTAAGTGATGTTGGTGGTCAGGGAACATTTGTTGCTTTACTAATTTTTTAGGAAAAGGTTTGTGACAACACATAAATGCTTTCTGACTTTTGATCAGGAGCACACACACCTGTGCATGTGTGTGTTTATATACATATTTTCTGTGTGCCTGTGTGTATACACATGTGATGTTTGTGTGTATGTCTCATGTTATAAAATAATTGCTAGGTATTTAGTTGTCTTTTTGTGCCAAGCATCATTACCCTGGTATGATTTAAGCCCTCCAGTAGTGCACATTCTAAAGATTAAGAAGCTATGAGAGTAACTGAACCCGAATTCAAGTGCAGGTCAGTGTGACTCCAAAGCCCGCACTGGTTCCCCAGATAGTGCTGCCATTAGCGAATGCAGAATGTGTTAAACGGCAGGGAACGTTACTTCTAGGAAAAGAAAGCCAGGCTTAGAAGTTTTCACTGTCAAAAACATATTTCTGTTAAGTCACTTAGCAATTTCCCAGAGATTCCAGGTGGAGAGAGAATTAGTTCATCTCCATGGAACACATATGGATATTGACATCATTGACTTCATTTTTGAGTATTGTACGATCATCTACATTTTCTTCTCTTTGTTAGTCTGCTGTTTCCCTATAAATAAAAGATTGCCAAAAACTGTTCAATCATATTTAATGCAGTACCAGTCCTCAGGCTTTTATAAGCTTTTGTAAATCTGTAGTGACCTCGGTGAAAAGCCTTGGCTGGAGATATAGTGAACAGATGAGCTCACCCCTGGTATGCAAAGCTGCCGAATTAGCTGGTTAAACAGGCTGCTGAGATAATTACATTGTCTGTTTTGTGACACATTACACCGGTGCACTTGGGATTAACCTGTTCTCTTGCATCTACTTCTGATCAGTTTTTTAGACAGCCTTTTATCTGATGAAGGAGCACAGACATCAAAAGAGAAAGGGGCGTGGGCGAAAAGAAAGGGCTCACGTAAAGCTGAAGAGTTAAAATTTCTATTTAAATTGCTGAGCATACACCCCTTATTTCTCCAACTTCGCTTGCTCTCTAGAGACCCCTGCTGGAATTTAGGGGTATAAGCGTATTATGTTTTCCTTTACGTTTCATTGTTTGCATTTTACTCTACTTTGTCATGAACTCAGTAACTGATTTAGGAATGATATTTCACTGTCATATCAAACACATAACACTTGAACCACAAAGCTGTGCGTGAGTTTTAAGTTTCATAGAGGATTGCAGTGCTGGACATAACTGATAGTCAACCAACCCAATTATTTATTATGAAGAGCCTATTCTCGGGGTAGCAATCACTAATTCCAGCTTATTTATTTTTTATACTTTATTAATGATGTCAAAGTTGAAGTGGAATGATTTATTTTGAAATTAAATGTGCCACGTACAAAGAAAAATACCTTATCCTTGAGGATTTTAATGGGCCTTTAGTTCCATGTCATTATACTGAAGGGGAAAAATTATTTAGACCTTCTGATTATGTGGAAATGGAGCAAACATAAGATTTCATCATCAGTGATAATTTAGATAAAGAACAATTAAGAGAATAACTAGAAATCTTACTCATTAACAGCCCCTGGCAACTCAAATTGAATTTAACCAACTATTGAGCCTCTGGCTACAGGGAGATGCAATTTAAAGCAGGTATAATAGATTTTAACAACTAAAATTCGTCACACTGTACCAACTAAGATATTAGTTAAATGGGGCAAGAAATTTCCCTTCATGTTAATGAACATCGAATTTAACTCCTGCTGTTTTGTTTTGTTTTCTCTCCTCCCGAAATAGCCGTGCTTGACTTGATAGGCCAGCATCAAATGAGGTTCTTGCAAACAAATTTTGGGATGAGGTTTAACGCAGTTAAATATGCATGCTTTAGATACTTCAGTTTGCTTGACGGGAAGGGGTTCTAATGAGGGGCGAGAAGGGAGGTAGGAGAGGAGAAACACAACGAAGTAAAGTGTAATATGTGTATGTACCAGTCGCCCGCAATGTGTGCATTCAATATGTGTTGCAAACATGTACTAGTAAAGAATACTTTAAAAACACTGATGTATTTCCTCCCTATAAAAATGTCTCCAGTATATTTTATACGAAGGCACGACCAACTTTGATTGTAAATGCACAGAGCAGACTTACACAACCATATTTAAAAGTGGTATGTTTCCATGAATATTTAAAAAAAAATCCGTATTAGTGAAAAGTTGGTGCTGTTTTGTAGATCTGATTTTCTTTATTCTACTGGTTAAATGATGACAAAAGTGGAAAAAAAGGAATTGTATGTTTTTATTTTCTCAAGAATTTTTAAAATGCGTGTATGGCTTGGGTCCAAATATCTCTTGTGTCCAAATAATCTCTTACTTATCTCTTACTACATAGCCATAGTTTTTCCAAATTTTATGATAAAACCAAAAAATTACAGAGATAGCTCTATGAGGTAAACTTATTTTCCAGGAAAAGATGATTTTTTTTTTTACTCTTAAACTTTCAAAAGTATTTTTGACTAGAAAGCTGTGAATTATATTACACCTATAGTCAAGCAAAACAATTACTTATTCTTTTATGAGGAGCCCATTATGGGGGAAGTAATTATTGATTCCAGTTTATTTATTTTGTACATTTTGTTAATGATGTCAAAATTCAAGTGGAATTATTTATTTTCAAATGAAATGTGTGTAGTATCAGACACCAGGACTAAACGTAATTAAAATAGTATTTTTTCTGCTTGCCTGAATTTTTGTTTAATCAGTTTATTTATACACAATTATTAGTGTACTTGTAGCATGAGTAGATATATTCTGTTAATACAGAATGAGTACAAATGATAGTTTTCTGAAGCACTTACTATGGATCAGTAAAATGCTAAAGACCAGTAAAATCTTTACACTTCATTTAAACCTTCTCCTGTGCCAATGAGATAGAGATTATTACCACATTTTATAGATGAGGATATGTGGCTTAAAAATCTTAAGTAACTTGCTGGTATTAGTGTAGCTCATGAGTAGCAAACCCTAACTGGAAGCCCAGGTTGTTTCTTCCCTAACGCCCAGGTTGGGCACTGTGTTACACTGCTTATAAAAAATACATGATATTAGGGAGTAGTCCTCCCTGGGGATCTGCAGGGAATTGGTCCCAGGATCCTTCTGGATACTGAAATCCACATAAGCTCTAGTCCTTTACACAGAAGAATGTAGTTTTTGCATATAACCTATGCAGTTCTCCTGTATACTTAAAGTCACCTCCAGATTATAACATCTAATATATGTAAATGCTGGGTCAACGGTTGTGAGTCTGCATTGTTTAAGGAATAGTGCCAAGAGGAAGAGTATGAACATGTATAATATGGACACAGTTTTCTTTTTCCTAAATATCTTCAATCTAAAGTTGGTAAAATCTGTGGATATAGAACTCAGAGATTCCAAAGACTGACTGTGCCATGCTTCTTTGGTTGATTGTGTAGATTTAGGTGTATTCCTTAAAACAGGCAACAGACTAGTGTTCAGAGTAGTAGAACTAAAATCAGATCTTTAGCTCCCACTCTTGAGCCCCATGATCTTTCCTTCTGCAGTCATGGTGCTAGTGGTGCTGGTTTTACATGTTCAGATGCCTAAGTATAATTTTTATAATATAAAATGCATACAGAGCAGACTTTGAGAAGATATTTTGATGAGTGATTCAAATAAAATACCTGTGTTTGAATTCCAGTGTGCCACTGAAGCAGATGTGGATAAAGTGAGGTATGTAATATCAGGGAAAGTCTATCTTACTTGGTCAATGGATATATTAATGTAAAACATACACTAGGAAGTAGCTGTGAAGATTAAATATGACACTTTAGTGTCTAGCACATAAAAAGTGCAAAGTAGTTTTCCATCTAGTCTTTTTATAATAGTGAATTTTGGGAAACGAAGTGTGCATGCATGATACAAATAGACACCGCACCATGAAGAATACTCCAAAACTGCATTTGACAACATGCAATCCTGAATTTTAACAACAGCTTTGTTAATTCGGAATGGACTTTCAAGAGCAGTACACAGATGGAGAATCAGACCTGAGATGAGCCTCGAAGGATAAGGAGGAAGGTTGGTGTAGTTTGAGATAGGGAGTCATTTTATTCGAGAAGACAGCCCTAGCTGAATTGCTTGGGTGTAATAAAAGTCCAATCCAGTTACAAAAATATCATTCCAGTGAAAAGCTTTAATGAGATTTCTGTACCCCAGCAGATGACCCACTTATTTAAATACCACACAATATTCAATACTACAGAATTCCTTGATGACACCATTTAGTCAGTCTCTGGCAATTGGGTGTAATTTAATCAGTGTAGCAATTGAGGACATTTAGAGTCAGCATATTGCCCTTCTGGGTTAGCATTTCACGCTCCAAAGTCGGGTTTCTTGTCCTGGCTTCTTGTCCTTAGCCTCCTCTTGCCTCTTAGAAAGGTCTTTCAGCGCTTTCACTCCATGCACTGGGAGACCACTTCTGCAAGCAGAACCCACAGTGGCTCACCCTGTTTGCTCTGTTAACTCTCGCCTTATCTCCGCAGGGGCAGCACTGCTTTCTTTCAAACTTATTGCTGGTTAATGTGATTAAATTTGTTCACAAAGTCCTTTGTGAGTCAGGCACAGTAAAAGTGGAACAAATATGGAACGTGTGTCGTTTATGTAACAATCTGGGCACTTCCTTACACTCTTGTAAGAGCATACTTAGCCATGGCCTTTATGAGAGAGATACATCAATGACTCAATTCCTACAGAATTCGGCCTTCTACATATCAATATACTTACCATGTGTGCATGGGGAAAAAATGGAAGAACACTAAGTGTCCATCAAGGTAGGAATAGGAGGATTAGTTGAGATATATTTATACTAAAAATTGTCTTATAGTCATCAAAATGAGTTAGGTTTATGTGTGTCAATATGGGAAAACTGATAAAATATACTATTGAGCAGGAAGAAAGGAAATTTCAGAAAGCATGTACCCTATTTGGATAGTAGTTGATCCAACTGTTTATTGGAAGGATATTGCTTTTCCAGGTGCACTACAGTTTCGCCCTTGTTATAAACCAAGCCGGAATATATTCATGGCTCTGTGTCTGGACTAGCTGTTCTGTTCTACTTCTCTACTTTTTATCCTTCTGCCAATACTGTAATGTCATAAATATCTTAACCTTACAATAGGTCTCCATATACCATGCAGTCTTAACTTCTTCAAGATTACCCTGGATATTCTTTACTCTTTACATTTTCCATTCCATTCCAATTTTTAAATTAGTCAGTTTCAATCCACACATAACATTTACGCATTTTAAAGTTTAGATTACACTGAATTTATGTAATATCAGGAAATTGATATCGTAACAACGTTGAGCCTTCTATACTGTGACCATAGTGTATATCCCTGAGGCAGGAGATTAGGGCCTCAGCAGCCAGCTGGGCACGTGGGTATGTCAGTCACGGAGATCAGAACACAGGCACAGAGAACAGTTCTAAAGCCAGCACCAGGGACCAATCCGAAAATGCTATCTTCAGTTCTGGCCCAAGATCAAGCAGGGTTTGATAAGACAGCCTCGGTCTGACATCGGCCTGAGAAGTGGGAGGATATAAAAGATGGTAGCTATTAATGGCATGGCCACTAAGCTTTTTCAGTGGCCTGAACTCACTCTGCAGAGTATATTTCTTTTCCTACCTCTAGTAACGTAAAATCTTGCTACATTGTTTCCCATTCAATTCTTTCTTCAGGACAGTGAAAACCTAAAAAAAAAAAAAACTCTCTGAAAGAGGCCCACAGCACCCCAGGGCCCCGTAACATTTTCGCAAATCTAGCCAGGAGGTAAGGCCTTTTAGACACAACTTCATTTCTGTCTCTAAGGTCTGTGGATTCAGGTGGAGAAAGAGCTCACCGCTTTACTTTCTTTCTTTCCTTCTCTTTCCTCTGGGAGGTCCCTGCTTGCTTTGCCCCTTCTCCCTCACTTGGGCTGTCATCAATCAGGGGGCTCAGATCTTTTAACTTTTCTTTGATGTTTATTGTCAGGGAGAGGTAGAGATGTAGAGGGTGGGAAAAATTAATGGCAGCTGGGGAGCTCAGGAATTTTCTCATTTTTCTGGAACATTCCCTAGTGTGTCCCACAATGTGGTTGTGGTGCTAGTGGAGTGCTTGTGGCCTCTATTTTCCCAGACATTTCAGTCATTCCTTGTGGATACAAGTCAGTTGGAGGTTTCCAGAGGGTCTGCTCCTGGTCCAGTTGTGGAATGAGCCATTTTAGGTTCTACTGGGCCCAAAAGGGCTTTTGCAAATCATTCAGGTTCATATATGCAACCTAGAATTTAGAGTATCTTCTTGCCTGAATGTTTTTGTTTTCCCTAATTTTTTTCAGCTTTCTCACTCTTTTGGTAGCCTGCTTGAGTAACCACCTACCTCAGACTGCCCTTCTTTTTGCTCAAACACTCGTGCATTTCCCCTAGGTGGTCTTTTATCTCTGGGTATCCTTAGTGAGTTGCTTTCTCAGGGCATTGTTTCTTAGGGCCTTAGGAAGCCTTTAGAAAGGCTTCCTTAAGAAGTCTACCAGTCCACCAGTCCCAGTCTACCTCTCTACCAAGTTTGGTGGCCACCTTGGTTCATTCTGTGGGGCAGCCCATGGTGCCACCATATTTGGCAGCCATTTTGGTTTGCCATCTGGGCCAGTCACATGATTCTTTAATGTCTGTTCACCATTTATTTTTTTCAACTGACCTTGTGAACACCAGGAAGTCTCAACATTACAGATAAGACCTACAACCTCTGCTTTTAGGGAAATGGAGGCCTCCTCCTCTTTTCTCTTCTAAATTCAGTTATATCTCCTTGTTTCTTCTAAGAGAAATTCATGTAATTTAGAAACATGTGCCTGAGGGCTGCAGAGAAACAAAGGAAAGAGCCAGTAAAAATCAGCTCAACTGTCTGTGAGTATGTATGTAGAAGTAGAGCTGGAATCAATAGATCACAGATCAGATCTTTGTACTTGGAAGTTTCTAAGGTTTTTGGATTTTTTTTCCTTTTTTTTTCTAAATGCTCAAAAAGGTTTCTATCTCTACTGCCTTAAATAAAATAATTACCAAAATTTTTATTATCAGAATATATGGGAGGGTTGCTGTCTCTCAAGTGGCTAGTTGGAGCCCTACATTCTCCATGCTAGTATGTAGGGAGTGATAGTGGGTTGTACTATATTGAGAGGCCTAAGAAAAGGTGTTAGTGCTTCTTCTTTAGAGATGTCTAGTAGCACAATTGTGTCTCACAGAGGATGTTCCAGGGACTCAACAGGTCTCATTCTGTGGTAGACACCCAGTGAAGGACCCCATACCTAGTGTGTTTTTCTCCCTAGGCTCTACAACGCACATGAGACACACTATGCAGATCCTAGTGACCGCACCATTAGATTGTGTCCTTATAAATTAGAAACAGTTTGACCCTGTGGAGTCTTAGGTAGGCCACAGGATATGAGTGGAGTCATAGGTGGGCTACAGGGTATGGAAAATTCCAAGGGAGAAAAAATTAGAACACGTTAGCATTGCTTGCTTCACCAGAGAAGTCTGGTAGAACAGTTGAGTCTCACAGAAGATGTTTCAGGGACTCAGTGGGCCTGCATCTTTCTGCAAGGGGCACCTTCGGGAAAGACCTCAGGACTAGTCTTCTGTCTCTGTCTATAGGCCCCACGTCAGTACCTAGTTGGAGCCCCAGGGCCTCCACTCTTGTCTTTTAACAGTTTATCTTCTATTGCAATACTGTTTGGGTCCAGTATAATCTAGGAAATTGTGAGAGATCAGTACAGAATGGCAGTCTAAATTATATTACTATTCTTCAGTTTGATCTTTTTTGCAAAAGGCAAGGCATTTGGTGTGAAATCCCCTAAGTTGAGGCTTTTATGATTACCTCTGTAAAGGTGCAAGAACCATGGTACTTAAAGAGGCCTCTAAGAAAGAGGAAATTAATATCAAGGATAGTTCTGTCCTCAGACGCTCAGGGGGATACTGTTCTCTGTCTCTCAGGGGGATACTGTCCTCTGTCTCTCAGGGGCATATTGGTCTCCCCTATCTGTTTAATGAGAAAACAACTCTTTAAACTCCTCCTTATAATCTCCAGGCCAGTAAAGCAGTCCCCTCCTCATACACTTCAGACAGCATTTAGCACTGCAGGATATACTCAGAGTGCAGTTTCCTCCTCTCAACCTGACCCTAAGTGAGATCCTTAGAGTAGCAGCAACTACTTGAGTCTAGGTTTCTTTCTACCCAAAAATGCAAATAATGGTTAGGCTGATTTTCAGATGACCCTTGTAGGTTCACAGGTGGGTTTCAAAGTTTGGTGATTGCTTTTGCCCTCTTGTGGTGAGATGCCCATATGGTCCTGGCCGATTGCTGCTCCCTAGACCCCTGTGACCCGAGTGCTGGACACAGCCTTTTCTGTGTTCAACAATCAGAATCTTGGTTTGGATGAAAAACCAAGAGTGAAGAAGAAAAGACCAAAATTATGGCTGTCAAGACTGGCCATGTTGTAAGCACACCCAGGTTGTCCAAGGGGAAACCCAAGGCGAGTTAGGAAAAGAATTCCTGCTTTGAATCCAAGGAAACTGGACACTGGGCATGTGACTGTACCAAGCCACCCCTGGGCCCTACCCTATGTGTCAGGTGGCCGGGGTGCTTGATTCATGGCACTGGAGGAGTCACTGCCTCTGCTCTCAGACAGTGGCTAGGCTGGCCTAAACTCTCAGCTCCCACTCTGCTGAAGAATATAGGGTCCCAGGGCAGCCTCCAGTGTTCCAGTAAACAGACTTTTTTATTTCCTTTGAGAAACCATGGCTGACTCTGGATATCAGGAGTAAGCAAATTCAATTCTTCATAGATCCTGTGTTTTAATTTCCTTCTCTGAAAAGCCCTCCCCTACCCAGATAGCCATAATTGGGGTCAAAGAGAGCCCAATCAGATCTTTTTTTGTTTTTGCTCTGACATGCCCATTCAGAGGTCAAATGTTCAACCATGAGTCACTGGCCCATGGTGTCCTACTCCCTTACTAGAAAAAGATTTACTAGTAAAATCAGGGCCAGTTCTCCAATTATGGTCAAGGCCAAAGCAGATTTTACCTGTTGAGATTATACCAGGCCTCTCACCTAATTACTCAACAGGTAGATCCTGCCACATGATATATAAAGTACCTGGAAGGGTAACAACAACTACAGCTGTGCTAACAAAGCTGTCAAACTAACTTTGAGGCAAAAACTAGAAGTCCCTGACACTGTATCAATTTTTTCTATTTTGGTACTGGGAATAGAACTCAGGACCCTTAGCTTGCCAAGCAAGGCCTTGTGCTGCTGAGCTATATCCCTGGCCATCAGGACTATTCTTGAGACAGTAGGTTACTTATGACTGACAGGGGAATGACTGACCAAGTATCAGGTTGTGCTTCTAGATACCCCTGAAGTTACTATTAAGATTTAAACTACTCTAACCTGGCTCACTCATGCCTACAGGCCCAGAGGTTGGCCAGTCTTGTGAACAAGAGATTTCCCAGGCTTATGTAAGCAAACAAGCCAACAATGGTCTACCCCTCTAAGACTCTGAAGAAGTGTGGTTCACTGATGGAAATAGTTTTTTCCAATAAGGACATCAAAATGAAGATTACACAGTTATCAGCTCGCAACAGGTTATTAAGGCCAAACCCCTTGGCCCTGGGACCTCTGTTCAAAGAGCAGAGCTCCTAGCCCTTACTCAAACATTGATGCAGTAAGTTCCCAACATACAAACATTCAAGTTGTGAACTTTCACAGGTGTAATGTATAAGACTCACTTTGTTGGCTTATAAACAAATTTGACTTACCAACAGTTCTCTCAGAACAGAACTTGCTCATAAGTTGGGGGCTTACTGTATCAAGAAAGGCAAAGAGCTAAATATTTAAAGAGGCTCCACATGTGCCTTTGTGATGTTACATGGCCACACAGCAATCTGGAAAGAAAGGGAATTACTAATAAGCAATCATCTATAAAGTACAAGCCGGATATTCTACATATTTGAGAGGCAGTCTGTCTTCTCTGGCAGGTTGCTATCATCCTAGGTTCCGCTGTCCAGGATAAACCCAGCTCCACCAGAACTGTCTGAGAAAAAAGACCATCCCAAAAAGAAAGCTACTCTTGTGAACCTCTGAAACACCTCAGGCTCCTCTTCAAAAAAGAAGACTCCAGTATTGTTCTGGGTGTGGATTCAGTAATGAGCCAGACTCCGTCTCAGCTTACATGGGCACTGTACTGGGACTCCTGTTTTGAAGTAGATCTATAATGTGGGCAGTCTTGCTAGGGCTACAGCTCTCGGGCTGTCTCTAATATCCCTCTTTGCCATGCTTTCTCCTTTATAAGAAGCATGAAAATCTTTCACTAATAGAGCTGTCATAGTCTACTTTTCAGACAGACCAGGGAATGTTCTGACCTGCTCCTTCCCATATTTGGGCTCTGCATCCTGAAACTAATAGTAAAGTTTATCCACTTGAGACTTCAGGTGGTGATCCAGATTACAATCCATGACTTTCTTGACAGATTCTCCAAATTTTCTCTCATTGAACAGGCAACTCTATAGATGCCCGTTCACAGATAGATACTCTTTTAATCGTCTTCTGACAATTTGTTTTTCTTCCAACCTGGCCAGTGAACCATAACATCTCAAGGTAGTTGGAGAGCACATAATCCCCGGTAGGCAGGGCCTATAACCTCTTTCTGTAGGAAGTAGTTATATGAAGACAGAGACCAGCTCTCCCTTAGGACTCTATAAAGAATTATGGGGATTTATTTCCCTTGGGGGGAAATGATGCTGGCAATTAGGGCATGGACAGCTGGCTGGACAATGGGGCATGACCTATCAATCACAGAGATCAGAACCCATGCACAGAAAAACAGTTCCAAACTTTGCATTTGGAATCAATCAGAAAATGCTGTCTTCAATTCTTCTGCCCCAAGATCAAGCAGGCTTTTGATAGGCTGACTTAGATCTGACATCAGCCTGAGAAAAGGGAGGATATAAAAGATGGCAGCCATTAACATCGTGGCCATGGTTAGCTCTTTCAGTGTCCTTCTCTGTACTCTGTAAGAGTGTACTTCTTTTCTTTTTAATTGGCCCACACTCACTGTGTAACACATACTTCTTTTCTGAGCTTTTATACATGCAAAACCTTGCTTCCTCATTTCCTCTCCAGTTCTTTGTTCAGGACAATAGGACCCTAGAAAGAATTTCTAGAAGATCACAGCACTCCAGTATTTTAGTAACACTTGCATTTATTTGTCTTTTCTAAATTTTTGTTAATATCATCTTACATTTTTTTGAGAATAAGTGTTTTACAGCTTTCATTCAATGTATTCTTGGTAGTTTATGTTTTTTGATGCAACTTATAAATAGTATTCTTTTTATGCAGTCCCACTAACCATTACAAATTTATAGAGAAATTTGTGATCATAAAAAGACAAAAGAATGATAAGGAAAGACATGTCATGCTTGCATGTAACAATAAAAGCATACACATGGTCCTACAGAATAATAACAATAGGAAAATAACCCAATTTTTAATTGGCCAAACAGAACAGTTTTTCCAAGAGCAGATCTAAAGGGCTAATGTATAAAAATTCATCATTAAGGAAATGAGCATAAAAATCACATTCCCCCCTCCAGTGACAGTCTTTTCTCTTGAACAAAAAGATCAGTTTCACATTTTCTGATGTAGTTCCTCAGAACACATGATAGTTCAAAAATCCTTTTCTATCATTTTGATGGTTTGGAACATGGTGGCAAACCTATGGCACATGTGCCGCAGCAGGCTGTTTTTTATCACTGAATGCTCTACAAGGTTTGCCACCACTGGTCTAGAATCAGCAGGAAGATTTTGAGAGTATAGTAGCTCAGTCCCTGTAAAGCAGCTGAAATCACATGAAAATTCTGTAATTTTTAGCTGCTGTTTATTTTTGCTAATATTTGAACATATCTCTCAATTCTTCCCAGGGCTTTAGAATAGTATTCTGCAAGCTAAAATTTACAAATATCAGGAGTCACTGAAAGCAGTTTCCTTGAGGAAAGATGGCAGTTTTATCATTCTCTTTTCTGTTGCTTTGGGATTGCTGTGGTTTGAGTATGTTCCCCAAGATTTTCAGTGATGCAAACATACTCTCCACATTCTTTGTTAATGGCCTTTGGACACAGCCTCTCTGGGAAGTAGTTAGGGTTAGAAGAAATCACAAGGGGTGGCGCATGATGCCCTTAGTGGCTTTACACAAAGAGGAAGAGAGACCTGAGCTAGCCCTTGTGCTGTTTTATTACGTAATGCGTCTTCCAAGGGCAGAAGTTCCTCATGAGAAGCTAGCATCATACTCCGGGATTTCCCAGTCTCTAGAACCACAAGCTAAGTAAACCTCTGCTCTTTCCAAATTACCTGTTTCGTGGTAATACACTAATAGCAACAAAAAACTGAGGAAGACAGGGATAATTTTAGTCAAAGAGCGGGAAATGCAACCAACTATAGAATACAGAAATTAGTCGCTTAATGCCATTTTTTTTACAAGGCGTAGAAAGTTTTCTTCTTTTTCAAATAATTTTCTCCAAGTTTTGGAGTGATTAGTTTATCCCGTGTTTCGTATATTTAAGACCATTTGAGAATTTTAAGTTGCATAATATCATTTTAATTCATCGAACCCTATGTTTGTTACCTGTGTCTTTTTCCTTAAAGGATTGGAAGTTATGAAAAATAAGATCTTATTTTTCTTATTCCCCTTACTCTGAATGGTTCTTACTCATCCTCTGGACTCAGCTGACAAGTTACTTCCTAAGATGCCTCCCAGATTCCCTAGGTAAGACTAACCTGTTTTGTGTGTTCCCTCTTCACTATGTACTTTAATTCATTCATCTAGTAATGAATGAATGATTTTAATCACATGGTCTTGCCGAATAGCTTGTAAGTTTTCTTAAGCTTTGTTGTTTTCATATTGCTTCATTTTATTACTTTTGAAAGTAGACAATGGTCAGCCTTATCCTGTTTCACAGGTGGTTCCCTTGACCTGAGTGGATCCTTAATTAAAATGAATTTATACTAAATATAAAAATTTACGCACCAATACACATGAATTACAAAGAGATGTGATAATTTAAATTGTTATGTCACAGTCTCACAGGAATATGTAGATATTATTTGCTTTTAGCAAAAGCAGAGCCCTCTGACCTCCTTATCTCCTTTTTAAAATACTGCTTTTCAAGTTCAACATCAAAAGCAGCTGTCAGTCCACAGAGTGTACACTACAGAGTTTCAGTTGCTTTTGCAGTGCTAGTTAAACCTGAAAGACATTCTGAATTGCCTGCATTGCAGGTAAATAGCTATACATTAACGGGTTATGTTACTACAGTTTAACTGGGCTGGCTTCCAAGATATACAAACTTTGCATGTACGTTTCCACAGTATAAAAATACTTTTCTTTTCCTCAGAGTAATTAGCAGGTTGTACAAAAAGGTAGACAAATGAGAACTCACTGCTGTACAATAGCAAACCTTATGAGTATACAGTTTGATTTATGATGGAAGCTTGGAAGAGAAACCTAGAGAAAACTGGCAGAACATGAACTGGGGCCCAGAGGCGGGTGGCTATGAGGAAGGTAAGTACAGACTGAAAACATTTGGAGCTCTTGGTGCTCAGAGGAGGGAAAGTATTCATTTTTGAACTTTTCCTTTTTGGCTTTGGCTTTCTCCTTTTTTTTTTTTTTTTTTAAAACAGAGCCTCACTGTATGTTCCAGCCTGGCCTTGAATTCACTATGAAGCCCAGGCTGGCCTCAAACTCATTGCATCCCTCCTGCCTCAGCCTCAGGAGTGCTGAGATTTGACATGAGTGCCACTGCATCTAGCTGTGTTCAGCATTTTCATTCAACCTCATACATGTTTAGAGATGATTTGCTGAGAACTTTTGACCCTTTAGTCCAGATGCTGGCTGGATATTTTCAGTTGACTATCTTACCCTTATTGCCTCACAATAAGAATGCTTAGATCCCCTAAAACTTTTCTTTTTCCACTAGACTTGACTGTTTCATCAGTAATTCTCTAAGTTTGTCTGCTTGTAAAGCCAGTGTGGTGCACAGAGAAGCAACTCGCAGAATTCAAGTTACAACTGACTTTTGTCCTACCATGTCATCCAATAAGTCCTTAAGTCTTACTGACTCTTCCTTTATTCATCTTTAATTTATGCCAAGGTTTTTCAGTTCCTTGCCCACACTACCTTTTCAGTTAAGGTCACTTTTCAGCAGTAGATAAAGTGAACAATCTTGTAATGGGTTTACTTCATCTGTACCTTTCCCTGCACCATCTTGTATATTCAGTTATTGTTTCTCTTGCTTCTTAAAAGTCAGGCATGGGGTTCTTAATACAGGAGGCATTCAATAAATAGTTGTAATTTGTCTTGGTTACTTTTCTCTCATTGCTGAGACAAGATACCCAACACCCAAAGTTAAGGAAGGAAAGGTTTGTTTGGCTTACAGACTGTGGAAATTTAGGTCCGTAGTTGGTTGGCTCAGAGGCAGAGTAGCACATGGCAGGGGGCAAACCTTCATGGCCTCCGAGCACAGCAAAAACAGCCACAAAAGTGTGGAATGGCGGGCAAGCAGCCTTTCTACCTCCCTTACATTGTAAACAGGCTACTCCCACCCAGGGGGCGTGTAGCACTCATGTAATCTCCATGCCCTCCTCTTCCACAGGCTCAGGATGTATACAAAGTAAGCACCTTGGCTTCCTGCTGAGTCACTCAGCCAAACCCCTAGACTCCCCAAGTTGACACAATATATCAACCATAACATAATTCCACTGATATAAGACAGTAAAGTTAAATAGAATATATAGCAACAACAAACTCCATTGGACCAAATGACTCTCATGGAAGAAATGGACACTTTTCTGTGTATATGTACATACTCTATTATGAAAGTGGGTCCCTTCAAAGGTAAGGACGGCTCCAGAAATAAAACACTGAAATACCTTAACAGTTGGCTTTCTGACATTTTGCAAATTGTGAGAAGAAGTGTCAAGTAGCCTGTGAATTTTAGAAGTGGCAAAAGCATGTCAATCTATGTCCATACTGACCCATAGAACTTTCTGGAGTAATAAAAATGTCCAAATGGTAGGCTCTAGTTCCCTGTGGTTACTGAGTACTTGAACTGTGGCCAGGGTAACAGAGAAGCTAAAATTTTAACTTAAATTAAATGATCAAAGACTACCATATTGGACAAACACAGACCTATATTCATTTAAACTCTGTATATATCCATTATTTACATTATATAGCTAATATATAATTAATTCCAGAACATTTTTTGTCTAACATATCTACTAGAGAAGCAGTATTTTGGATGATAGAGATATACAAACTAAAAAAAATCCCTGCTCTAATAGATCTTCTTTTCTAATGAAAGGTAAATGCATTAAGCTGTTAAACCTATAGTATGTCGGGTAGTGGACATTTTGTGAAGGAAATAAAGCAGGTTATGGTAGGTTAGAGCCAGGTTATGGTATAGGATGCTATTTTTAGAAGGCCCATCAGAAAAGAACTCTAAAGTGACATTTGAGCAGAGACTCAAAAGCAAAGCAGGAGTGAGCTGTGAGGATGGAGGGAGATTCTAGAAGAATCAGCATGTACCACATCGTTGAGAAGGGGGTACACTTAATAAGACTGAAGAGCACCAGAGATGACCTAAAGGATTTTAGACTGAGCAACTAGGTCAATGAAACTTCCATTTATTAAGATGGGAAAGTCTAGAGAAGGACTGGTAGGTCTGTAGGGGAGAAATGAGGGTTCAATTTTCAACATGATATATTTGAGATGCATATTAGACATGCGAGGGAAAGTCCTAAGCAGCAGTGCAAGGTGGGGCTGCAGATGTGAATTTGGCCAACCATCATCATTTGGGTGGGTATAATTTCTTGGAGGATGAGTATACATAGTATGGAGGATTGGGTCACTATAACATACTGATTAGAGTCTGAGGACGTGTGAAAGACTCAACAAAGGAGACTGACAACTAGGGCCTAAGAAGACTGAGTCCTGAGTTAAGTGAGTGGAGAGTGTGTAAGGGGTGAAGGTGACCACCTCCACAAATGATACTGCGAAGTCAGGTGAGAACAGGCCATGAAATAGGGTCACTTGGGGTCACTAATTACCTTGACAAGTAAGATAAGAACACACTTCTCTTTTCCAGAAAAAAATATTACTAACAGGCAAACAATAGACTGGTGGATCTGGAGAACAATGCAAAATATGTGCATACTTTCTCTCTGGACTTACAGCCCACCAGGTAGTTTGCTCTTGGAGGGCATAAGGGAATTCCTCCTTTGGAATTTCCTCTTTATTTCTTCTTTCTTCTAATTTTCCCCTCCAGGGGCTTCGAGGGCTCCGGACATGGAGACATTAGGAACAACATCTCCAAAACATGCAAGCTTTTCTGTTATTAAAATCACTGACTTGTCACAATATCATATATCATTATCATTAAAAAATCTGTTTTTCATGACAAAGTAAACTTCTTTTATTAGTTTGATTTTTACACTTTCCACTTATACTTCTCAAAGTATAGTACAGTAATTCCAGTCCTGCTTTTCCTGACCCACATTAATTTTTGCAAGAGCATTTGTCACCTTTTGGTATAGTTGGTTGTTAACTGTGCTCATTGTTTTCTCACTATTCCTTCTGCTAGACATAAACCCCAGATGAACAATGATTTCCTCTTGTTTCACTCACTAATCGTACAGCGCACAGTTTGTGCTAGGTGCTCAGGAAGTTATTGGTGTATAAATGAATGTTGTATTCTCCAGGAGTCAGTATGGGGCCTGCTGCTTGCAGAAAGTATGTATCTGTGAGAGTGGAGGCATTGCCATGCCACAATTGCTTTATGACATTAATTGGCACACTGATTGGCAGAGTTTCATGGCAGCCGACCACCCTGAAAATAGAGGGTGGGGGTGGTCAAAGAGGTTGGCTCTCCTGGAGATAGGGAAACTGTGGGGGTGCTTATCTGTATTCCTAAACTTTGAAGTCTATAGCTGCTTTGTTTCCTTTGTTTGTATCCTCATGGGTGGTATGGATATCAGCTTGCCAAGTTTTGCTACTCACTTCTGTGTGTCCTGAGCATTTCTGAGTGAATGTTGGTTAGCATTTCTGTTCGGCTGACAGACATCCTATCCACACTCCCTTGACTTGTTTCCCTAATATCACACACTGGCAGTTAAAGCACCTGCGGTCATGCTGAGGAACAAATGTGAAGCAGTTTTAGTTTGTAAGAAAAACTCAAAATTTAAGATATGAACCATGAGTATATTTTCTGAATTTGAGATACACTGATTAAATACTTTTATTCCTGTGTTTTCATGCATAATTTTTAAATTTCTTGAAACTTTTAACATAGTGCAAGAGAATTACCCGTACAACAAACCAGACCAACTGAGCAAATAAAAACTTCCCCCTAAACAATGTGATCTCCTAAAAACAGGGTCATTCTATTACATAACCTAATATCACAACATCAAAATCAGAAACTGGTGCAGTGCTACCATGTAATTCTCCGACATCCATTCAGATGTCATCCACTGTCCAAGTGATAAATCCTTTAAGAAAAGGATCTACTTTACACATTATGTTGAGTTGTCAGTTCTCTTTCCTTTCCTTTGGAATAGTTTCTAAGTCTCCTTTTGTTTTTCATGGTTTGAACAATGTTGAAGTTACATGTGTATTCCTTTTTAGAATGCCCCTCAGTCTGAGTTTTCTGAAATATCTGCAATAACGGCATATTCTTACTGTATGTCTGTTTGATGATACAGTGTTTGGGCCCTCCCTAACTGGGAGGGAGGGGTCCTTTCAGGGCTGGCCAGTTCTTAGAAATAGCAAGCCACTCTCCCTGAGAGACTGCCTTTCATATGCAAATAAACCTATTCAGAGATCATACTCTGAGCCACCTCCCCCAGTATTGCTCACATACTCCAGGAAGCAATATTTCTTTCACTAATCACCCCAGGGCCCGGTACTAGAAACCCGAGGTAGGCTCTCGGTGTCAGAGGCCTGCTGGAATTACTTAAATCAGCCGATTGTGAACCCATTTGTTCTGCTTTACCTTGTGTTTCTTGTTGGACTCTATACCAACTCCTGGCCCTGCGACCTTTACCTTTCCTGCTTTTGCGTCCTGGCCAACATGTTGCTTCCCGGTCCACACCCACATGACACAGGGTGCTCCTCTGGGAACCGTGAGGAACGTACTGTAAATTCAGTGGCAACAGTCTCCTGATCTGTTGGCCTCACCATACCTGAATAATAATAAGATCTAAAACAACCTTCTCATGACTAAGCAGAGGCAATGCATTTTTCCTAAGGGTGTCATAGGTCTAACACTGGTCTCCTCATGGCCTCATATCGGATGGTGTGCAGTTTTGATTTGTCCCATTGCTGGCGATGGTCACTTGGCTTGATTAAGGTGATATTTGCCTGTCTTCTCCTCCAGGAAGCTATTTTATTCTACTTTGTAATGCAGCACTTTGTAATGATATAAATGTTCCAGTCTTCATTAAGTTTTTTATCTCTTCTTTATTTATTAAATTAATATGGACTCAGTTTCCTATTTTATTCAGTTATTTATTTTGGTGTCCAAGTTTTCAAGGTTTGACCAGCCAAAAACCGTTCGAGCTGGCATCTGTGTCCTTTTGACACGTCCCTGTAATTCTCTGGCACAAATTTTCTTACTTTCTGGCACAAAGAATACTCCAGATTATCTTGGAAACTTCCTTGCCCCAACACTGTTATTAAGCACTTCTCCAAGGAATCCTGCTTCTATGATATAGATGCTAGATGTATTCTCTGCAATTGGAGTATCACTGCTCCCAAACCCTATAATTGATTTTATAGAAAAAAATCTGTATGTACAGGTATACATCTCTCTCAGTTACTTTTCTCTCGTTGCTGAGACAAAATACCCAACACCCAAAATGAAGGAAAGAAAGGTTTATTTAGCTTACAGTTTGTGGAGGTTTCAGTCCATACTTGGCTGGTCCCGAGGCACAGTGGCACATGGCAGAGGGCAAACTGTTCAGGACAGCAGAGCACAGCAAAAACCACAAGCAAAAGGGAAGAATGGCGGCAAGCAGCCTCCTTTTCTCCCCTACATTGTAAACAGCCTGCCCCCACCCAGGGGGCGTGTAGCTCTTACACAGTCTCCATGCCCTGCTCTTCCACAGGCTCAGCATGTATACAAAGTAAGCACCCTGGCTTCCTGCTGAATCACATAGCTAACCTTTTAAACTTCCCAAATTAACACAATAAACAACATCCCAGAAGGGTAAGAGCATGTCCTTTTCACCCCAAGATCTACAACTGCTGAGTTACTGCTGAGTTACTCAGCTAAACCTCCAGACTCCCCAAGTTGACACAATGTATCAACCATAACAACATCTGAGTATGAATATATATAGACATACTGATCTAGATATACAGAGATATGCATACTTGTATGTGTGGGTACATGTGTATACTTATACATATGTGTATGTGTACACATGTATACATATGTGTGCATTTCTAGGCTTATACAAATTTATACATATGTTTCTTTTTTCTATGTATATATTTTAAAAACTGTAACTTTATACGAATAACTCCAATTTCAATCCAACATCATGCCGGGTCCATTCTCTTCATTCTCACTTTTTCTCTTCCTGTAACTCTCTCTTCCTCCTGCTAGAAACACAGCCGTCATTATCCTCAATGCATTTACTAATTTGTCGAGGATCCCTGGGTGTAATCAAGTCGATGACCACTGATCCCCATACGTACCTATGTGCCTCTTCACTGTGTTTTAGTTGTGAGTCCCCTGATGCTCCACCCCACCCTCACTGTAACATCCTATTTTCTAAAGTTTTGATACATTTTGCCAGTCTGCCCATATGTTTTATTTTAGGATTTATACTTACTGGAAAATTATATGTGCTTCAACAAATACTATTAAATATTATTGTATTCTTTATGGATCAATTGTTTCATGCTATACTGGAAATAAATGAAAATATGGTCTTCTTAGCCCTTAATGTGTTTGAGGAATAAAGAATGAAACTTAACATTTGTATTTTAGAATTAAAATAACATTTTTCTAAATTTTCAAATTATTAGAAGGTCAAGACATTACTTTTTGTGTGGATGGGAGGTTGACATGGATGGAGAGTACATCTCTCTGATCTGATGGACACTGGTCAGAAGACTGGCCAGTAAGATTGCTAGATCTCATCAAACATCTGATGAATATAACTCTCAGAGTCTGTATTACTTCATCTGTAAATGAAAGACTATTTGTACTGGTTGGGATGCATCTGGCTGTCATAAACAGAAAATGCTGAGTCAAATAGTTTCAATAATATAAACAGTCTTAACCTCCCACAACAAAGCCTTGATTTGAGACAGCGTCAGAAATGTGTGTGTGTGTGTGTATGTTTTCCTTTCCCTATTACTCTTGGCATGTTTGTTCTTAGGCTAGCAGCCTTCAAGGCCATAAATTGGCAGCAACAGAGCGAGGTATCTGTGCCTGTCCTAGCAACATCCAGTGGAATAGAAAAATTTTCCTTTACTGTACTATAATTATTGTTCTTAAGGAAGCATTTTCCAGAAGATCCAAAATAGTTCTAGCTTAAAATTGTATCACATGCCTGTGTGGAGACCAGTCAGTGATCAGGGGACTCATTGCGCAATGACTGCCTCTTATTAATTGTTCTTCATTCTTTGTAACTAATGGTGAGTCTTATTTTCCTTGAAGTTTTGGCTGGAGGTAGGAGATCAGATTTCTGGAAAGAAAAATGTGGAGGGTCTGGAAGATCATGACTGTTATGTGCAGGTAGCCAAACCAGGTTGTCTCAATTATATATATAATTTTTTTTTGTCCTTTTTAGATGGGGTCTCACTATGCAGTTCAGGCTGGTCTAGAGCTCACTTTGTGGCCCAGGCTGGCCTCCAGCTCACAACTATCCTCCTGCATCAGTCTCCTGAATGCTGGGATTACAGGTGTGCACCACCACGCCTGGCTGTCTCAATACTATATTATGATAAGTTCCCTTTCAGTTTTCTCCATTTTTTGTTTCATTGGCATTTTTATAAAGTGTCTAAGGAATCATGAGTTTAAAAATATTAATCTTAGCTCCTAGCATTAAGTTGGACACTTAGAAAATATCCTTTGTAATAGTGAAAGTCAGCATTATGTCTTACCATGTTTGTGGTAATGGCCGCTCATTTTTTTAAAGTTATCTTTAAATATTGCCTCTTCTGGTGCATCTACATTTTTACACATTTCATATAGTAATATTAGGTTGATGGATTTATCTTTCTTATTTATTTCAATAAAACATGTTGGACTTTTAAGCAATGAAATCTACCTTTGTTCTAATACAGATCTATTCTATTGCTCAGGTGTAAGTACAGCACATGTGTAGAGTTTGTTGACCATGCTTTGGATGTTTCTTCTACTGGACGTGACTACTTTTAATACATTAAATTGAATTAAACAACTTAATCATGTGGTATTATAAAAGTGTTCTCAAGGAAATTCAAATGATTATTTTCTTTGTTTACGTATTTTTTAGGGCTTTCTACATAGAACTCTGTATCTAAGTATCTAAGCCCCTGTCCAAAGCTCATTTCCATTTTTAAATAAATCTTTGGAAATTATTCAACATCTTTTCATCACTTTACCTATTTTCAAGGTACAAACTGGGGCAAATTAATAATTTTTAGATTGTATGACAGTAACTGTAGAAGTTATTTTAAGAAAAAATACTTGTTACGCTTTTCCAAACTAATATAGTTTGACTGGCAAAGTAATAATTTTTATAATTCTGCTTTTCTCCAATTGTGCATGTCCCTGCATGTATGATTGTTATAACCTGGCAGGTCCTCTTTCTGGTGGAGTCTAAAGGTGTAGATGGAGCAAACAATGTCAAGTATTTGGAACTAGAAAGAAGCAAGTCTACATATAATGGAAATTTTACCATGTTCATCTTGCTGTCTTCTGTGTAACACTGGACTTTCATAGACTCTTCTTTAATGGAAAACCATTTTCTTTATATTTGTGACCTCATTTGAACTTCACTTTATGAGTCCTCATTTTTAGCCACTACTTTCTCCTGTCCTATGCATAAATAATACTGGTTTCCAAATACTCAGTTCTAATACCTCAGGCAATTCAGCATGAACATGTGTAATACTCAGCATGTGCTTCTTATTTCAGATGGGCACCACTGTGCCGATGCTCACTTGTTCAGGCCAGACGTTCTAGTACATTCTAAATTCCGAACCTCTTCCTCATCTCACACACAGTGAGCCAACTACCTTCATGTCACTCCAGTCTATCTGCTTCTTTCCATTTCCTCTGCCACTCTTGAGAGTGCAGGTGTCCTTTCCTTGGATCACTGGAAATTACCTTCTAATCAATCTTCTTGCTCCCACCCAGAGAGATCCTGGTAGAAATTAGCCTGATCATCATACTTCCTTCCCCAAGATAGGTCAGAACCATCGTGTAAACCCTAAATACAAAAGGATGCATGCAGTGTATCGTGTTCTGAACCTGATGCCATACTTGGTCTCTACTGCCGCTCCTCACCTCGCAGTTTTAATTCCAACCAAACTTGCAGTTTTCCCAGTGTGGTAGTGGTACCTTCCAGGTACCACACACACATTACCTCTTTTGGGAAACTAGCCTAGACTTTCCCCCACTCAACGCAAGACTGTGCATTCTATACTTACACACTTATCCCACTCTGGGAATGAATAATTTAATGACTTTTTAGTTTACAAATCTATATAGCAAATAACTGTTTAATTGGTCTTATCTATGTTCTGTCTCATGTATCACTAACCCGAAGGAACAAGTAAATTGCGCTCAGATTGTATCACAGTGTCCAGTGGCACATGCATAGGAAGGAGTATCCCTGGCTTTCTCTATATCTGTTGGGAAGCAAAGATATTAATTATAACAATTTATCACTATGGTGGTGCTAAACAGGTCGTACTTTTCCACCTCTCACAACTTCCCAGAAATATAGCTAAAAGTTCTATTCGAAAGTGTTTTCTTTTGAAGATTTATTTCCACCCTTAACTCATGTTTTACTCAATCGCAGCTATTTCTTATGTACTGTTCCTAAGACAAAGTGTAACAGTTTTCTTTTCTCCTATTTTGGTAGTCTTCACTTTGAATAACTGAGATTGAAGTCAAAGATTTTAATCATTACAGTGAAGTCTGGTGACTTTAGTTTTGTCATGAGGAATTCACTGTGTACTCTGTATTTTCTGAAAATTCTATTTTGATTCTCAGCATGTAAAACAAGATGATCTGATTCTTTTTTAATGTAGTTTTATTTTTATTAATACAGTGAGGTTTGCAAACTGTTTATTTTCTGTCTTGGGTATTTGGATAGTTGAGTAACTTATGGTTTTTTTATTTCTTCTCCTTTGGTGGGAAGTTTTTTTCTCTGTAGGAGCTGTATCTTCTACATATTTGTTCATTTAATTTTACTTTTGGTACTGAGGATTAAACCCAGTGCCTTGTGCACGCTAAACATATTTTCTACCACTGAACTACACTCAGAGAGCGACCCGAATATTTATCCGTGCTGCCAAACCATTCTAACACGAGTGTTGCAGAATGATAGCTAGTTCATTATGTGCAGAGATGAAGTGTTTCAGGAACTCATAAAGGCCACTATGAGGATGACTTATTTGGGGCTTCAGTTAGTAAAATTCAAAGAGAGAAGATTCAATAGTTACAGGATTGATTCATCTCTGTGTTTCTTGACTAATGTCTGGTTGTTGACAGTAACTTTTTGGGGGACTTTAGCTGGTTGGCTTGAATGCCTTAATGGGCTACATTGGCCTTTTCAGTGTGTAGTGATAGAGTTTGAAGAAACTTTCAAAAACCAGAAAACAAACAACAAATTGGTATATGCCTATATTGTCAGCTATTCAAGAGACTGATGTGGGATGATCCAGGATTGAGGTCGGCCTATACTTACATACCTATCCC
This sequence comes from Dinomys branickii, assembly GCA_004027595.1. Classification (NCBI taxonomy): domain Eukaryota; kingdom Metazoa; phylum Chordata; class Mammalia; order Rodentia; family Dinomyidae; genus Dinomys; species Dinomys branickii. The sequence goes on along the minus strand of PVLD010001043.1, from coordinate 155,844 downwards.
AGAATGAGACTGTCTCTAAATTTAAAAAAAAAAAAAAAGGGTTGTAGTTCAGTGGTAGGGCACTTGCATAGCATGTGTGTGGCTACTATGGTTTGGGGTTGCTTTGCCAGGGGACAATATAATACAGGACACATATTTTAAAGATTATGAATGATATACAAAAGAGTACAAGAAATCTGTCCACACACTAAAGACCAGAGAATCTAACTGAGGGCCTGGATCCCACAGAAATGTCCTTCATGAGCCCAGCTGAAGACCTAGAGCCCATAACAGTGCCTCTCATGGATCCAACTGGAGGCCTAGGGCCCATGACAATGTCTCATGTAGGTCTGTTTTACATATCTGTGCTGGAAGGCCCAAAGGTCAGTGCTGGAGTCTGGAAAGTCTGTGGCAGCAGGATGAAGGATCTGTGCTAGCCGGCTGAGGGATCTGCACTGGACTCAGGAAGCCATGTGCAAGATAAGAACCAGCGCTCCCCTGAAAGGTACCACAGTCGTCCTCGGCACCAGTGAGGTCCCAAGCTCCTGCGATGATCAGAACAGCCGAGTTCCCATCAGGAAAGCCAAGGAGGCAAGCTTCTCTAGGGGACTGCCAGTACACCATTTTCTCTTCCAGAACCAGGAAGTGATGGTCAAAGTGAGGACCAGAGCTCCCCCAGAGTGAACCAAAGCCATTCTCAGTGCCAAGAAGGTCCCGAGCTCCTCGGAGGATGAAAACAGCCAAGTTCATCAGGAAAGCCAGCATGACGAGCTCCTCCTCGAGAACGAAGAGCTTCTCACAGCTTCTACCAGCTCCCAACAGCCTTGCTCAGTTCCCAACAGCCTCACCTCTTCTCCAGTTCTGCCTCTTATACTGCTGGCAACAGTCCCCAGGTGGGCCCCCCACACCCACCACGCCTACTCAGTTCAGCTGGATGTTACAAGTTGCCCACCAGTTGTCAATCCACCACAGTGGCCTTGGGCACAATCCCTTCTATGGCAAATAAAAACAAGAAAAAAGCACAAACAAAAGAACACTGAAGGTTTGTCATTTTTATGATCTAACTCTGGAAATTGCAAAGTGCCTTTTCCACATACACTGTTGGAGGTGCTAATAAATACCTGTGAAAGTTCCAGGGGAGAATGTCATTTGATAGGAGACCGTGTGAGAAGAGAAATGTTGTGGTGCCCCTCTTTGGAAAACATAACATCTCAGCATACATTTTCACAATATAGATTCTGGTGATAACAATGGTATTACTGTGGTTTTCCTGAACTCTTTTATTTTAGCTTTGTCAAAGGACATTTAAACACTATTTCTTTTTTTTTTTTTTTTTTGCGGTACTGGGGATCGAACTCAGGACCCTGAGCTTGCTAGGTAAGCGCTTATTCCACTGAGCTATATCCCCAGCCCCTTAAACGCTATTTCTAATGCCTATGTTTAAAATGATGAAAATAATAGATACTTATCACAGGAAACTTGAAAAATAAGCAAAAGTAGCCAAGTAGAAATATGTGTCGTGAGTTACTTGACAAATCTCTGAATTCTAAGGACTTTTCATTTTATTTTAGATCTATGATACACATTTTTAATAAATCTTTGCTTGTATCTTCTGTTTCCATAATATATGTTTCTAGAGGTTTGTATGTTGTGGGTTTATCACACAGAAAAGCAGCATATGTTTTCTTTCATGAAAGGTTGATTTGTTAGTGATATTATAGACATCTTACCTTGCATATTCAAGAAAAATAGTTTTAATGTTTGTTGTTAGCCTTTATCTAATCTCAGAATTATCACCCAAGGACAGGGTTGAAAAAGGAATAGGGTAAGGTACCTAATTATCATCTAATCATTTGTGTAGAATACTGTAGGAAAAAATACCACTGGTCCAAGAAATAATTAAATACTAGTTTTGAGCATATCATCCGTTAATTCAATTCTGAACTAATTGCAACTAAAAAGCTGGGTTTTTTTATAAATGAAACCTAATTATTTGGTAATTGTGAGAAATGGTTCAGTACAACTGTAGAAATTACAGACACTTTTCCAAAAAGTTTTTCAAATCAAATTCATTTCATGAATGACTGGAGTGATACCCCACCCCTGTCCCAAGTATGTTCAACTAGTCTTTTTTTGGTGCCAGGAATCAAACTCAGGACCTTTTGCTTACCAGGCAGGTGCTATGCAACTGAGCTATCTCCCTGGCATCAACTAGTCTTTGTCTTTACATTTTGATAGAAAGGAACAATCCATAAACAATATTTTTAGCTCACCTTTTGTAAATTTTAGGATTTGTAAATCATACTAAAACAGTGTAAGGGAAATCAATCTAACATTAGAAGAATAATTTAAGTAATGCTGAAACTTCATGAGAAATCCATTGGCTTATTCCTGGTATATCTAAAATAGCAGTGGAGAGACTGTTCCTAATCCTTATATAAAATAAAAATGTCACAGTGTAGAGAAGACATTTTATACTGTTACAGCTGCTCTACTGTGGGCCAAGTCAATATCAATGCTAAATCTAGGACTATTTTGTGAATATAAGAATAAGCAGTCATCTGTCAAGTCATATTTCAAGAAATGAGAAATAAAACATAGTGCCTCCCCCATCCACACTGAGTTTTGGAAGGCTCATAGGCGGTGCTACCCTTTGCCCCATCCCCTACTCATTAAGCTAGTGATGGAAATCTCAGCTGAAGCATCCTAAGAGCTGGGTTCTTACTATATGACTTTGAGCAAATCATTTAATTTCTTTAGATTTTAGTTTCTTAATGATAATAAGAGGAAGTAGACTAGAGTGATCTCAGTGCTTCTAATCATGGTTTGATTTGTAGCTTCATGTGAAAGCTGAAAACTGCCAATCTGGAATTCATTATCAAATGTTAATTTTATATGCGCAGAGGAGGGTGCCTTTAACCCACATTCCTTTGTAACTTGTCTCAGAGGTTCCTACCTGAGAAGCAGTTTATATCTTTTAGTCATTCCAGCCAACTAGCTATTTATGTGGCATTTAATACCAGTCCCTAATTTCCTGACAAGAGAAGGAAAAAAATCATATCACTTTCATTATAAAAAAATCTATCAAGCTGCTTCTAAAAAGATGCTTATTTGCAAACAAGTTTTGGATCCCTTGCTACTGTCGTAGTGTGGAGGACGTACTGCAGCCTCAGTTCTCTTGCTGTAGCACTCCAGCTGATATTTAGTGGTTAAATAAAGTGTCTTATAACTTTTATCATCTAAACCCAGGAAGGGTTCTCCAGTTCCCTTGGAAGAACTGAGCTGGTTACAGATTACAATTTCTCTGCCTGCTTTTAGTCAAATGATTATTAGAAGGGGAGTAGAAGAAAAAGGTAGGAATTTGTTAAAAAAGAGAGATTAACTTTGGTGGTGGGGCATAAAATAATATATTTTTCTTTTTTTTAAAGGATGTTTTATCCATCCACCATTATTGGTGGAATAAATTATTACTACTGTATTTGTATTTTGGCTTACAAAAACATAAGAGGGATATTTTCAAACATGTAAATTGCTCACAAAAATTTAAAGTTATATTTTATATTAATATATTCTTATACATTTTATATTTGTTAAGATGATTATAATTTTGCAGATGATTATAGTTAATTTTTTTATACTGAAACATTTTCAATGTAAGGAAGAAAGTGGAAAAAATGCAGGAATTATTTAGAGATTTAAATTTAATGGAAAATTTCCCAAACTATGCTCTCAGCTTTCTGGCACAAAATTTTTCCTGAATCCACAAACAGTCCCTGTGGCTATAAAAGGAGACATCTTCACTTTATTACTTTTCTCCCTATAAGTGGTTATGCAATCAGCATTACTAAGGCAAATATAAAATGATCTCTAATTGCACTGCTCTGAAGAATTTATTTGTTTTTAACACTTCCTGTAGCTTACAGTGAGTGCATCCAGTACTGAACTAAGGAAGTATTGCAAGTTACTGAGCCATGACTAATTTATTACCTGTAGAAGTGCCTGTACACTTAATAAGGTGTTAATTGCATTCAGGTGACACAACTGTAGTGGAAAGATAATTTGGTGCACCTTATCAGAGCTGACGAAACTGTGGAGAGCCTTCAGGTTCCATTGCAGAAGGACAGGCAGTGTCTTGCAGCTCAGCAGCCTTTGATAATGGACACTTAGCAGGCTGGCTAGTAAATGCCATTTATCCTATCACCATTAATGAAAGGCATTTCAATTAATAATTAGAGAAAATTGAAGCTTTATTCTTTAACATTTTGACTTGCTGTCTTTTAAAAACGTATTAGTGTGACCAACAGGAATATAAATTGTTTACTTAAATACTGCTTATCTGTCAATAAATCAATTAAGATTTTCATGCAGCCTACTCTGACACCTGATCATATTCATATAAAAAGTGAAAAATTTGATGAACCACCCCTAAGTCCACATATTTAAAAAAATGAGGGTGTGAGAAAAGATTGTGTATAGGTGAAAGGACTAAATGCAAAATCGTAAGTGTTTGAAGTCTATTGCAGTACACAGGCTTGTTGTCAAAGGTGTATAGCAGAGATCATGTGCTAAACTTTTGCTCTCTGGGAAAATTTCACACATTATTCTACTACTTTGGATTCAAGATTACTAACTGCTCTGCATGTGATGTTTTGAAGATAACAAATTATTAGCATTTGTAGTAGATCCATAAATTATAAACCAAAATAAGTACATATGGAATTTAAAATGTTTGAGATTAAAAAAAATGTTTTAGGCTTATAAAATCATGATCACCTTTAAGGTTCAGGTTGCTACATCCTTATCTTTTCACAGTTCATTCTGTAGGATAAACTGTTTGATGTTTATAGTTTCATCAGTTTTCTTTTGGTTTTATGTAGACAGAGCATTGTAATAAATGTAATAGTTATTTAATAAAATAATAGCTGGCATTTACTGAGCACAAGCTCTGGCCTAAATAATATATTTTAAAGTTAAGTGAAAGTTGTTTTGTTCCACAGCCACCCATGGCTATGAGATGTGTTTTCCTTTTGTAGAATCAGGAGTGTTTCACTTATCTGATCTTTCTTCTTTTCTCTTCCTTCTATTTTTCTCTTTCCCTCTCCTCCCCCTACTCTTTGGTTTACTTAAATTACAAAATGGAATTTGGAGAGATCGTAGAGGGCTCAACAATATTCTCACATGAGAAAATCCTGATGGAGAGGTTTTTGGCACAGCTGCATCTGTCTACTGAAAGGTTATAAAGATTACCCCTATTTAAAGTTAGATATTTCAGGGATAGTTATGTTAACAAATTGGACTTAAAGAAATTATCTATTGATAATGTAATTTGCAAATTATAATTAGAAATTTAAGCATGACTCCTTTAGCTTTGCCTTTCTGTGGTTGATTCTGAATTGTGTGGCTCTGAGTCAGTAACATATTGCTCAGGAAATATTGTTCTGATAATGAAAACTGTGGAGAAAGGAAAAGAATCACGTGAGAAGTTGTAGGAATACTCATTTATGTTCACTATTATATATTTTCTCCAGATGTTCCTGGCTATTAACATAAAAGATTTGAAAGGTGCTGAAAAAATTATAATTTAGGGAATTTTAAGGGTTAAATATAATCTTGAGTGAGGAGAAATATGATTCAGTACTAATTAAGTAGTCTTTCTAACCTTTCCCCCTTTCAGTCCTATCATATTTTATGCATGTGACATCTAGTTTACTTGAGTATTAGAATTTTTCTAATAGGAAAAAGGCAACAATAAAAATTCAACAAGCATCTTGAGATGCATAGTGATCAGGTTACTGGGAAAGGTTAATGTGAGCAAAGAATACTATACTGGGATGTGAAGATGTGAGCCCTAAGGACATTGCTAAATAGTATGTGAACATATAGGGGCTCTCCGTCCCTCTCTGTCTCTCCCCGCCTCTCCCCCTCCCTCTCTGTCAAATAGGGAGGTGAAACGCTCCATTTATATAATATAAATTTTTACAAGACTTTCTGGAAGAGATAATTAATTTCTTAGTGAGTAATACAGAAAATTCTCATAAAGAAAGTAATATTTGAGCTGCATCTGGAAATAAATGTAAGATTTAGAAATATTCCAGGTAGAAGTGACAGAATTAGAAAAGGCCTAATAGAAACAGTCTATGAAATTCACTGGATGGAGGATGGGAGCTAATGACAATCTGGAGGAAGACTATGATAGTAAAGGAAAGCAGAAAACAAATTTAAGGAAAATTGTGAAAGAGGACTCATTATGTGTCTCATGCCCAGGATGTGAATGTCTCTTGGTTTACTGTGGCTGTAGATTTGGATCCTTAGGTTGGCAAGTCCAAAAACAAATGATTTTACCAGGTTAACCAAGAGTAATTCAGCTCAGGGAAACTGACAAGCCCCTAATGAAACCACACACACACACACACACACACACACACACACACACACACACACGACAGAGACAGAGAGAGAGAGTGACAGAGAGAGAGACAGAGAGACAGAGAAAGAGAGAGAGAGAGAGAGAGAGAGAAAGTTTTGGACAACTTGCAAAGAAAATGTAGTGGGGAGTAAAGAAATGAAAGTTGGCTTAACTTCTAGTCTGTTAAGGATATTCAATAAGTAAAACTTATCAGACTTCACTTATTTGTTGGTTTAAACAAAATCATTCTATTATCTGATGTGAAAACTACCATCTTCTTAGTCTTGTCCCACACCTTAATGATACCATTTGCAAATGTTTACTGTTTTTCCTTTTTTCTAACCATTGTCTAGGAAACTTTATGACCTATTTCATGACTTATTCAGCAGGCGCCTTTATTTTGAGTTTCATTTGGAAGACCTTGGAGCGATTCCTGGGTTGCCTCTGTGGAGATGAATTCTCTTAAGCTACCCCTCCAATTTGCCTGCACTACTGACTTGCCCAAGGTGCTGCTGGGTTTCTTAAGCCACCCTTTGGAGCTTTCCTTGACAGTGAGTGTCTAGTTACCAGGGTGCTGCCTTTGTCCCAGCTTCTGCACATCTTGTCCCAGCTGCAGTTATGAGCTGTACTGGACCTTAATTAACATTCTGGGCCCCAGCTCTTGCCCAGGAGTGGTCCTGCCATAGGAAAATGTTATGCCTTTCTCTGTGATTTATTCCTATATCAGAATTATTTTACTGTTTTAAGTAAAAACTTTTTTCAGCTATCTTTGCTTTGCTTAACACACACAGACACATACACTCTCTCTCTCTCTCTTTCTGTCTCTCTCTTACCAACACACACAGGCCTTTCCTTCCCTCATATGCAGAACCATCATGTTGACCAAAATCAGACTTCGCAATCTCCTTTGACTTTGGAGCCCTGATGAGTCCAGATCTTTGGATCAGCCTTGATGATGAATTTATCTCTAGATGCTGACCACTATCTCTACAATTTAGCTTCTGTTACCTGCCCTGGTTTTGTCATATGTAATCTCAGTAGCAGCATGATCCATTTAGAAATTAGAAATTAACCATAGAGGCTCATATCTCTTCTGTGTGACCCATTTAATAATTAACGTATAATTAATTAATTTTACTGTTGTTGCTGTTTTTGCTCTGCTGTAAGGAGAAGGTCTATAATTTGTTCTTGGGATAGGTTTCCACATTTGGAAGGAATGAAAATTATTCATTAGGACAAGCTGAGAGGAAATGTGCGTATCTAACTTTTGGGTCTCTTTTTTTCCCTAAGGAAGAGAAACAAGGTCCTTGGAGTTGCTGATAGCTTAGAGCTGGAGATTCACCTAGATAATCAGTAACCATTGCTGTAGAAAGAGGAAGACAGAGACAAAAAGAAGAGCGTACTGCTGGGTAATAGGAAATGCAAGCATGAGAAGAGACATGAGTTTCAGGTTCATTCAGGTAGTGGTCTGAACCTACTCTGCATGTGTGCTGGGACTGATGGAAGAAAGATGTGTACGTGATTAGAAGAACAGGCCACAGGAACTCTTGTCTTGGGGGCCAGGGAATGGCATGCATGCAGCGAAGTTTGGTCTAGAGAAGGCAGAGGTGCTGGATCATTGTCCTCCTATAAGGATAGATTTTCCAGGGCAGGGAAGTTTTTTGGACTCAGCAATGCGGCTCTGGGAAGGTAGTGGAGAGCCAGCATCCAGTCCATGCCACATGTATCAACAAAGTGCAGTGTCAGCTGCAGATTGAGAGATGCCCTCATGCCTCCCTTTCTGAGCATTGCCATATCTGATTAAGTTTTGCGTAAGTCCTAGAACCCTTAACTGATCCAGGGTATAGGTAGGAGGCCTGTTGATTTCCGCTCAGTATGATGGGGCTCAGTCCGGCTCAGAGTTCATGCAAAACGTAAAGACGCATGGCACTGCTTGCCTTGCAAGTAACAAACAACTCTTGAGGCCACACAGCAGTTGGTGGGATTGACAAATAGATGAGATAATGATATTGGTTGTGGTGAGGATGTATATGCATTGTTTCTACCACACATCAAACATGTCCAATTCAGTCTCTGCTCATCCAGGACTCTCATAATATCATATAGGCAGTCACATTATCTTCAGTGGAATGCACGTTAAGCTAATTGGAAATAACTAACACAGAGTTGAGTAATTGGAGAAGTTTTGGCATTCTAAATTGCTAGTATAATAGAGAGATAAATGCATTTGTCTCTGTCATGGAATGTCTGCCAAGATATTTAAAACATAAACATTTAGTTTCAGGGCATCCTCTTCCCTAGCATATTGGGATATTTTGGAAATTCTTATGTGTTCTCATCTTTCTATATACTTGCAATCTTGTACTTTACTGTTACTGTAAATAACTCAGAAATTTGAAAAATTAGAAGTATTTTTAGATTTACTTTGAGCTTCATAACTAAATGCATGTTTCTGTCTATTGTGAGCAGCAACTTTATACTTTTTTTCTGTTAGAGTAAATACAGGAAGAGTCCACATTTTGTGTGACTGTACTGCTTCAAATTTTACTTTGGGAGTTTTTCCTTACTCTTTCACCAAAGTAGGTCCCTTTGTCTTATCAAAAGTTACTTAGGGGCTCCTATTTCCAGTGGTGTATACAGTGTGGTCCCACAATGGATAGGGATACATATGCCAGGAAAGGTGACATTTGTCAGAGAAAGGTTGATTTAGTTATATAAAGGCTGAGATTCTTATGCTATAGTCAGGCAGAATCTCTAGCAGGAAGTGGGGAATGCTGAGGTCAGTATCTATGTATTTAGGATCCATTTGCACAGGACCTTGATTTGAAAAATGCCCAATCCAAGGCAGCTGAAGAGAGAAAGGGAGTTACAGAGAAGAGCAAATGACCAAGATGCAGAGCAGCTCAAGTGTGTGTGGGGGGCCTTGGGGTGTGGGGCAGTGGCACTCAGGCAGCATTGATTTCTTCTCCTTGTTGGCTTCTGCTGTAACTCGCAAGTCAAATTTCTGCAAGCACAGCAGCACCAAGAAAATGAAACCCGACAACCTTCACATTAAACAATTACTGCTTCTGGTAAATCATTCAAGCCTCATGTCCATGTTCCTGCCCAGGAGAAGCAATAATCTCCTTCGGAGAACAGTTCAGGAGCCTGTTAGAGCAACACTGTCGCCTCATTTTCAGAATGGTTCTGGCTCCATATGACAAAATCCAGGACCACAAATGAAAAAGCTAGTTTTTTTCATCCACACTACCGGGCAAGCTCTGCTGAGGTTTGAGAAAAGAGTAGGTCCTGTGCAAAAGGAACTCCAATCTGTGCAGATTTATTTTTAAATACTATGATTTTTTTTCTTTTGGTAGCACTAAGTTAAGAATAATAATAAGGTCATAAAATTATCCACACAATTTATCAGCCAGTCTTGGGTATAAATCTTATCTCTGGGACCTATCAATAAAACAGAATCTCCAAAGGATTTCCGTTGTGGACAGCTCCCTTCCTAGATCATGAAAACCAAGGAGAAATTTCTACAGGTCAATTTTCCTCAACAAGTCTTTTGAAGACTCCCTTTGTGTGGCCCATTTTATGGTTGATGGAGTCTATACATATTTCAGTATGAGCTAAACCTCAGTGCCCATGTCAGGATTGCTATGCCACCAGCTTTTCTAAGATGTCTTGTACAGGTCTTGTTTGTTTTCTAAAGCATATCCTAAGTCCGAGGAGTGTGTTGAAAAATGTTTTTGACCTTCTTGCATGCCTCCCTAAGACATAAGCGAGGATACCATTTTCCTTGATTCCTGTATATTAATTGTTTCTTTGCTTACATTCTCTCAGATCCAGTACCTGCTCCACATGATCTGAAATATATCCATGTCCTTTCCTTCCCATGCATATTTTCTGTGATTTTTTTCAGATCATAAGTTTTTAAGAAGAGATTGAAGAATTCTCTTTTTCAAATATTCCTTTTAGTTTCTAGCTAGGAGCTTAGTCAGTAAAAGCTCAAAGATTAAAAAGGAATCAAAGTAAGTACATAAAATATAATTTCAACTTGTTCACATTGAAATTATTATATTTTATGGCAGTAGTTGCCCTTAAGGAATAGTTACTCTATTATTAGATTCTTTCTATTATTAGTTCTTTTCAGACATAGTAGGTATCCTTTGTGCATATGTGTGTATGCGTGTAAAACACAACAATGACAAAAACCCACATTGTGTGACTTGTTCACATGGCATGTAGAAATAAAAAGAATTGCAGAAAAGAAAATATGGTTCAAAGGATAAAAAGAAAATGATGAGTAAATTATTGTCTGTAACTTCAGTGGTTGATGTACAAGTATCCTAAGAATTTTTGTAATCAAGGACTTATCCACATTTTCCCATGCACTGTAAAGCCAAGATTTCCTGACACCTGCCAAATAACTATTCCATTCTAACTTGGAATGAAATAACCAAGTAACTAGATTTTCATATGATTCCAGAGTTTATTATTTGCTACACGGAGCAAAACATTAAGCTGATATTTACAAACTTAGTGAACTGAATTCTAAGATTCATCTTGAGCTGCCTTTACATAGTGAAACTCAGACAGATATGTTAAATTTGTACCTCAACACTTCCAAATTCATACAACTCTTAAGACACATAAACAAGAGTATAGAAGATGGTGAAATCACTTTCCAACAAAATATCTTCAGCAAAACTTGTCGATATCTAGAATAGGCTTTTGCATTTTGGGGGCATCAAAAGTGTTAGTGAAAGCAAAAGAGAGCATTCATATTGTTAATTAAAATATGAACTTGCATTAGGAATTTCATCAGAAGAAATTTTCTTGGAAATCTTCCTATTCTCTGAGAAAAAAGTTTTGATTTCTTTAATCACTTCTGATGAAGCCAGGATGAAAGCAAACCGAGGAGCTGTTTGTTTTCAACTCGTAGGTTACTCAAGTAGGGAGCGAAAGCTTGAAATGATTCAACAAAGTTTTATTGCAGCTCTTTTCTACAAATACGAGTTTTCACATGCCGTGAAATTTGATACTTTATTTTCAACCTGTCAGTTGCAGATTTCTGTGTAAGTGTGAGATACCTGAAAAGAGGAGCCAGGTCACTTAATTTATGGTTGAAACTGTTTCAGAGCCAGAATGATGATAGTCAGGCTTTACAGTGGGAGAAAGACTGCTATCTATGGACTTTTAAGATGGCTTGTATAATTTGTAGTATTATAAGAACTAGTGTGTTAAGTTATAACAGTCATACATTTTGGCCCTCCTTCTCATGGGTTCCACATCCACAGATTCAACAAACAGCAGATGGAAAATATTTTAAAATGCATTTGCAGGACTGGAGATATAACTCAGTGGCACAAGTGCCTGCCTAGCAAGCGTAAGGTCTTGAGTTTGATTCCCAGTACCAAAAAAAAAAAAAGAAAAAAACCTAAAATGCATTTGCAATGAGTAGGAAGAGAATTTTTCTCATCAGCCCTTGAGTAACATAGTACAACAATTATTTCAAACCATTTACACTGTATTAGGTATTATCAGTGATTTAGAGATGATTCAAAGTATATAGGAGATTGTGCATAAATTATGCCATTTTGCTATCTAGGGGAAGGGGGTCCTGGAAGCAGTTTCCCACAGGTGACAAAGGGAGACTGTACCGGTACAGCTCCAAACCTTTTTAGGTGCTGTATGTCGTATTTATAGTGTTTGCTTAATCACTCCACAGACCCTATCCAAAGTCTGGCTTAAGCATTAGTTGTCAGTCTTTCTTCATTTGGCCCACCTTTTCCTTCCTTTTGTATTTTAAACTTGGGCAAATTAATTTCTCCATCTACTTTATTCATACAGTAGCTTTATACTTATCTGTGTTGTGACTAATGATACTATAAACACAGTTATTTATATATTTATCTCTTTAATGGAAGTGTAGATTTTACCAAGGCAGTGATCAGTTATTCATTTTTGTAATCTAACATAATGCTTGGACAAGTGGTTCTATTTGTAAGTAAAAAAAAACCAAACAAATGTATGTGTGAGGGAATTCATGTGTTAACTTGAACTAGTACATAAATGAATAAATGAATCTTTCATATCTTTTCACAGTGATCTTTTTCTCTCCTGCCTTTGGACCTTTAAATCAACATTATTGAACTATAGTTTATGTAAAATAAATCATACCTGTTTGAAATGAACAATTCTAGGAATTTTGAACACTCATAAAGCCATCACTACAATGAAGATGCAGAGCATTTCCACGGCCCGAGAGGTTCCCGAATCCCTTTTGGGACCTATTTCTCCTTCTAATTGTCCCAAGTGACAGTTCATCTGCATCTGTCATTGTACACTGGTTTGTCGTTTTTACAGTGCCAGGTAAATGAAGTCATAAGCTATGTGGTTTTTTAATTAGGTTGATTTTTTATTCAGCATAGTGATTTGCATGTACCAGTAGTTCATTCTTTTTTATTTCTAAGTAATATTCCATTTTGCACAGATACTATCTGTATTTATTCATGCATCTGTTGAGAGATATTGTGATGGTTCCAGGCTTTGACATTTATGAAGGTAGCTTCCATCAGTCATTTTAAAATATGCCATTCCAATAAGCTTACAGTGATAACTCATTTTTCTGTCTAATAATGTTGAATATCTTTTCAGGTACTGGTTGGCCAATCACACTGATTTTTTTTTTTTGGTATGGCTTTGTCTTTGTTTCCTTTTATGGTTCATGCTTTTGTCTGTGTCTGTGTGTCTGTGTGTCTCTGTGTGTGTGCGTCTATCTGTGTGTGTGTATGTGTGTGTGTGTGTGTGTGTGTGTGTGTGTGTGTTATCTAAAGAGAAATTTTTGTTCAATTTAGGATCCTTAGGACCCTAACTACTTTCTCTTGTACTTTCTCCAACTTTTGAAGCTTAGCTTTCATATTTAGACCTAGAATCCATTTCATTCTTGTCAAGGGCTTATGTTTGCTTCAATTTTTACCGTATACAGATCCAGTTGTTCTAGTTCGTTGAAGTCTTGACTTTCCCTAATCAATCGCATTCACCTTTGTTTAAAGTCAAATGATTGGGGCTGGGGATATAGCTCAGTGGTGCAGCGCTTGCCTAGCAAGTGCAAGGTCCTGAGTTCAACTCTCAGCACTTAAAAAAGAAAATCAAATAATTGTGCTCTGATGTTCACCACAACATTGTTCATAACGCTTACATTATGCAGTCAAGCTAAATAACCACCCATGGATGAATGGTGTCTTGATCAGTTTTGTGCTACCACAACAGAATACACAGGCAGGATAATTTATAATGAACAGAAATTTATTGGCTTATGGCTCTGGAGACTTGGAAGTCCAAAATTAGGGGCCTCGCATCTGGTAAGGCATCTTGCAAGGGCAAAGAAAAAGTTAGGATATTGTTTCCAACACATGCTTTCTTAGGAGATCGTAACAAATGGATAAAACAATGTGGTCTACATCCACAATGGAAGTGATACTGAGCATTTATAAAGAAGGAAGTCCTGTCATTTGCAGATACTTAGATGAACCTGGATGATATTATTTTGTTAAATGACATTAGCCCACCATAGAACGATATATCCCACACAATGTCACTTGTGTCTGAACTGTGTAAAAATCTAACTCACAGAAGCAGGGTAGAATGGCAGTCCATGACATTTGTGGAGTGGGAGCAATAGGGAAAGATACACAAAATTACACCTAGTTAGGGACCATCAGGTGACAGTACTTCATAACAGCATACTACATATTTGAGAACTACAAATAATTTTAATTTACAAATAATTACATAATTTACAAATAATTACAATAATTTATAATAATCCTAATTGACAAAATGTTTGTACATCTTTATGAGGTACAGTGTAATGGTTCAGTATATTTATACATTGTGTGTTGATCAACTCAGGATACTTAGTTATCTGTCACCTCAGTTATAACTTTTTTGTAGTGAAAACATCAATATTCTCTTTAACTATTTTTAATTATGTGGTCCAATATTGTTTAAAAAGAATCAGTAGAATGTATAATAGAATATCAAAGCTTACTCCTCCTATGTGGCTGTGACTTTGTCTCTGTTAATCTTTTCTCACCCCTATGCGCAGCCTCATGGTCCCTGTTAACCACTATTACACTTTCTATTTCTGTGTGCTTGGCTTTGCAGTATTTGTCTTTTAGTGTCTGGCATATTTCCCTTAGCATTACAATGTCCAGTATCATTCAGGTTGCCATAATGACTGGGTTTGATTCCTTGCTATGGCTGTAGAGTGTTTAAGTGTTCATATATATACCGCATTCATCTACTGCTGGACACCTAGATTTGTGCTAGGTTGTGTCTATTGTGAATCATGTGGCATTAGAGGTGATAGCGCAGATACCTGTTTTGCATGTTAATTACATTTTCTTTGGGTGTCTACCCAGTGGCAGGATTACTGGTTCATATGACAGTTCTAGTTCTAGTTTCTTGAGTAAGCTTCATACTGTTTTCCACAATGGTTATACTAATTTACTTCCACCAGTGTTGTGTAATACTTTCCCTTTCTCCACATCTTCTCCAGCAGTTGTCATTTTTGTCTTTCTGATCATAGCCATTCTTAATTTGGGTAAGATGCTATTCATTATGTTTTGATTTGCATTTCCCTTATAACTAGTGATGTCTTGCATTCTTCTCAACATTAGTTAACCATTTGTGTATCTTTTTTGGAGTCGATATCTGTTCAGATCATTTGTTCATCTTTTAACCAGATAATATATTTTCTTTTGCTGTTGAGTTCCTTATATATTCTAGAGATTAATTCCTTGTTGGTTGGTTTGCAAATATTTCCTCTAATTCTGTAGCTTGTCTCTCACTCTGTTAATAGTTCTTTTGCTCTAATTCTTATTGCTACAAAAATATATAATGAGATACTGAATATGTTAATGAGGCACTGAATATGTTAATAAGTTTGATTAACCATTACAGAACATATGCATATATCAAACAGGTTTTGTGCCATGCATGTGTACAATTTTGTCAACTAAAGAATTACATTGAAAATAAATTAATGTAATCATATATATATATATATATATATATATATATTACACACACACTCACACATACATTTCTTTTTTTCTGGACTTTGTACCTCTTTCTTTCTGTGTCTATCTTTTGTTACTACTACAGTGTTTGATTATATGCCTTTATAGTAAATCTTAAAGTCAAAGAGTTAATTCTTTCAGCTTTGTTCTTTTTAAAACTTGATTTGACAATTTTAGGTCATTTGCATTTTCATGTAACTATCAAAATAGGCTTGTCAGTTTTGACAAAAAAAGCCTTTTGGAAATTTTTATCAGGACTGCGTTGAATCTCTACATCAATTTGGAGCTACGATACTGCTTTAAAATTTAAATGCTTCTAAAAAGAGTAACAACAAATTACTAGTATTATAGTGACGATGTGAATAAGTGAGACTTAACAATAAATGTAGAAAAATGTCTAGCATATATTACAGCTAGTTCCATGTCTCCAGCCTTTTGTTTAGAGGTAACCTAAAGTAAACCTCAAATAAAAATCTTCTCTAAGAAAAGAACAAAAACTTACCTATACCTCATACCCAAGCTTATACTCAAGTACAATTTTCCAACCCCTGCAGCCCTTTAAATAAAAACCACACATGATGTTACTTTTACACAAAATGTCTATGGTTGTTTTAAAAACTACTGTCAGTATGCACACAGGCCGGTGTTTGGAACTAGAGCTTGCTAGGTACTGGGGAAGTACCTTCAGCTGGGAGCCCCATCCTTTCTGCAAACTTCAGCACCTGCTGATGAGCACACAAAGGAAGTGTTTTTGTGATTTAGATAGCAGCACAGCTGAAGGGTGGAAACCACTTTCATAACTGTTTCACGTGGAAATGTATTTTCCCTCTAAAGGAGTTTCCAGAAATCCTCGGAGGGCAAATGCACAGAAATCGAGCTACTTGAAAATATTCTTTGACCTTTTAAAGGGCTCATATTTTCCTTCATCTGCTTTTGTTCATCTCTTAGTTATTTTTGTTACTTTTTTGGTATTTAGTATTTTCCCATGGGTGCTTTTTATTTAGAACAAAAAAATTTTTAACACTCTTAGCCTATATTTAAATCAGCAAAGTCCTACTTAACACTACTATGAATAGGAAAATTTTAAAAATGTTTTATCATGGAGCTGAAATAACCACTGAGTTTAAAAAGCCACCTTCCCCGCTAGTTAAATAGATCAATTGTTAGACTCTATACCTAACATATGGGCTCTGCTCATTTGAACCTGTACACATGGAATTTTTTTCTTTTATTCCTAAGCAAGGATTTTTGATATTCAATACCAAGATGAAAGATATGTTACTTTTATGTGCTCCAACTCCCACTGAAATACACGACTTGCACAAATACTGTTTATTAGGATTGGCTTATATCCTTCCAACTTAAAAATTTCTCTCAACAATTACTGAGTCATGGCTGCATAGTGAGACACTGTCTCAAAAAAACAAAAATAAAAAAAAAAGTAACAATTACTGAGTCATGGTATTTTCTATTTCAACTATATTAGCAGTGCTAATTCATTTATTCAAGGAAATATATTCTAGACTATAAAATGTATATTGATTTTGGAGAATCTTTGAGTCTTATGCATTTGTTTGCTTTTTTACAGTTACCATCCATGAAATTCAAGAAAATCTAAAAGAAGCTGGGAAAGAATGGTGGGCCACACCCACCTCTAACCCAGCACTCCGAGGGGCTGAGGCAGGGGGATGTAAATCTGAACCCAGCCTGAGACACTTAATGACGTAAGGAAACTTAGGTAGAAAACAAAAGAGAGAACAAAAGATCTGGGAATGTAGCTCAGACTGAAGGCACTGGGTTCAAGTCCCATTACCAGACTGAAAAATGAAAAGCGGTAAGAGAGAACCTAAAACCCCCTTCCCCAGTCATTACCAAATTATTCAACTCGATTTAAAGCGTGATTTAAAAAGCTTTTGGCCACAATCTCTACTCTTTGAAATTCTTTTTCTCCCTGTCGCTAGGTACATGAGGTACATAGCTGTTGCTGTTTCTGCCTGTGTTTTCCCATAGTATCTGTTCCCTCCTCCTTATAGCCACCAGAGCTTTTAGGACCAGGCTTACCATCTCCCATCACTCCAGGGAAAGACAAAACCTGACTGAGAGCTTTCTATGACCAGGTGCACTGTTGGGGGCATTTTACCTATGAGTCAGTGTTTCCCAATAATATGTGCACCGCTTGGGGTACACAGATAATTTTAGGTAGGATGATTGCAACATTGATGGTCTAGATTAGAACACTGTTGTGAGTAAAAGGAATGTCCTTAATAATTATAGTAGGACAACATAAATCTCCCTTGAGACACTTATTTTTCTGATGCTTTCTGTTTATGATGAGTGACAATTGTGATAAGATACCAAGCTTTCTTTGAAATGTGTGTAAGAAAAAAGTAAAAGTAAATACTCTTGGTGTTAGCCAGACTCAATAAAAATTGTGACATGTAAGGAAGATCTGGGATATGCCCCATTAATTACAACAGACCATGAGGATATGAGTATCCTTTTTAATTAGTCTGGAGAAGTCAAGAAATTTGCTCAAGATTATAGAGGTAGTAAGGAGATAAACTAGTATTTAATGCCTGTACTATAGAGCTCAGAAATCAGTGATCCCTGCTCCTTTCGGACAGGGAAGGAGCTCAGCCTAGGGATATAGTGCCTGAGCAGCACATCTCTGTGGAACTCTCCCTGGCCAGGTGAGGCCTGTGGCATGGAAGCAGCCCAGTTCTCTGTGGAACTCTCCATTGGAGGGTGAGGCCTGCTGCATGGGAGCAGCCCTGGGCTTTGTGATCCTCTAGGTTGGGAAGTGAGGCCTATTCTCTCTGACCAGATACCTGAAGATCCCCAAGCAGCAACCACTGTCTGGTCACCACTGGATGCACAGCCGAGGCCCACATGCTTGCCCTCCACAGCCTGGAGACCTTGGTACTGAAGGCCAGCACTACCCCACTATCACAGTTATGGTCTGAGCTGTGCACCTCAGCAATTTCCTGGGGATCCTGGGCCCAGTGGTCCACGGCCTGCTATCATCTGGGCATAAGTTTGATATCCAGGTAAACTAGGGTCCCCAGAGTCCTTTGGTGAGCTGCATGGGTAGCGTGTAGTTCAGCATTTTTCATCTGACATCCAAAATGACAAGATGTAGGAGCAAAATGTAGTCTCAGAACTCAACTCCACCCAGATCAAGCCCAGGAGACACTGACATAGGAAAACTTGGAAGCTACATACCTGAAATCTCTGAAATGATCACATCTAAAGTAAAGAAACAACTCCATCAGGTCATAGAAGAGATCAGATCAGAAATAATCTCTCAGGCAAAAAATGAAATAACATTAATAATGAAGGAAATGCTCCACACATCTAGAGAAGAAACAGATAAAAAAATAGATGAGCATAGCCAACAGATGGAAATGTTACATGACCAATTTAGGAATTAATTAGAACACATGAAACAGACTGAGAGATTTCCAGGAAATCAAAACTTCCATTGGAAGCTTGAAAAATTGCTTGAATGAAGCTGAAGATAGAATTTTAGATCTTGAAGACAGCATGGTAGCTAGCTATTATGAAAAGAAGGATGTCTTAAAATTATCAAGGATCCAGGAAAAACCAATCCAACAGCTGCAGGATGAGGCAAAAAGAAATAATATCCGAGTAATAAGTCAATGAAGCAGCAGGAGGCAACACAAATGACATAAAAAGAATATTTGTCGAAATAATAGCAGAAAAATTCCCAAGCATGGAAAAAGATTCTGATGTGCAGTAAATGAGGCATATAGAACTCCAACTAGCCATAACCAAAATAAAACCACACCCAGACATATTGTAATCAAGATCTCAGATATCCAGCAACAGAACAGAATATTAAAAGCTGCTAAAGAAAAGAAACAGATCACCTATAATGGAAAGCCCATCAGAATCACAGTAGACTTCTCAATACAAACCCTGGAATCGAGAATAGCTTGGAGCGAGATATTACAGGTTCTGAGATGAAACAGCTTCCAACCCAGACTGATGTATCCTGCAAAACTATCCTTCAAATTCAATGGAGAAATAAAATATTTCCATGACAAAGAACAACTGAAGAACTTTATGAGTGCCAAATCAACCTTATAAAAAGTACTAAAAGATATTCTAGACAGAGAAAAAAGAGACCACCATCTCAAGAGCAACAATAGAAAGGAACCCTCAAGCAGAGCAAACAAACAGATGGAAAAGTAGGAAATCAACGGCAAGTAAACAGCATGACAAGGATAAGCCAACATATGTCAGTTATAACCATTAATGTAAATGGCCTCAATTCACCAGTCAAAAGAAACAGATTGGCAGAGTGGATTAACAAACAAAATCCTACAATATGCTGTATATAAGAAATATACTTTACTCAAAATGAAATCCATAGACTGAAAGTCAAAGGATGGAAAATAATTCTCCATGCAACAGGTTCCCAGAAAAAAGCAGGGGTAGCTATTATGTTTGCAGACAATGTAAACTTCAAACCACAAACAATCAAAAGAGATAAAGAAGGTCACTACATACTAGTTAGGGGAAAACTGCAAGAGGAAGAGATAACAATCCTAAACATGTATGCACCAAATATTGGAGCACCAAACTATGTAAGTCAAACCCTAACAGATATGAAAAACCAAATAATAATACTATTGTAATAGGGGACTGTTATGGTTGATACATTGTGTCAACCTGGGGAATCTGGAGGTTTAACTGAATGATTCAGCAGGAAGCTGGGGTGCTTACTTTGTAAACATCCTGAGCCTGTGGAAGAGGAGGGCGTGGAGATTGTGTGAGAGGTTCACGACCCCTGGGTGGCGGTAGGTTGTTTACAACGTAGGGGAGAAAAGGAGGTTGCTTGCAGCCATTCCTCCCTTTTGGCTGGTTGCTTTTTGCTGTGCTCTGTTGTCTTGAACATTTTGCCTCTGCCATGTGCCACTCTGCCTCTGAAGCAGCCAAGTATGGACTGAAACCTCCACAAACTGTAAGCTAAATAAACCTTTCCTTTCTTCATTTTGGGTGTTGGGTATTTTGTCTGGGCAACAAGAAAAAAGTAACCAAGACAGGGACTTAAACAGCCCTTTGACACAGAGACAGGTCAACTAGACAAAAAAATCAGCAAAGAAATAACAGACCTGAACCAAATCTGCAAACAAATGGATTTAGTAGATGTATACAGAGTGTTCCACCCCACAACATCAGGATATACATTTTTCTCAGCTGCACATGGGATTTTCTCTAAAATAGACCATATTCTAGCCCACAGAGCATACCTACCTAAATGCAAAAGAATTGGAATTATCCCATGCATATTATCTGACCATAGTGCAATGAAATTGGAAGTTAATGACAAAAGGAACTCCCAAAACTCCATAAACACTTGGAAATTAGGCAGCAACCTCCTGAACAGCCATTGGGTCACAGGAGAAATTAAAGAAGGAATTAAAAAATATCTACAAACAAACGAAAATGCAAATACAATGTACCAGAATCTCTGGGATGCAATAAAAGCAGTGCTCAGAGGGAAATTTATAGCGGTGAACTCACACATAAGGAAAACAGACAGAGAACAAATAAATAGCCTAATGCTGCACCTCAAGCTTTTAGAAAAAGAAGAACAAATCAAGCCCAAAGCCCAAAGAAGGAAGGAGATTATAAAGATCAGGGCAGAAATTAATGCAATTGAGAAGAAGAAAACACTACAAAAAATAAATGAATGAAAGAGTTAGTTCTTTGAAAGAATAAATAAAATTGATAAACCCTTAGCCAACCTCATCAAAAAAAGGAAAAAAACTCAATTTCATGCAATAAGGAATGAAAAGGATGAAATCACTACAGAGCCTACAGAAATGCAAAAGATCATTAATACCTACTTTGAAAATCTTTACTCCCATAGGATAGAAAACTCAGAAGAAATGGACAGATTCCTAGATATGTACGAATTACTAATGTTGAATCAGGAAGATACATAAATCCTGAACAACCCAATATCAATTAATGAGATTGAAAATGTAATTAAAAACTTACCAACAAAGAAAACCACTGTGGAAATCGGTTTGGGGATTCTTCAGCAAACTAGGTCTACAGATGCCATTCAACCCGACTGTTCCCCTTCTGGGTATTTTCCAAGAAGACCTGAAAACATCGTATCACAGTGATATGTGTGCACCCATGTTTATAGCAGTGCAATTTGTAATAGCTAAATTGTAGAAGCAACCCAAATGTCCATCCACTGAGGGTTGGATAGAAAATTGTGGCATTTTTATATAATGGAATATTACTCAGATATATAGAAAGACAAACTTGTGGCTTTTATAGGTAAATGGTCACAAGTAGAGATCATACTCATAAGTGAAATAAATCAGATGTGTATGTGTAAGCAACATATTGTATCACTAGTGTAAGAACCTGAGAGTGGGAATATAAATTGGGAGGTATGATACACATTGTGAAATGAAAGGAAACTGCTCAAAAGTAAAGAGCAACTGGGATAAGAGGAAAGAGAAAAGGAAGAAAGTGATAATTATGCATGTATAATTATAGATAGGGATAGCTGACATAGTTGTACTACTGACTTAGTTAGCTTTATTGTAAGAAACAATTAATGATTAGTTGTTTGATCAATTTTGCATGTCTGTGTCTGTTTTCCTGAGTCTATACTTTGAAGTTATCAATATGTAATAAAACAACCACTGTTAATTCTGTCACCTTGTCTGTGTTTCAGTTTTGATTGTACTATTCTCGTGCTACTTTGTTAAGTGTCTGCTAATATATTTTCATTCTTTTTACTTTTAAAATGAAAACAGAAAAAAATTCAGTGATTCTTAGTCGGAGGTACAATTTTGATTTTGATTTTAATTAATTAATTAATTTTGAGACAGGGTCTCACTGTGTAGTTCAGGCTGGGCTTGAATTCACTATGTATCCCAGGCTGGTCTCAAACTTGGAATAATCCTTCCGCCTCAGCCAGAATTTAAGGCTCTCCTTTTTCTTCTTAAATTGAGAAAAGGTAGAAAAGTTTCTGGTCCATCTAAGGTAGACTCTGTGTAGTTTAGTTCAGATTAATGTCTTTTAGGCTGATAGTGGGTGAGATTTGTGCTTGTTTTGAGTCCTACAGAACCTATAATCTGTCCAGACACTCCTTCAGGACCTAACCCTTCCTGAAATTTTCAGGTGTTTAGTTTCTAATAAAGAAGATGCTTCCTCTGTGGCCTGCGGAGAGGCCCATTTTGAGCCTTACATAATTTTATTGAATAATTTCCTCATGCAAAACACTGGCTTTCTGATGGAAGCCCTGCAAATTTGTATGTTGAAGAATAACCCCAAGTGTGGTAGTGTTTGGAGGCGGGGCTTTTGGGAAGTTACTAATGGGATGAGTACCTTTATATAAGCAAGTTCTGTGGTCCTTTCTGCTACATGGGGTGCAACCTGTGAATCTTTAGGAAGTTGGTCATTACCTAATATGAAATCTGCTATTACCTTGGCCTTTGATATCTCAGATTTGTGATTTATAAGCCACCAGTTTGTGGTGTTTTTGTTACAGCAGCCTTAACAAATTAAGTCAAAGGAAAACATTCTGATCTATAAAATTTGTTCAAAACGTAAGCACTATTTGATATCAGAAACTGATTTAATCATTTGAAAACTTCATCTTTGTTATAGTCATTTTAAACAAGTATCCTCCAATATTTGTGACCAAATGCATTTGAATTCACTGCACAATTAGTTCAATGCTCCCATATCTCAGCATTCTTCTAAAACCCTAGGAAACATATGCAAATAACAGATACAAAGATACAAAATTCTTGAGAGAAAATCAACCAATGAATGGTATTTGAACACAAATCTTAAAAGTAGGTATGCATTTATAAATATATGCATTGTTTTGAATCTGTTATTAAATATCAGTAAAAATTTCTTTTCTTAGGCAAAATACATATTAAATTCTAACCCTTTCCCACAAGCCAATAGATGATGACCTTGCATGTACTTGGGGGAAGTTCATTTTGTTTGGAGATCAAGTTTAAGCAAGCAGAAATCCATTGGTCTCGATGGATGAAAGACATTTGAACACATCTTTTCTTGTATACACGATCCCCTTAACTCCTGTTCTGCACCACAACTTAGCTTTATTTCATTTCAAAACTGAAACTTCCTTTTGGGTCCCTCAGTAGGTTCCTGTTTTCTTACTCTAGAAAGCAGTTTCCAACTGGTTGTGTAGTTCTGAGCTCCTGAAATGGTGAAACCTTTCCCAGCTCCAATTTACTAGTAGTAACTCAGGTTACCAGACCCATGGGTGATTTTTAGGGTGGGAGAGTATTCTGTATTCAGTTATCACTTCTAGCTCTTTGTTGCCCAAATAACACCTAATGTACTAGCTGCCATGAATCTAATCATCATATTTTATGACAACTTTAATGTACTGTAAGTAAAAAATGAAAACAGTGCAAGGGAACATCATACTATCACCATGCATGTAAATTTCAATCTGAAACGGGAAATAATCATAAGAAGCAAATAAGAACCCCGTTATTTGACCATTATTATTACGTATTCCAGAGTCATTCCATAATTTTACTTAATATTTTTCGAGGACAAAAAGCTAGGGACTACACGGAGAGCTCTATCCCTGCCTTTGAATGAACTTGAATTTAGCCTGCTCCCTCACAACAGCAACATTTGAAATATTCCTTTGGCTATACTCTTTGCTCCTGAGACTCTAAAGTGATGATCTCTGCTTTTATTTATTTACTTATTTTTAGTTCATGGTTTATAAATATACCTGGTAACATGATTCATCAAGCACTGGGCAGCCCACACAAATGGGATTGTTTCGGGCCACAAAAGTCTGGTTTTGAGGGGAGGCTGTCTGGTTTTACAGCTTCCACTCCCTTCTCTTTTCACTGGAGTCTTTTCAAGGGCAGCTCTGCGTAGCTTTGCATAAGCCGTGAGGTGTAGTTTTATATAGAACTTGGGAAGGTAGGGGGAGCAGGGAGAAGAAAACTTCCCTCTAGTAAATTGGCAGAAAAACATTTCTAAAGGTTACACATCGCCCACACATTCCTTTCAAATGATCGGAGACCTGCAAGAGGTCATGGGAGGAGAGACGAGTACAGAGGGAGCCCGGAAAAATCATTTTAAAAAGTTCTCTGTGTGGCAATTCTTGCTGGGTAGGGGACAAATGGGAACTTCTGTTAATTTTTCTGGATTGAAAGGAGCAAACATTAAATTGAGTTGGTGAACTGCTTTCTCTAAAATAAACATGGTGCCTGCCTCTTTCCTGTGTTCTATTCCATATTCAGTAGGAGTTTTATTCATCAAAATTTTGGGTGGTGGCATTAGGGACTGAAACCAGGATTTTGCAAATGTTAGGTAAGCGGTTTACTATACTCCCAGCCCTGTCACGTCTTTTAAGTGTCCTTCTCCTTAGTAATATAATTTTTTGAAGTTTTCAAGGCTTGCTTTACTTCCTGGTTTGAGCAGAATATACTAAACTTGTTATCATGATATTTCTGGCCCATCCCAAAGCAGGAAGTACTTAACATTTACAAGAAATCTGTTTGGACATGATTTCTTTATTCACTAGCAGTTTCTAAAAAACCCAGTCTTTTGAATTTGCCTTAGTTTTGCGTGTGTCTTGGGTCTTTCTAGCTTGTTCTGGCCTTCTACTCGTTTTGATCAGATCTAGTGTAAAACTCTCTTGGCCACTTTTTCTATAGTAAAATATACTTTGGTTGGAACTTTACTCACAATGTGCATTTTACATGCTGGCCTCACCCCACTCTTTTAATCTCCTAAAGGGAAGAGACCGCCTTCTATATCTCTGTATCCTTGGCTCCCAACAAACTGACAGGTAATGAATACTCCATAAATATTTGCTGGAAGAATTAATATACGTTTTGTTAATTTGCAAAGCCCCAGGGATAAACCTGTGGGTGTTTTTTTTTTTTTTTTTCAAAAAAAAAACCACTACCGGGTGCAAGTGGCTAGAGGGTAGAAATTTTGTTGTTTAATCCCTCTTTGTCATGTGTTGCCCTATCTTTCTCCCCAGTTTCCCTGTTGCCTTGGTCCTTACACAAACAAAAGACATCTACCAAAGGTAGAAGGAAAGATATAAGAAAGCTCTTAAAAGGGGGTTTTACAGCAGGTTTGTGCTTGACTCTAATAAAATACTCTTTGATTACTTAATGCATATGGTAACTTATTCATGCCTAGTGTTGTACTAGTGATATTCCCAACAAGATAGTATCTGTCCTTGTGCTCCAGAAACAGGTTCTGTTCTGCTCTTCTGTTTCTCCATTGCCTTCCACGTCTGAGCTGTCGCTAACTCCAATACCTTGACTACTACCGTGCTCTTTTTTAATTTTTTTATTTTTATTGTACAGGTTTGCAGTACACAATAATTATGTTCATCATGGGGCAGGAGCTGTTGTTTCTCGACCTCCAACTTCAAGGCATATGGTTTACTTTGGAAAAGTTTTTATATTTATGGCTACTTCTGACCTGCAGTGTGCAACACTCTCCCTACTCGGGCTAATTCTGGCTTTCAGGAGCGTGACTTGGGCAGGGTCCATATCTGCTGTCAGTGGTGTGATGCTGTCTGCACACACTCTCTCAGCTGGACAGCGTTCAACACAATCCATGTTGGACTAACTGAATCCCTATTTTTTCCTTCATTTTATCTTCTTTAGTTTAGAATTCAGTTTGGAATAATACAAAATGTAACCTTTTCAAAAATATTCTTAGGCAAGTTTTAGAAAAGGAATCTGCTAATTGCTTTATTGACTATAGTATATTTTAATTATATGTCCTTATGTATGTTCCAGAAGTATTTTTTTCTGTTTGCAAAGGATATATATATATATATACTTAAACCTACATAAGAGTATATATATATATATATATATATACTCTTATGTAGGTTTAGGTAAATGAAAAGGTTGTGTTGTTTGGTGTGGTTGCACTATTGATTATAAATACTTTAGGGAGTAATATTTATCATTTTATGTGCTTAGAAGAACTGGTCTGGTCATGCTGTGTGGTTCTGATGGTGGCTGCCAACCACAGTCACCTGCAGGCCAGGCTCTGTCTTTTCCGCTTACACGCCTTGCTCACTGTGTCGGCTGTAGTGTCCTCCTGGCTCCACTGGGGGACGCGTGTGTGGGAACCTCAGAGCTAAGAGTCTGCGAGCTTGTAACCAGAGATTATGAGTCTTCACCTACAGCTCTGGCTGGACTAACTATAAGAAAGGACCTGGGTTTGGGTCACACACACACACCTGGGCCATGATATCCTCTATATAGTCCAGAGTTACGATGGAAAACTATAGCTGAGTGAGGAAGGAGAACATACAAAGTACTCTGCTGACCCCACGCCTGTCTTCCCAGTTTTAGCACCATTTTCCCACCATAACCCTTTATTTTGCTTAATGCTTTTTGTTGGTTTTAGTAGTCTGTTTTTGCATTTAAAAATTTTTCTACCATGAAGCACACCCTAATTGGCAGCAGGGAAGTAAAAGATTTTTGAATTTATATTTTCCTAAATAAAACACTATCCCATTTGTTTTCCTGAAAACTCTTTTTGAGCAACACCTACCTTACCTATTTTTGCACACAAAAGCCCTTCCCTACAAGGGTAGTTTCAAAAGCATCCTGTCCCTGTAGATACTGGAACCACTTTTTATATGTATTGACGAAACCTCATTAGCACATTCATAGAGCCAGATGAAGTTTTCCCAACTTTTACAATATCTCACATTAAATTTCCTTTAGGCACTATACAGCTTTTTTATTTTAAAGAGAGAAAACAACTAAAAATACAAAATTTCAAAACAAGATGGTAGGAGAGCAGCAATGGCTAGCCATTGTGTATTGTTACCTTCAAAGAAGTTGCTCAGATTACAAGATATGGGCATCAAAAATTGATCAAACAATATAAGCACAAATCTTTCTTTTCAGCAAACTAATAGAAATTAGTAGTATAACTATCTTAACTGTCTTGTATATATCAATTTATTTATTTTTCCTTATCCCCTCCTTCTTTTCTCCTTTCCCCATCCCAGTTTCTCTCTCATTTTGAATAGTTTCTTCCCATTTCCCAGTATCTATTGTACATACTGGATCTTATATACTCTTTCAACTTCTTACACAAGGGAGACAATATGATGTTTACACATGTGAGTCTTATTTCATTAATGAGTGTGGTCTCAAGTTGTTTTCATTTATCTATAAAAGTCTCAAATTTATCCTTCTTTATAGCTGAATAGTACTCCATTGTATAAAAATACCACATCTTTTTTACCCATTTCTTGGTTAATGGGCATTTGTGTTGTTTCAAAGATCTAGCTATTACAAATTGTTCTACTATAAACATGGCTGCACGTAAAGCACTGTGATATGATGTTTTCAGCTTTTTTGGGAAAATACCCAGAAGGGGAATAGCAGTCTAACCCTAGTTTTCTGAGGACTCTCCACACTGATTTCCACCATGGTTACATTAGTCTACACTCCCACCAGCAGTGGAAAAAAGTTGCTTTTTCATCACAGCCCCACTAGTGTTTGTTATTGGTTGATTTCTTATTGATAACCATTCTTTCTGGGTGAGAGAGAATCTCAGTGTTGTTTTAATTTGCATTTCTTGAATGACCAGTGATGTTGAGTATTTTTTCATATTTTTTTCCATTTGTATTTCTTCATCTGAGAAGTGTGTATTCCTCTCAATGCCTATTTTTGGATTTGGTCTTTGAATTTGGGGGATCTAATTTTTTTCAATTCTTTATATGTTTTAGATATAAGTCGTTTGTCTAAGGAATAGTTGACTGAAAATTTTCCCACTCTCTGGGCTGTCTTTCCACTCTGTTGGTGATGTTTTTGATATGCAGAAGCTTTTTAATAAGATGAGATCCCCATTGTTGGAAGTATTTCCTGTGCAGATTGCTTTTGTTCCTGAACTCTCTGCCTACAACTATGGCTTCAAGGTTTTTATCTACTTTCTTTTCTAGTAAATATAGTATTTATGTTTTAATATTTATATCTTTGGTCCATTTTGACTTTAGTGTAGTGCCTGGTGATAGACATGGGTTCAGTTTTTGTTTTTGGCATGTAGAGAGCCAGTTTTTCCAGCACCATTTATTAAAGACACTGTCTTTCATACAGTAAACATGTTTGGCCTCTTTGTCAAAGATAGGATTGCTAAGTATGTTTGTACCTGTGTCCCCATCTTCTGATCCATTCCACTGATTCTCAGTTCTGATTTTTTGACAATAGCATGCTGATTTTATCACAGTAGCTCTATAGTATAATTTCAAGTCATGGACTGTGATGCCTCCTACCTTGCCTCTGTTGCTCAGAATTGCTTTTGCTATTCTAGGTGTCTTGTAGTTCCAAATGAATTTTAGGAATTCTAGTTCTGTGAGGTATGCTGGTAGTATTTTGATTGGGATTATGTCAAAGCAGTATAACAATTTTGGGAACATGGACATTTTCACTATGTTGGTTCTTGCTATGCATGAGCAAAGGATACCTTTCCATTTCCTGATATCCTCTTTAATCTCCTCTATTTTAGAGTACTGTAATTTTTTAATTTTAAAGATAAAATAAGGAAAACATATTAACAAACACACATACATTTAGAAAATAACACAAAAAATATACAAGCAATACAGAATTTCAGACAAGATCATAGGAAATTAACAATGGTTGTTGTATTACATATTGATGTCTGCAAATTTGATACTCAGACAAACAAATATAGATGTGTAAAATTGATCAGACACTTAAACATTAACTGTTCCTTTCGTAATTTTCAATGTATAGATCTTTTGCTTTCTTTGTTAGATTGATTCCTGAGTATTTCTTTTCTTCAGATGCTATTATGGTGTGTTGTTTCCCTAATTTCTCTCTCAGTGAGATTGTTATTTGTGTAAAGGAATGCTATTGATTTTTCAGTGTTGACTTTGTATCTAGCTATGATACTGAATTTGGTTACTAAATCTAGAAGTCTTTGGAGGATTTTTTGGGGTTTTGTATGTAGAGTATCATGTCATCTATGAATAGTGATAATTTAACTTCTTTCTTTCCTATTCTTATTCCTTTTATTTACCTCTCATCTAATTACTCTGACTAATGTTACCAGAACTGTATTGAATAGGAGTTGTGAATGTGGACATCCTTATCTTGTTCCCGATTTTTACAGTGAAAGCTTTCAGCATTTGTCCATTTAGTATGATACTGGCTGTTGGATTGTCATAGGTGACTTTTATCAGATTGAGGCATAAGACCATCTACTCTGATTTTCTGTATGGTTTTTATCATGAATGAGTGCTGAACTTTGTCAAAAGCTTTTTCTGCATCTATTGACATGATCCTGTGATTTTTGTCTGTGGCTCTGTTGATATGGTGTATTGTATTTATTGATTTGTATATGTTGAACCATCCCCAGATGAATCCCACTTGGTCATAGTGTATAATCTTGATGATTTGCTACATTCCAATAGTATCTTATTGGGGGCTGGGGATATAGCTCAGTGGAATAAGCGCTTGCCTAGCAAGCGCAGGGTCCTGAGTTCGATCCCCAGTACCGCAAAAAAAAAAAAAAAAACAATAGTATCTTATTGAGGAATTTTGCACCTGTGTTCATTATGGAGATTGGCCTATTGTTCTCATTTTTGGTTGGGTCTTTCTCTGGTTTTGGTATCAGGATAGTACTCCAGGATTGTTTCCCTTTCAATTTCATTAAAGAGTTTGTAGAATATTTGCACTAAATCTTCTCTAAATTTCTCATTTCTCAGCAAGTCCATTAGGACCTGCACTTTTCTTTGTTGTTGTTATTAATTACATCTTTAATCTCATTAGCTGATATTGAGTTATTTAGAATTTGTGTATCTTCTTGATTCAGCTTTGGTAATTCATAACTATCTATCATTCTGTTCTTCTGTGTTTTCCATCCTATGAGTACAGAATTTCAAAGTCGGTATTGATGATGTTCTGAATTTCCACAGGATCTGTAGTGATTTCACCCTTTTCATTCCTCAATGCATGAATTTGTGTCTTTTTTCCTTGTTTGATAAGGTTGGCTAAGGTCTTTGTTAATTTTATATATTCTTTCAAAGAACTAACTCTTTGATTCATTAATTCTATGTATTGTTTTCTTAGTCTCCATTGTATTGACTTCTGCTCTGGTATTTATAATTTCCTCCATTGTATGGCTTTGGGCTTGTCTTGGGCTTCTTTTTCTAGAAGCTTTAGGTTCAACATTAGGTTGCTGATTTGTGTTTGTTCTATTTTCCTGATGTGACAATTCATCACTATAAATTTCCCTCTTAGAACTGCTTTCACCATATCCCACAGGTTCTGGTATATTGTATCTGCATTTTTGTTTAATTGTGGATATTATTTAATTTCTTCTTTAATTTAATGTTACCTTTCAGTTGTTTAGGATGGTATCATTTAATTTCCATGCACTTATAGAATTTTTTGTGGTTTCTTTGCCATTAATTTCCAATTTCATTGTATTATGGTCAGAAGATATGCATGGGATAATTTCAATTCTGTTGCATTTACTTAAGAATGTTCTGTGGGCAAGTATATCATCTTTTTTCAAGAATATCCCATGTGTTGCTAAGAAGAATGTGTATTCTGATGATGTTGTGCGAAACATTCTGAGAACATCTACTAAATCCATTTGTTCACAGGTTTGGTTCAGTTTTGATATTTATTTTCTGATTTTTTGTCTAGTTGATATATGTCTTTAGACAATGGGGTATTAAAGTCTCCCATTACAATTGTGTTTTTGCTTTTCTGATTTTTCTTGTCTGTTAATAATTGTCATATATCATTGGGTGCTCCTGTATTTGGTGCATATATATTTGTGATTGTTATCTCTTCCTTTTCAAGTTTTCCCCTATAAGTATATTGTGACCTTCTTTACCTTTTTTGATCATTCTTGGTGTAAAGTTCACATTGTCTGCAAACAGAATAGCTATCCCTGCTTTTTTCTAGGTTCCTCTTGCATGGAAGATTGTTTTCCATCCTTTGACTTTCAGTCTATGAATTTCTTTTTTAGTTAAATGTGGATTTTTTTATATAGGATATTGTTGGATCTTGTTTCTTAATCCATATTTTTCCAGTCTGTTTCTTTTAATTGTTGAATTGAGGCCATTTACATTGATGGTTATAACTAGTAAGTATAGGCTCATCTTTATCATATTTTCTGCTGTTGATTCTCTGCTTTTTCCCTCTGTTCAGTTGCTTGCCCAGCCTGGTGGTTTCTTTCTGTTGTTGTTCTTGGAAATGTGGTCACTTTTTCTCTGTCTAGAATACCTTTCAGTACTCTTTGTAGGGTTTGTTTGGTAGTCATGAATTTCTTCAGTTGTCCTTTGTTGTAGGAGTATCTTATTTCTCCATTAATTGTGAAAGATATTTTTTTGAAGGGTACATCAATCTGGTTTGGAAGTTTTTTTTTTTTCAGGACTTGAAATACTTCACTTCAAGCTCTTCTTGACCTGAGGTTTTATGCTGAGAAGTTCGCTATGATTCTGATGGGCTTTCCTTTATAGGTGATCTGTTTCTTTTCTTTAACAGTTTTTACTATTCTATTCTTGTGCTGAATTTCTGGAATCTTGACTATTGTATGTCTTCATGTAGTTTTATTTTGATCATGGCTGTTTTTAGTTCTATCTACTTCATTTATTTGTAAGTCAAATTCTTTATCCACACTTGGGAAGTTTTCTGCCATTATTTCTGTGAAGGGTTTTTTTTTTCTTTATGGCCTTTGTGCTATCTCCAGCTTTCTCATCGACTCTCCAATCTTATGCTATTCTTCTTTGCTTAATTTTGTAGCTGTTGGATTGACTTTTCATGGTATCTTGATACTTTTAAGATGTCTTTCTTTTCACGATCAGTAGCTGCAGTTGTCTTCAAGATTTGATAATCTGTCCTCTCCTTTATCCAATCTGTTTCATATACTTCTAGTGGAGGTGCTATTTGCTTGGGTTTCTATTTGGATCTGTTTCATGGATTTCATTTCTTTCTTATGTTGGGCATTTTTTGTTTCCATCATTTTTCTAAGTTTATCTATTTTTTTATCTCTAATATCTTTGACTTTAAGCATTGTTTCTTTTTGTATCTGAGAGATCATTTTCTCTATATCTTTTTCCACTTATTTTTTTCAATTCTGTTGCTGTCATTTTAGAAAGTTCCATTGTTTGACTTCCAATTTTGTCTATCTTGTTGTATTCTGGGCTTGTCCTGAGTGGGCAAGAGGCCTGGGGTTATGTTTTGTTTTTGGATCTTGTCATTTTCTGTTTTCTCTTTTTTTATTTCATTTTATTTTCTATATTGATACTTGTCAATTTTATCTCTAGTATTGAGGCTTTCCTAGGAAATATGTGTTCTCCAGTAATATCCTCCAGATGTAGGCAGTTCTTTATAGCTATCTTGAGAACCTACCTGCCGAATTTGAAGAGGATGCAAAGTTACTATTTGGGTCAGCCCTCAATCCTTTGGTACTGGGATATGGTGATGAATATGACCTCATACAATCACAGTGTTATCATACATGAGAGAACAACTGATTATAACATGTGGGACATCCTGGCTAAAGTAGTACAGCTAGTAATGACAATAGTTTCTAGTTTAGCTACTGACAAACTATGCTGAGCATTAACCTGCTACTTCTGACCACAGGAGCAAACTCTAAAGTTGTACAACAATATCAAACATATACCATGTGCTTGTGTCCAGTGATTTTCCCATAGTGGAGTGATTTTATCAATCTGCATGGGGTGGGGTGGTTAAGATGGATGGCAGATAGGGTAAAGTGGTGAATGAGGTCAAATATAGTAGAGGTAAGTCTAGAAGTCAAAGGATGATCACCCAAGTTTTGGGAAACTGGATGACATAGGAGGGAAAGAAGGAAATAGAATGCAAAGGAGTAATCATAAAGGAAAGATACAATGTTTACTCATTTGAAAGTTAAAATTCAAAAAGTAGTTGAAAAAAGAGAAAAAGAGGATCCATAGAAGAGAAAAAAGGCAGTCATGAAATCTAAAGAAAAAAAAAAGAAGACCAGAAAAAGAGAGGAAAGAAAATAAAAGAAAAAAGAAAAATAAGCACCCTACAACAAAAATAACCACAAAATACAAAACAAGATGACATCCAACCAGACTGGAAAGGGAGAGCCAATCAGACAAAGTAGACTAGAAGTAAAGTACCTATGGTGTTTACAGTTCTGTGATAGCGTCTGTGTCAGATGCCAGAAATGTGCCATGTACTCCAACCAGTCTTGCCATGGGAATTGTGCTGGGTGTGGAGCTGATCTTGGCCTCTGGATGTGGGAACTGGGTCTGGCCTGATGGTGGAGTTCTCCAGAGCCCACTGCTAGCTCCTTGTTGCTGCTTCAGACATTGCCATGTTGCTGGTCTTGTTGATTATTCCACCCTCCAAAGGCATGTGTGTACCCCCACACCCAGGGCAGATTGTCCTGGGTCTTGGGTGGTCCTTTCAGTCCACTGCCAAAAGTGTGTATCCACAGACATCTTTAGGAGTTGACCCTATTGGTTTTTTTTTTTTTTTTAGGAGACAGCAGGTAATCAACAATCCACTGGGTCCAAATTCGTTGACTGTGTTTCTTTGGTGTTTGAGACTGGTATGTCTACATTTACTAACAGGTAAGCACAACTGTTCCTGATCTCATTACTTAGCTACACAAGGGTGGAGGTATTAGTTAACTGTGCCTCAGTGGAATAAAACTTTTAATGATTGCTTACTTGCATCTTTGTCAATGCAGATTTTCTTTGTATTTTACACAGGTTACATTTCAAAATATGATCTAGTGAAACTTGAAGTTTGCGATTTGGTGAAGAACATTCTACTCTTTTAAAAATATAACTGCTACTAACTAGGAAAACAAACAAGGTTTCTGAGTAGTTTTTAGGGATTAAATGAATTTGAGATGACGTCTGACTGCCCTCCAATTTTGCTTATTTCTTCAGACTGTTGTAAATGTCAGTGTTAAGCTGTATATGTAGTAGCACTGATGGACAGGGATGTCAAAGTAAAAACATATTCTAAAAATTTCAACTTTAAAAAAGTTTCACACAGTGTTATATGTAAAGCTTCAACTTTCTAGACATTTGAATTATAAGATAAAAAAGTGAATGTGCCTGAGTAACATTTACCAAATTGTTGTTTACATATGTTCTCCTCCTTTCCCAAAAGATTTTACGAACTATATGGGAAATGCTATAGAAACAATTTAGCCAGTGCTATAATGACAAATAATTATATGGGAAATCCAGATGAAAGGACCTTTGGAATTTGAACCAATATTTTCCTGAAGACAAGGAAGAAGCCAATCTAGTGCATTCATATAATTTTCATAATCTGTAAAGGAAAATAGACTTCAGGATAGGATGGGAAGAAGTATTTAGCACGTAACCTTGACAATTCCTCACTATTTTCAAAGAAACAGGCAGGCATTTTTCCTCACTTAAAGGAAAGGTGTCTGCCTATTTTAAAAGTCATGAGACCAACTTTTGAAATAGCCAGATACTTTTCTTTTAAGTGAGATGAATTTTACAGAGTACTTGTCAGTTTTATTTTCGTTGCATAGCCCATAATTAATGAAGATATACAAATAAGTTATTTACATGCACATACTTCAGTAGCTTGGTGTTTATGTCACTAGCTTGGTGCTCCTGTTGCTGCCAGGGGATTTCAGCTTTAAGTCTCCAGTATGCTCAAGGACAAGTCTCTTCAGGTAGTTTCAGTCAAGCATGCTTTTAGTATACATTGCCAACAAGTCACTTGAACATATTTGACGGTTACTATTGCCACTAAAATGATATGCCTTGTCTCCTAACTTCCAAATAGTAGTATGTGCTAATGCTACTAAAATGGTTTACCTTGTCTCCTAACTTCCTTGTCTCCTATTCTTCCAAAGCTGAAATCCTAGAAACTTTCTTTATTATATTTAGTTCTGTCTCTTCCAGAGTCATAGCCTGATCTCAACAGCAATAAAGAATGCTGTCTTTATCAACAGGACTCAGATTAGGGCTGCAGTCCTATTATCACCTCTAATTCTACTATCGTTTCCCTTCTTTAGTACTCTAGCCCATTTTATCTACTTTGTAGACTTTCCTACCTTCACTCCGAGCCCAGAAGATAAATTCATGCAAGATAGCCATATTATTGATGGTGGAGAGCCAACATCCTACAGTTAATCAGATGACTTAATCTAAATGCATCCAAGATACCCTGCTATATGCCTAATAAATTAGGAAGGTTGTTACAAGCCAGCAGTCTTCTAAAATCACTTGATTTGTTTGATAGCCCTCAGATAATTCTGTTCTTATGGAGTCCAGGATGAGGAGAAGTCTATGAAGGGTTATCACAAGAAATACACACTAGCAGATCTTCAGGGAGCTAAGTCTGAGGGGCAGCACACACTGTACTTCTTTCCAGTGTCCCTGCCCCTTATGTAGAGAACATCTGGTGGAAGAAGAATGACACAAGGATTGATGACTATGAAGAATGAGGGATTGTAAAAGTGTATTATGAAATCTGATGCAGTTGTGTGGAAAGGTGAGGGCAATAATACGATTTTGTGTTGCAGAGTGAAAAAGTGAACTGAGGAAGGTTTAAGTAGACTCTGAAGAGGCTGCAATAGATTAAGCTGGGATCTTTGTTTAGAATGCAGGTCAGTGGGAGTGAGCTCAATGCTCCACACCCATAATTTACTGAATTAGGATCCCAGCTATCTCTCCGAGTGTTTGGCGTGGGAACCTACTGGATGCTGAGTAGTCCCCAGCTCCAGAATTTGTGACTGTCCAGACCCAAGACATGGAAGCGGTAATGGCAGTGAAATAAAGTGTGTTGTAGCTAGCAGGAGCTCTGCAAGGAAAAGCATCAGCTTTGATCCAGAGCAATACAAGAAAATAGGATAGAAATTAAACTGGGCCTATACAATGATTATGGAAGGCTGAGTGTGTTGGTGCAGGCTTGTAGTTCCCGCACTCTGGAGGCCAAGGCAGGAGGATTACTTCAGGTTTGAGACCAGCCTGGGCTACAAAGTGAGTTCAAGGAGACTGAGCTGCCCAGTGAAACACCGTGTCAAAAAAAAACAAAACAGAAGAGAAAAAGACTATGGAGTACATGAAGGAAGAGTTGAGAGCAAAGCTTGAAAATTTGAAAGATTTGAAAATCCCTTCACTGTAAAAGAACGACTAGCATATTTGGTATTTTTTAATTTTTAAAAATTTATTTATTTTAAAAATAAAAGAAGGAAGACATATTAACCAACAGACATCCATTTACAAAACAGCATAAGAATAATACAAGCAATACAGAGTAACAGACAAAGTGGTAGGAAATTATCAATGGTTGTGTTACGTATTGATATCTTCAAAGTAGTTTCTCAGGAGAAAAAATAGAGACATACAAGATTGATCAAATAATTAATCATTGACTGTTCCTTTCAGTAAAGTGATAGAAATCAGTAGTTCGACTATGTTAGCTATCCTGTATATACATACATAGCTTTCTTAAGGTATGATAATTTATCTTTCTTTACTTTCTCTTTTCCCTCTCCCCAGTTGCTCTTTTGAGCGTGTTCCTTTCATTTCACAATGTCTGTCCTACCTCCTAATTTTTATTCACTCTTTCAGGTTCTTACACTAGTGAGACAATATGTTGCTTATACATGGAGGTCTTATTTCACTTATGAGTATGGTCTCCAGTTGTGACCATTTATCTGTAAAAGCCTTGAGTTTATCTTTCTTTATAGCTGAGTAGTATTCAATTATATAAAAGTACCACAATTATTTTATCCATTCCTCAGTGGATGGACATTTGAGTTGCTTCCACAATTTAGCAATTACAAATTGCACCACTATGAACATGGGTGCACATATATTGCTGTGATATGATGTTTTCAAACATCATATGTTTTCACTAGCATATTTAAACCCTCTAAATTTGATTGTCTAATTGTGAAGCAGGCAAGGAAAAGGAGGGGGAAACTGAAAATATTAATAGATAAAAAATTAAAAACAGAGGACCCTCCTTACTGGAGCCTAGAAAGGTGATAAATTTGCATTTTCAAATTTGAGTATCATTCATTTGTGAGTTCCTCTGGTGGTTGTAAGCCTCTAGGCATCTTATTTCCTGCTGAAAGCCAGTTCTTCTCCTGACTCCAACCTAGGTCACTCTAGGCATCCCAGAAGGGTGACTTGTTCCAATTTTCCTTGTTCCCAAGGCCATACCTCCCACACTGCCCTCTTAGTATCATTATGCCTAACCTCTTATGCCTTCTTCTGAAATCTGGATGGAGGCCTCCACGACTGCATAATTCTTGCATTCTACATGCACATAAAACCAGGACCCTTTGTATGTTGTGAAGTTCTGCCACCAGCTCAAGCAGTAGCTGGGCCCTCTTGGACCATGGTTGTAGAAGACTGTGCATGCCTGGATGACTGAGCACAGTGATCAAATTCTGTGTACCCAATTACCTAGGCAGCTGTTCCCTGGGGCTCTCGTCTCAAAGCAAAGTTTTTCAGAGTTTACCTTTGCTCTTTTATACCCTTGAGCCAATGAAAAGCTGGGTCTTGCTGATTATTGAAATGTCCTGTAGGCATCTTTCTTATTGTTTAATTTAATGCAAAGTACTTATCTTCTTTTAAATGCCATTCTTTTTAGTAACTGCTCTCTCCAGAGCCCCAACTTTGTAGGTGCTTCCTTTCTATTGAACCTGAAAACTTCTCAAATTATTTAACTCTGTTATTTGCTCCTAATTTTCACTATATATCTGGCTAAAAGCTACCAGCAGTATCCACAGCATGAATGTAGAACTGCTTTGGAATTTCATCCATCCAGTTAATTTTCTGATGCCTTTAATCTCAGTGTTCCACAAAGTCTTAGTACATGGTTAAATATAGACTTTTTTTTTTTTTGCCAGAGCATAACACACATGGTCTTGAATCCAGCTGTCAGTGGAGTCCTTGTTTCCAAGGACCATTCTGAGTTTTTTGTTTGTGTCTGTATAAATAAAATACATATGTAAATGGCTTTTGTTTTGTTTTTAAACATTCACCAAAACAAGAACTATGGGTGATAAGCTCATCTTTGAGATGCCATCATTCTGAGCAATCTAAGAGATAAATCACTTTAGTTAAATAGAGAGTTTTCCTGAAGCCATAACCTTTCAAGATAAAATAGATAATTCTGTGGTTAATTTGGATATTTTCAAAGCTGTATCAGAATCCCTATCAGTGTCTTTAGTCACAAAAATGCAGCAGTTTACTTATAAAGTTCCTGAAAATAATTCTTAGCTCTATCAACAACTTCCCCACCCAAATAAGGTAGCAAGTCAAAACCTAGTTTGTTTGAATTAGCTAAGGAAGACTTTTCAAGGGGACATTGAAGATTCTTCATGACCCATTACTTTACTACAAGTTGAAATCTATACTCAAAACTCAGGATACTTGGATATCTTAAGACTTGGCTTATGGAAACCTACTGAGTGGTTACACACTTTAGGACCTGCTAGAATAAATGAGTGAACAAACTTGGAATCTAAATTATTGACCTGCATGTTTTTCTTGACCCCAACTTTTTCCTTACATGTAGGCTCAATCTTTCCAGTATTCAGGTTACAGTTTTCAGCAAAAGCCAGGAAATCAACTTTGTAGTAGTCAGAAGGTTATCCTAATGTATATTGTTTACCTTATTGTAAATAATGGTGAACAGTGGTCAATAAATGGTCTTATATCCAGTTAAAAAAAATAGGGAGCTCTAAGACAATACGTTCTTTTCCTCACAATTACCTGGAGTAAGTTTTCTGTTTGATTCCTTTTGGGCTGTCCTCTAAGATTCCTACTTTTCCCTGCGCTGAGGACTAGGAACAGCTTGGGAGTGATGCAAGCAGTTCTATTAGTCCTGAGGAATATGCATAATAATGTTGTCTACAAGAGGGTTGTCCCTTTATGATAATCCACCTGGCTAGAGAACAAAACATTTAGTAATATTTGGGTTATTTTGTTGCTATTTAGCAGGATTTACTGATTGTAAATATATATGTAAATATATCCATATATGCATTGTATTTTTGTATTATTATCAGATATTTTACTAAAAGGAAGAGAATAATTAAACCACTTGGTACTTTCTTTCACAAAGTATCATGCAGATATTTTCTACCTCAGTAGGTACAGTGTTTTCACTGGAGAAACACTGAGTTCTGTCAGCAGCGCCTGCCATACTTTTTGTTTGACATTTTCATCACAGACCTTAACAAAGTCCTAATACAACCTATAAAGTAGTTATACCTATTGCTGCATTTTGCAAATGAGGCAGAAGAGCATCTGAGTAATATGTCAAAATGGTAGTATGGCGGGCCTAGGTACATAAACACTGCGGTACAATACCTTTTAGTGAGTAAGTAATTTTTAAAACATAAGAAAGTGGCTGCTATTAGGAACAATCTAACAGCTCCTGAAAAGCTGGAAAATCATTTATATTCCAGTAATTCATTTCACTTGACATTATATGGTGTTCAATATTTTCTTCTGATAAAAGTTACAAATGGTATGTCTCAGTACTAGAAATTTGGAGTAAATACGTTCTTCCCTTATACTTTCAATTTTCTGTAATGTGTATTTTAGAGTGTGTTCTTCAATGTCTTTTTTGAAAGGATGGAAACATGTGGATGGCACTTTCACTTTAATAGAAATGATGTTTCTGTTCTTCATCATGGGCTTTCAATATGTAGAAAAGATTGGTGAAAAGATCATTTTACTGAAAAATAAAAAGAAAAGGAAAAAGTGATAAACATTGTAATGGACAATCTTCAATACTTGTTCTGTGGGAACCTTCTATGACTATGAATTAGCTATCTTACCAATACAGGTGCTTTCTCAACACAGTCCAGCAAATACTTAACCTTTTCCAAGCATTGGAGTTGACACAGAAGGGATGAATTTAATCTCAAGTGTCAGAGAGCCAACCAGAACACAGGTAGGGGAATCATCTGAAGTTAAAGTTTACAAAACATAACATAATGTACCGTAAGGGAGGTATCCAGAAGGGTGATTTACAGCATCTTGTTATACAACACACTGAGAATACAGCTTTACTTGGCAAATCCTCCAACAATAAAAACATTCCAAACAGCTGAAGACACAATATACAACAGGAAATAATATTTTAAGGGTTCTTGGATGGCAGAAGAGGTACAGAGGTTTGATTGTGAAGGAGGAGTAGGGATTTCGCAGGGGCAGGTGAGGAGAAAGTTATCTCTGGAAAAGGGCATGCCAAGGAGAGAATCGAGCATCTGGGAGTATGTGCAGTGTTCCGTAGTGTTGAGTGGCAGAGACACAAAGGGGAGGCAGGTAGGGGCAAGATGTAGTAGGCAGGTGTCTAATAGTTATGTGGAACAGTTCGATTTTTATCCCATCACATTATTGGGAAGAAAAAAACTCCTCAATTAAATTTTTTTTTTTTATATGTAGGAATGTAGAATTTCAGCCACTGTGGAGAGTAAAGTAGCAGAGAGAGATTTGAGGAAGAAAAATCAACTAAGAAATTATATAGATTGTTTATTGGAAAAGGCCTGTAACTGGAGGATTGCAATGTGCCTTTGTAGTTTGTGTTTCTGATATAAGAGCAACCATGATATATTTAAGCCTTCGATTGGAAAACTGAAGGTTTAATGATGAAAGAGATCAGGAATATAGTTCATCATTAATAAATCTCTGTACAGTTTATAAAAACTTTAGGGAGAATTTGTCACACAATTGTTCTCTGTTCTCTAAATATGACTGTATGATAGGCACACAACTACTGTCTTTGCACAAAAGCACCATTTATAAGTATGTTCAAGAGCAGTTTTTCTTCCATTATAATTCCTGGCTAGAACAAGCCATCTGAACCTGTCTTGTGGGGGCTGGAAATGTGTGGGGCCCCAGGGTTCTATCCCCAGAACCATAAAAAACACACAATCTGCCTTATAGATGTATCTTAAAGTGATTCCACAAGTTGATTTCCAGCTGATGAGATAAAATACGAGTCTTTAAATATGAAGAAGTTTGCCATTTTAAATTTTGCTGCTTCTACAAATGGATCTTTTTCTAACGAGTGGCTTGTCCAATTAGATAAATATTTAATATGTGTCCAGAGGGAATGGACAGTGTCAGTTTCCTTGTAGTGGTAAGGACTTTGGGCCTTCCACATTGATTTAATCTCATTTTAACACTGACTTGGTAAATCTTATTGAAAGCATTTTTGGCATATGTGGTAGTTGTGGTAATGGTGGTGATGGTTGTTTTTAGGGAACACTGAGTCTAATTTTTAAGCTATTAATAGTCAAAATTATTGCTTGAAACAAAAGATGAAGTGATTGTAACCAAGTCTTTCCCAGAACTACTTCCCAGAATGGTTCTATAACTAAAAAAACTAAAAGGAGAGTAAAGGATAATTGAACTCAGGACCCTGCGCTTGCTAGGCAAGTGCTTATTTCGCTGAGCTATATCCCCAGCCCTCCTAATATACTCTTAGTGGGCTTAGGAAAGGAATTTTGTAAGGTACCTAAGGGGTGTTTATTTTTAACAGAATTTTAAAATCTCCTTCAATAATTTACAACTGATTCTCTAAATTTCTACATTTTTTTTCTTGCTATTTCATGGAATATGAAGCAATTCCCCCTTTAAGAAAAGATTTCTAACTAGCTTAGTTTTTGCATTTTTCCTTAATCTGTTTACACTTATTATCATGGTTTGTTTTCCTTTCTTGAAAGAAAATTTAAAAA
Organism: Dinomys branickii; assembly: GCA_004027595.1. Taxonomy (NCBI): domain Eukaryota; kingdom Metazoa; phylum Chordata; class Mammalia; order Rodentia; family Dinomyidae; genus Dinomys; species Dinomys branickii. The sequence goes on along the minus strand of PVLD010001043.1, from coordinate 113,583 downwards.
GACTTGTTTCTGTATCTAGCCATTTCCCTGACCCTGCTAATACCAGGAACATATGTGTATAGAGACCTGTTGGCTGATACAGTGCCTTGTTTGAAGGAAATTTTCCAAGTCTCTGAAAAGGTTCCTGGGAAGAATTAATTATTCTAAATCTTTTTGTTTCTTGTTGGTTTCTAGACAGTTCAACTTGAGATCAACTTTACCATCTACAGTTCACCCTACCTAAACAATTCGTATTTGGCCTCTAGGAACAGTGGCCATAGTGTTAATTCCACTCTGCATCCTTTTGTCCGTGGAATTTTCCAGAAGTACTTCTTTTATCCTGTTTCTCTTTGCAACAGTTGCCTAATATCTTATTATGCATCACTGTCAGCTCAGTTTTCCCAAGGTATTCAGTGTTTAGGAGACAGAAGATAAAAAGGTCTGTAGACAGCACTTATTGAAGTAGGTACAAGCTTTATTGATGACTTTGGTTTGGAAATCTCTTCCAAGCAAGGCTGTCTCCTGATACATTGTTTGGAGAAGAGAAATGAGCTCATACCCACCTACACTGTCCACATCCACTGTCGTTAGCATGCCCTTGTGCACACCAGTGCCCACCATGTGTACAGATGCCAAGACTCTTCCCTTCTCCTCCCTTCCTGTCTTGATCCTTGGCTTTTAAGCCCTTTTGATGCCAGATAGCTAGTGTCTGGGCCTGTGTCCAAGCTAGAATCCAAATCACCCTCATGGATAACAACATATTTACATGAAATACTTGATATGATACTTCAAAGGAGAAACTTCCCTAGGTTCCTTGTTCCTCTATATTGTTGTGAAACTAAATAATATAAAAAACCACAAATCTGTGGAATCCCCACATAATTAATGTCAAGGGGGATTGGTAGGTACTCAATACATATTTTCCTGTAGAATAAAGGAATTAATGAGTGAGTGAACAAGTTTGCTGGAAGAGAGCCCCCATGGTTCTTCCTCCCACATTCCATTTTTTAAATTCCACTAGAAACGGAGTGGGAGAAGAGAATGTGACTGAGCAGAGGGAGTATCCTGCTTCTACCCATTCATTTCTCCGCGTGGCACTGTGTTTCACAAACGGAAACACAAAGGAATCTCAGTTTTCAAGGTCGTCTGCTTTCTGTTGCATAGAAATAAAAGACCTTTAATCACATGTCTTCTGTCTGGCTTTCAAGAAGCCCTGTTTGGTATGTGAAGGAGAGATAAGGAGGTCTTGTTTTAGAACTTTTGGCATTAGTGTAAGCTGAAATCTTCTTACTCATTTGGTTGGGGACAAAAGTGAGAGAGACAGTTGAGCACAGGTTTAGGGAGGCTGGAGGAAAAAGGAAAACCTGTGTTCAGGTGCCTCTGTGTCTTTTTTGACTTGCTTCTTCTGTGGCGTGCAAGGCTGGAGTGTGTTGATTCTCACAGGGACATGGGCTTTTGTACAATGGAAAAGCACGTTCTCACACATTTTTCCTTTAACTCAAGTAGTAACACCATGATTCTTATCTGCTGCCGCTCTCCCCATCAACACAGCCACGTGAGTCTTGGTGTTCTTGGACCGTCTCACATTCCTCCCTGCCTTGGGGCTTTTCTCATGTTATTCCCTTGTCGTGGAATGTTCTCTTTACTTCTTATCTTCCCACCCCTTTTGCTTAAATCTCCTTCTCTAAGGAAATACTCTTTTACCTCCCCAGTGAAGTTACGTCTACATCTCTGTTTTTTATCTTTTTTCCTGTGTTTCTTCATGACTGTTTTTAGTGAAGTAGTTGCATGTGGTTTGTATGTCTGGTTGTCTGTCTTCTACAAATAAATGGTACACTCACTGAACATAGGGTAGCTACAGTGATTTCACTCACTATTTTGGCACATTGTCAGTGCCTTGGACCTGCTGAGCAAATTATAACAAAGTAAGCATTCAGTGGGGGAAATGAGACTTAGGTTGGCTATATGATTAGCCACCTTCTGTCCTAAGCATTCTAAATAATGGCAGCAGCAAGATGTTTTCACTCATCTTTTCTTCAGTCTTAATCTGATACCTCTGTGAAATACTCAGTTATGTGGGTAGATGGCTATGGCGGGATGAGAAGATGAGAGTGATCCAAAGTCCTGGGGCGCACTCCAACTTGGACCTGGTGCTCGTTTTCCTGTCTGTTTCTCCGTGGTGGCTGTCTTCTTTATACACAGAAATTCCATTCGGCAAGGAATAGGTTTCAGTCCACCAACCCAAGAAATTCCCACTGTAATGCTGTGAAGAAGACAGTCTAGGAAATTTAGAAAATGTGAGAGAGCTCCTGTAGTTTATTTGGGCAAAATTCCCACACAACACCAAGAACCAGCAGCTTGGGTGATACCTGTAGAATCTAATCTGTCTTGCTAGATCTGTTTTGGTCTGTATATTTAGCGTTACTTCAAAATATCAAATCATACTGTGTTTTTGTAATTTTCAAATCCTGATCAGTGGGTTTGTATTTTTGTTCATTAATGGTTGCTAAGGGTGTGCATTTTTTCCAAGTGTGGGCATTCTCCATGGCAGCTCTTGACAAATACCCTCCAGCTGAAAGTGTGTGTGTCTGGCATTAAAATCATTGACATTCAGGCTGAATCAGAGCCCTGTGTTTATGGGTAGATCACCTCAACTCTCATGCTGCCATGCAAAACTTGCATTCCTGAGAGATGGCATAAGCCATCTGAGTCAACAGAACTCAGCTATTTCTGAACATGGGTGTAGCCTTTCTGATGAGTTTACTTGTTTTATTAAATTTAATTAATAATGACAGTGTTTCTTTGATATATCACTGGAAGATCTAAATGGATGTTCTTTTAAAAGTTTAGATCTTTTCACTCTTACAATTTTTATTTTATTGTTAAAATTCAAATTTCAGATTGCTTACCCCTGATATCAGCATTCTTAAATGTTCAAGGGATTTCTTATTCTAGTTGTTTCTGTGGTTTCTTTTTGATATTTTGAGACAGGGTCTCACCATGTAGTTCTGACTGGCCTGAACTCACTGCGTAGCCAGGGCTGGCCTCAACCTTGTAGCAATTCTGCCTCAGCCTTCCAAGTTCTGGGATTACAGTTGTGTGCCACCACACCTAGCTGGGTTGTTCTCTTTTAAATGTAGGGCCATCAACTCAAAATTTGATTTTTAAAGTATATATTAAGCAACTTAGGCACTCTAGAATTTGTAGGTAATCTGAAACTGTTTAGAGTTTCAAAGGTGTAGAGCTTGAGATGCACCATAAATAATTGGTGGACTTTGCAAAGGAGATGAAGAAAAAAGGGAGACATCCAGGTGGCCACCATCTGATCTCAGCCATATGAGTGGTTCTGGCTTGTTCAGGATTCTAGATGTTAACATGAGGGGCAGGAAAGCTGGTACTAGTTACACAGCGTGGTTGTTTCTAAAAATATTCCATTTGAGTATAATGTACGTAATTATATTTTCATTTTATAAATTGAGTATTGCTATTATAATTTACTTTAGAAACGTGTCTTAGGAAATAGCAAAACCCAAGCTGTTCTTCCACTGAGGGTGACAAACACCGAGATGCTTTTGTGTCCTTTAAAGCCTTTGGGATAAGTAGGTCTATAGTGAGGAATGGGGCTAGTTCACAAAATCTTCAAACCCTTCGTGCTCATACAATGAGAGATTCATGCATCCTGCACGAGAAGTGCTTTCATGAAGCACAAGGCTCTGCACTGAGCACGGGCAGCTCAGTGACTAGACCCTCATTTCTGACTAGAGCCATAGGAGCAAAGGGAGTTGGCTGGTTGTTTGCATACTGCAGGTCCTGTGCAGGTGTCTCCTCTAATTCCCATTCAGAGGATTGTTAGGAAGTTTGTGCTGGAAATAAGTAGAGTGCCTGGAACTGAGTGGGAGCTCGATACATATTTATTGAGTGGGTAACTAAGGGAAAACTTGATCAGGTGCCCTATAAATCCATTCTGAATTCCCCTAATCAGTTTCCTTTCCTATTTGCTTCAGCAGCTGTTATTGACATTCGCTATTCTTCTGAAGCCGTGTGCTGTGCAATTTTGATGTTCATCCTTATTGTATATTTTAAAATATATTTTATATTTTGTATTTTACTGTGCATCTCTCCACCAAAGAAGTAGCATCTGGGAATCTTTGATAATACTTTCTTCCCTTTCCCCTAAACCTTCCCTGATGGGCATAGTCCTGTCTCAACTATTATTTCTTGCTTCCCTTTATCTATGTCAGAGGACTCTTGTGGTGCTGTCACCTTTCAGGGACTTTCCTCGATTACTATTAATTACTCTTTCCTGTGCCTTCAAATCCTTAGCGATCTGAAATGTAATTTAACACCTCTTAGGTCTGAAAAAATCTGACCAAGCATATACACATTCTAATACTCAATTAAAAATTGTAATCAGTAATATAAATGTCACTCCACACACGTCGCCTCTGTGACATCATGGAAGGAAGCAGCAGGAGGAGTTCAGTTTGAGAGATCAAATGATCTGAATGAGCCTTAGGAGAAACGGACCAAAGGAAGAGTCAGTCATGTAGCAAGAGCAATGGAGAAACAGACTGAACACAGGGACACTCTGTGATCTCCAGAAGCAAACTGTTGAGGGCAGCAATGCTGGGTAATCGGACAGTAAACTCACGCAAGTGTGACGGCAGCATTAATCAGAGGCGCCAGAGGCAGCCTGAAAACAAAAAGAAAGATGAGCGGTATTAGAAAAGTTTAATAAGGAAACACTTGAAAGTAAAGACGACGTTGTTGCTTCATCTACATGAGGTCTGATCTCCCTGCTACTGGTTTAACCTGAAAACATTTCAGCTCCTGCTTTAACCTTAAAACCTGAGAACTGGTGCCCAGTAAGAGTGGAAAAATGGACCAAGGTTCAGGTCTGCCCCATTTTTTTCCCCACAAACGCTGTGTTATGGGATTTGTTGCTTTTCTCTGGGCCACCACAGTGAGCCTCCTATCTTCAGAAATCTCCACCACAGGTAGAGGTGCCACATTCTATGGAAATGTACATCCCATCAATTTGGGAATGCCATGCCACCATGAGGCAGCCCCAGGAGAATCCCCAACAAACTTTCAGTTGGAGAACACGATGCAGTTAGCATTCTTGCACATCCCTGCTACCCAGACTAAGGTGATGCTCCAGGAGGCTCTCACTTTGCTTGGCCTCTTACCATTGCCACTGCTTTCTTTTCTTTTCTTTCTTTTTTTTTTTTTTTTTGTGGTAGTGGAGGTTGAACTCAGGTACCACTGAGCTTTCTGGCAAGTACTTGAGCTTTCCAGGCAAGCACTTATTCCACTGAGCTATATCCCCAGCCCTAAATATTTCCATTCCACATCTCTCTCCCTCTCTCTGTCTCTCTGTCTCTCTCTCTCTCTCTTGTCTTTTTGAGACAGGATCTTGCTATGCAGTCCAGGCTGGCCTTGAGCTTACTTTGTAGCTCAGGTTGGTCTTGAACTCACAATGATCCTCCTGCCTCAGCCTCCCGAGTGCTGGGATTACAGGTGTGTGCCACCACGCCCAGCTCATGGCCACTGCTTTCTACAGAGAGCTGATGACTTCTACCACCACTGCACTTCTCAGTTTGCTTTAGTTCTGTGTATGCATTATTGATGGGGCACAGGAAGACAGGACAGTGGTTGATTTTAGTGGGGCTGATTCTTTGGCTTCCGAGTAAGGTTTCCGATGATGTTCTTGGAATCCAGGGGTGCACTGCCAATTGCTCCTTTAGAATGTGGGATTTGTAGAATTTATTGCTTTCAAATATGAGTCTGCTAATTCCTAAACAACAGGAGCCAGTCTCCTTTGAGATTTGTTTTATTGGGCTATGCAATTACCAAATTTGATATCAAAATCTAGACAATACCTTTATTGCCTCTTGGACATTTTTGAGGCTTACAGTTACATTACTGTGCTTTGTATGTTTGTTCTGATATTTCTGTTGGCTATGAGCACTTAGAAGGTTCTCAGTAACTCTACTAATGGATTCCTGATTATTCTTTGATTTCTCTCTGGCCCTTTTTTAGGTGGTTCTCAGTAGCATTTGTATGTACCAAGATATTCCTTAGGGGTGGATGTAGCTATCAACTTCTTTTCCTTGTTCCTATTCACTTTCTTCAAGTTTGGGATGCACCTTTGAGAGCATAGGTGGAGGGGCAGACTTGGAGAAGCAAGAGAAAAGGAAAAAAAATGGGCAGAAAGCTCACAAGGAATTGGGCTTCTAGGAGCAATTTTGGATTTCTAATCATATGGCCAGAGATTTTGGATTTCTGATTGTACAGTCTGTGGTGGATAGGCACAGAAGCCCAAAGCATAATGGGAATTCAGCGGTTATGGAAGTGGCTGCTAGTGACCTATGCAGTACCTGTTACCACCTTTGGCCTTACTGCAGGCCTGATGTCATTTGTAGTGCTGAGGGGCACACTTGAAAAAGGATACCTCCTGGGTTTCCCTTGCAGATAGAAACAGCCAGAGAATCAGAAGTATGAGTCATTGGAAAGGGCTTTGGAGGTAATTCCAAAAGCAGTGCCTTCTGCCTGGATCTAGATGTACTACTTAGAATGGCAGGAATTCTGTCATACTCGTGATGATTCAAACTTCAAAATGATGAAGCAGAAAAATAAGGAGTGTAGAACAGCAGTAACACTTGTCCTAGGTTTCTCTTACCTGAGAGAAAATAAACATCTCTTTTTAGTTCATTTTGGATTCTGTTATCACTGGGACACAGTTCCTAATGATGAGGGTGATTATTTTCTAAGGCTTTTGTGTGTTTTTTAATGTTTCTTAGTTGCGTCTTTTTTTATTTTAAAAAGAAAAAACCCAACAAAATAACAACAAAGACAAAAAACAACACAAAACAATGAAAACAATACTGACTTTCAAAACAAGATGATAGGAAATTAACAATGGCTGTTATATTACATATTGTTATCTTCAATGAATCTGCTGAGATTACCAGATGTAAGAATACAAGATTAATCAAACAAGGAGAATAAAAAATAAAAAATTAGAAATGATATAGAGCTTCAGTAAACAAGGCTTTTGTGTTTTGTATCAAAGGAGGCATAAAGAATTTGGCCCAGACTCATCTCAGTATTATTTGCTATATTATGTATGTCCAACATGAAATTATAATAGAATTGATTGTAACACAAAATCTTACAGGCATTGCCCTCTTTTGTGCATTTTCATCTTATAATTATGAAACTGGAGACATGAATGAAGTGTATTCTCATGGATTAATTGAAATCATGAATACTGAATCATAGATAGTGTTTCTTTTCTTCACAGTGTAGAAATTCCTTTACTGTGGTCCAGGTTAGACTAGTTCCTCACACTTAGAGCAAAGCAAAACCTTGTCTGACTTTAAATTTGCCCCTGCTGATTGACTCTATGTGCTTTCTACAGACCATTTTTACAGTAAAACACATTTTCTTCTAGGTTTAGAAACTTCCAGTAGTCTCCTACTGCTTACTAGTTAAACTCCAGTCTTCCCTAAGGAAATTCTTGAATTTTCTATTCCCTGGTTTTTACAACTACAGACTTTAGCTCAGACTCTTCCTTTTCCCTTTTCATTACTTCCCAGTCCCACCTGCCCCTCATGGTTCTACTCCTTTCCCAGTGCAAAGCCGAGGCTTCCGTCTTTGGACTTTGTAATTAAGGTGCTCATTATAGTAGTTTCTCAAGGTGAGCCAATCTGGCACCATTTTCACAGGGTTCCTCACATCTTCTTGAAGTTTGTTTCCAACTTCCATTTTTCATAACTTCTGCAAACATTAGAATTATGAAAGGTTGCAATTTGGATGACTTGGCAGTTTTACCATTCTTTTCTAAGGAGAGAATCAGAATTTTTGCACAAGGAGAAAATAAAACTAAACCAAACAAAACCAAAAGATCCAAACTACCTTAGTTACTTTTCTCTTGTTTCTGGGACAAAATACCTGACACCCAAGGTTAAGTAAGGGAAGGTTTATTTCCCTCACAGTCTGTGGTGGTTTCAGCCCATCATCAGCTGGCTCCCAGGCCAGGTGGCACACGGCAGAGGGCAACAGTTCAAGGTGGCAGAAGATAGCAAAAGCAACAAGAGCAAATGAGGAGGGCGAGCCTCTGTTCCTCCCGCATATTGTAAGCGGGTCAACACTCCCCACCCCCAGGGCAGGTGTAGCGCTCACACCATCTCTGTGTCCTCCTCGGGCACAGGCTCAGGATGTTTACAAAGTAAGGACCCTGGGCTCCTGCTGAAGCACTTAGTGAACTTCTGAACTTCTCGGGTTGACACAATGAATAACATCCTAGAGGGTAAGGGCATGTCCTCTATACCCCAGGATGTAGCCCTGCTGTGTTACTTAGTTAAGCCTCCAGAGTTTCAAGTTTATACAATGTGTCAACAATTGCACAAAGCCTTTGTATGATTGACATAACTAAAACCGTGGGAGAATTAAACTAAATTGCCATGCGATTGGTATATATTATACCAATGATAAAAATGTGAGACACTTACATAGCATATATGATCTTTAGTGATTTATTGAACTGATCTTATCTTTTTTTGTGTGTTCATCAATGTCATCTTAAACCCAGTATTGAAGTAGTTCTGCAGAGACTTGACAAAAAAAAAATGGACATGCCAACAAACACAGGTCAGGCACATATATTTTATTGTGAGAAACTTTATGAATAAAGAAGACATAAGGCTGGGGAAGTTCAGAGAGAGAGTGGGAATCCACATCTCTGGAGTTTCCTGAGGAAGCTGGGCTTGGGTGGTGCCCGGGGGGCACGTTGCCTGCCTGGAAAGAGGTGCTTATAAGTTAAAGCACAGCCCTCATGGGTCATCTTAAATTTTTTATACCCCAACCATATTACCCCAAACTTCAGTACTACTTTATATGATTGTTGCAGCTAGTTTTACATTATCCCATCCTAAAGTCTCAAATTCTAACACAACGTCTAGTACAATCAGAATTGAGTGACATTACTGCAAGTCTGTAACAATCCAAAGAGAGTGAGAATGAATTAACCTGTGTTGTGAGGTGTAGAGAGAACTGAACAACACCACTTACCCTAGAGTTTATCACAGGGAGGCTGAAAGGGGATTGGAAGCTTGAACCCAGCCTAGGAGTTTAACAACTTAGTGAGTCCCTGTCTTAAATTGAAAAAAAAGGAAAAGAAAGGCGAGGGATATAGTTCAATGTGAAGCCCTGAATTCAATTCCTAGTGTGCAAGAAACAAACAAACAAACAAATGAAAAGCTAGTTATTCTCTTTGGTTTGTGGTCCATACGTATGTGTGTAATATTAAATATAGAGTACAAGTATAGTGGTATACACATGCAGATATAAAATTCATATTTAAATTTATGATGTTACATATAAATTTATATTTAAAAGGGTATAAAGTATGTGCATTCTAATATACCCACAGTATATGGATATATGTCTATATATGTTTATGTATATATTTTTGAAGAAAACCATGAGCTAGTGGTGTGTTATAAATGTTATTTCTCTTAATAAGTTATTCCTAAAAAATAATGTTATGCCTTTTATCTGCACAAGTTTTTGCTCCTATGGAAAAAGATATAGCAAAATAATTACTATGAATGGGATTGCTTTTGAGTCAGACAACTGTCTTCATTTCTAAATGACATTGATGATTAATTCCCGTTCAGATCACCTGTTATTGTTCTGCTTAGGCTTCTAGAAGACAGAGAAACACAGCAAGTTAGATATGATTTAAGACCATGAGAGCAACCAAAAATCAATGCATCATGAGAGAAAGTAATATATTTGTAGAATGAATATAAAAAGCATGCGACTTGGTTCATTTTAGTAACCCTAGAGATCTTAAAGGGATTCAATTGGCCTCTTGGCTATAAATGAGCCAAGTGTTCTAGGTATTCATTCCACTCCCTCGTTTTTCCTGTGGTGTCCTGCTACCTCTTAGCAGAACGCGAACTTGTCACCCATTCCTGCGTACAGTGTTCTTAAGGATAGCAAGGGGAACCCACGAAGACTAGACACGAGATAAACATCCATCGTACGGGAAAGGAGCATGGGCCTTTTTACACAGTAAAGATTTCATGTCAGAATAACTAAAACAAAGAACTACATGGGATAGAGAATTACACAACCGACTGAGTAGTGATGCCAGATTTTGCCTAGATTTTGTGTGGGAACTCAGCAGAATGAGAATGTCTTTTGGGATGGAATGTATAAATTCAAAGAAACTGAAACATACCAAGTAGGCAACAAAGTGTATTTGATGAAGTTCCTGTTGGCTGTGTGAGTAACTTCTTTAGCAGGTATTCCTGTCTGAAAAACCATACATGGAAGAGCTACTAGGAATTAGCATGGATTATTATTCATCATAGGGACAGGGTGAAGAATAATTTTCTGTTCACATTTAGAACATTAAGAATGAAAATGTAGTAATTGTAGTTTTGGTCATTGGGGTGGTGTTTAGAGCCTGGTGATTGTAAGCTTTGAATTGCGGTGCATCTTTGCTGCATAAACAGTGTCGCAGAGCTTTCCATAATAAGACCACATAGGTTAAGGACCATACGTTAAATGTCCATAACAGGTCCAGATCTATGAAATGGGACCATCCCCTTCCCTGATTGGTTGCAGTTTTCAATATCTTAAACCCTACTTAAAAATTGTGTCCTTATGATTTTGTCTTTTTCAAGCCCAGTGTTTTATGAGTTTTTTGATTCCATAGGTTGTAGCTTTTATTACTGTCTACTTATACGTGGGCTTTGCACAGAATGCAGCATGGGGAGTGGGACATTGTGATTCTTGGGGAACCGCAGGAAGGTCACCCTTTTTCTGGGAAGAAAGAATGATGAAACTGAAGCTATTCAAACTTTTTAGGTAGGAGGAAGTCCAGATGACACTAAATTTAGACCCTCAATTACATGTGCAAAAAGTAAATAACTCACATAATACGTGGCAAAGCTAATATTTAGAATTATAAAAGTAACACAATTGTAGTTGCTTAACAATTCTAATTATGTTTTCTTCCCTCCAAAAGCCATCACTGTGTGTGGACAGTCATGCATCAAGTTCAAAAACCAGTACCGAAGTGCTAGCCCATCTTGACCATTGACTGACAGCGTGACCAGATCCCACTCACTCTGCCTTTCTGAACCTCATGCTCTTTATCAGTAAAACAAGGCTGATCTCTTGTTATAACCTGAATTATCTGAATGATCAATTCTGTGTTCATTTGTTTTTCCTCCATTTCTTCAACAGATAAAGTACTGCTAGAATATTATCATGTGTAAGATTGTGCAAGGTATTACAAGGTAGAGAAAATATATAAAAGCTAACACTTTAAGAAATGTACAAGCCAGGTATGGTGCATGCCTGTAATCTTAGCATTTGGGAGGCCAAGGCAGGAAGATCACTGACAGTTCAAGGCCAGCCTGGGCTACATAGTGAGTTCCAGGCAGCCTGAACTACACAGTGAGACCCTATCTCAAAAAATAAAGGAAGAAAAGAAGAAAGAAAGAAAGAAAAGAAGAAAGAAAGAGATATAGTCTATCTAAAGTATAAAGTCTATGAGCCAAGCATTCAATATTATAGTTGTTACATGTTTAGTAAGTGTGAACTATAAATGTACCAGGAGTCTAGAGAAGAAAGGGTTTCTTGTTCACAGGTAGAGGACTTTAGAAGGCCTCTTGGGGAGCGCTTGTTTAACCTTGAAGGATAGGTAAGATTTCTCCAGGTGGAAATGAACCAAAATGGAGAGAGATGAGAAAGTCAGTCCAAACAGAGGGGTAGAACCATGAGGAAAAGATGCCACGAAGGAAAGGAAATGGTGATTATCAGTTCAGAGAGCTGATAGACAGGGAAGTAACTGAATTGGTTGGAGCAGTCTTCATGAAAGAACACAGTAACAGACAAAACGGGCAAGATACCTTACAGCTGGAACACAGTCTGACAGTAGAACAATTCAAAAGTAGCAATGTCTTAGGCAACAAAAATAAATAAGACATGTGCCTGCACTCCAGGAATCTGGACTCATTCAATGGACAGTGGGAGAGTCCTGAAAGTCAGGGCGCCGGGGAGCAGCACGGCAGATTAGCAGCTTCAAGGAGATGCCTTTGATGCTACTATATGGGATAAATTAAGACAGCAAGAAAACTGCAGTCAGGAGAGACTAAAAGGCGGGAGCTGCAATGCTCAGCTGAAAGAAGCGCTGGGTCTGGATTTGCTTAGTGGCAGTGAAGTTGAAAAAAGGTGGATAGAAGATAACTTTATATTATACAGCATCCAGTGCAAATTCCCTACTATCTTATCTATAATTTGGTATTTCCTTTAATGTTTTTGTGTTAACTAATGTGAAGATAACTATGTAATACAACATCCAGTTCTAATTCCCTACTATATTCTGTATAACTTTGTATTTTCTGTATTGTTTATGGCTTTTCTGGTTCATATGTCT